>OY987295.1:630810-1136166 GCA_963920785.1 Sphagnum contortum | reverse complement strand
AGAGAGAGAGAGAGAGAGAGAGAGAGAGAGAGAGCACAATATTGGGAGGCTTTTGGAGTTTTGTGAACATCTGATGTAAAGCAAGCTTGTGCTTTCGGGGAATGTACATAGTTTGTGATGCAATGTGAGAGTTTCTTTGGTTGGTATCTGTGTGAATGGGCGAGGCATGAGATGGAATGCTGTGAGGTCTACTATGTTGCTGTGCTTGTATGTCTTTGATCTGTAATGTGCAGACGAAAGAGTCAGTAGGCAGTTCGAGTGTCAGGAAGATTGAAGGTCTGTATGTGTGAAGTAGATCAAGAGAACATGGGCGCTTGGGTTTGTTGAAGGCAACCAGTGTGTTGTGTGTTTTTCAGACCCTCTCTTTTTGGTATCAGAGCATGGTTTCGTGTTTCCAACCTTGGTAGAACCTGTAGATGCTTAGATAGAATGATCGTTGAAGATCATGTCTTCATCTAGCGGCGAAGGAGTTCCTGTGGAACCAGTAACCCAGGAGATTCATGAGTTAAACCTTGTTAGCCGATTCGATTTCTTTATTGTTCAGAACGGCCCACAAAGAGGGGCAGTGATTCTGCGTTTCTTAGGATTCGGAGTAGTGCGACTTGTAGGAATAGATCCTGACAAAGCTCGAGTAGGGGACATTGCTATAGAAGTAACTCATAGTGGCTTCTACACTCGAACCCAAGTTTGGCTGAAGGTAATCGATGGAGCAAGGGGGTGGGCATCGACCTCAGAACTACAGACCAACTTTTACTTCACCTCCTATTTTGCGTAGAGTAGCTCCTGCATATTCTGAGAGACAACGTGCACTATCGACACTTGGAGACATCTCGATCCCTAAGTTGGCAGTGTCACCTAACCACTATGTGCAATTGTACATACCTGGTGTGGAAAGATTTATTTTAGGAAGGGGATCGATTGCTTCGGGTTGAGCACGGTGAATCGAAATCCCGCCTCATTAGCTGGAAAATCTGGCAAAGCCAAAAAGGAGAATGGAGAATGGAGAAAGGAGAAAGAGAGGCTGATCAGTTTTGTCTGTATCTGTTTTTGTTTTTTTTAATTTGAAGAACTGAGTGTGGACATAAGTGTTGCGTTTTTGCTGTGTTGCTAAACTTCTGTAAAATGACAAGTCCCCAAGGGATGGACAATTTGTTCTGGGGACGGGATTATGAAAACGTCAGTGATTGGGCGGAACGATTGATCATGGTCGCCAAAGTCCGTGACCTCACTCTTGACAAATTGTTCAAAATCGCCAAGTTAAATATGCGAGGTCAAGCGAAGGAGTGGTTTCGGAGGCTGCAGCCAGCGCCAACCGACTGGGCTGAATTACGGATGCTGATGGTGCAAAAGTACAGGAACATAGATGTTGATATGACATCCGAATGAAGATGGATGCCATCAAACAAGAGCCCAAAGAAAGGGTTCAGAAATATTTCGAGCGCGTGGACAAGTTGTTTCAGAAGGGCAAGGTACAAGACGTAGAGCAGAGGAGGAGGTTCCTGGCCAGACTGAGGCCAGAGATCCGAAAACTATGTGTGGTGCGAACCTTTGCAGACATCGAAGAATTGGTGGGAGCTGCAATGGAGGTGGAGAGAGTTCTGACTGAACTCGGGGAGACACCATATGAGTCTCTTCGAAAGGAACAAGAAGAAGAAACATCAGAGAGCAATGTGGAACGACATGTTACTGCATTGAATAACACCTTGATCAATTTTTTAAAAGGGAATGAGCATAATCCAGCATCACCAGCCTCTTCCAATGTGTTTAGAGGATGCCAGATCTATAGAGGAGGTGACCACAAGGCCACTACCTGTCCGAGGCTCAATGAAGCACGGTCGAAATGTGCCAAGTGCAATATGCCGCATAGGACAGAAAATTATGGGATCAAGTGTAGCTTTTGTGTAGGTTTGGGACATTCGGAGGATCGCTGCTGGAAGAAGCCCAAGGATGGGAAGCCGCATTTTGGAACAACGAACTTCGTAGAAGTTTTGCTGGATGATGAAGAGGCAACGCTGCAGTAACTTAACAGGTTGTGTGGCAAGGAAAAGGTATTTTCATATACTTGAGTACCACGGAGATGAATTCCTGTTGAGGTGGCACCAACAAGTAATGTACCCTCTCTTGAAGTTGCGGAAGAAGGTACGAGAGTGAATCGGGAGACTACTGTCAAATCAAAAATTCTCTCGCATTTTATAAAAGGGAAGATCGCCCTTAGCCCAATGGAGATAGTTTTGATGATTCCTGGAGAGTTAGAACATTTGGAGAATTTGGTAAAGCTAGCTCGTAGGAAGAAGGACGAAGAGACAGTGAATGATCAGGTGTCTATTGTTTCACTTGTTCCGACAATTAGACGAATTTGTGTTAACAAGACAAGCAGGAGCAAGACACTCCATTTGCCGGTGGAGATAAACATGTACATAGTAGAATGACTTTTAAACATAGGGGCATCCATGTCTGTCATGGGTGCCGCTGCGGTAAGGGAGATGGGGATGATGCATTTATTAGTTGGGTCTGAGACCTATAAGACTGCATTAGGGGTCGTGACTCAGGCCCTAGGACGGATCGATGAGGTATCAGTAGGAGTTGGAGTTGTCCAGTGCACCATGACTTTCATGGTGGTAGACACAGATAGTTACGATGTGTTACTTGGGTTGGACTTCTTGATGAAGATCGGAGCCATCGTGGATGTGGAGCGAGGGCTAATCCAAGTAAGAAAGGGACCAGGAACTAACGTGGAAGTGTTGCCATTGACTATGGTGAATTTGTTGCAGAATGTGAGTTCGGATGCTCTGGAGCATGATGCTGCAGTCATCTAAAACCTTGGAGGTGGATCTTGGGAAGATGTCATTGTATGACTTTGTTGTGAATAAACTGGCGAGTGTGCTGGTGTTAGAGTCCGACCACTACTAGCTAGATGTGGCCAAGTTTACCTTGTATTTCACTCAGATTTGAGTGAACTAGGACATATTAACTACAAGCCAATCATGGTAAAACAATTTAACTGCAAGTTAATCCCTCAGTGACCGGGGACCAGTTGCTACGGACAGGTCAATTAAGCTAGTGAAACAAGACGGAAACAAGTGATGTCCAAATTCAGGTGGAAATTACACCTATTAGTTAAATCAACCTACAACACTAGTCAATTAAGAGGGTTTTTTCACCTGGTGTGATTAATTAATTTAAATTGTTTTTTCATATTGTGTTTAGTTAATTTAGGAGAGTTATTTCACAAATTATGCTAAACATACTGCCTGTTTGGACACATGTCATCAGCAAAGTCTTCCATTTGAAAACTGAATTATGCAATACGATCTTGAATCAGGGACATCCATGTCATGTCCTCCTACTATTATCCACACTATTTTCAGAAACAGCATTGCCATTATCTACTCCTAGCAAAGGTCGTGTTAGATACATTTGAATATCTTCTTCCCAGTCTCTATAATATGGTGTCCCATCAGAATGGCAACCCTCCTCAACAGATTCCATCATCATTCACAATTCATGTATGTGCAAAATACTTCAATCCTCCTCTGTGTCGTTAAATTCATCAAGCATCTTCAGTACCTGCATTTTTACATCATACATCTGCATAAGAAATGTCTTAAAAAAACAGTTGTAGTGGGGTTGAGTAAAATCTCATTATGTAGAGATGAGATGCTACAAATGGTGCAATTTACCTTATATAAAAGATGTTAGGAGTCACATTTTGCAATTATGGGTTGTGCATATGCAATGAAGGGTTTACAATGATTATAATGCATCAGGTCTAAATTTTCCCATTGTACATAAGCTTCTTTTGGGAAAAAACTAACCTCACTAATTTTAGGTCGTTGTTGGGAAGACTCTTGCACACATAAGGCAGCAGCTGAGATCATTGCTTGCATTTGAGAAACATTGTATGTGCTGCCCAATTGTGGATCCACCAACTCATTCAGGTTTCTCTCATCCAACAATGGCCTTGCCTGTTGAAGAGTTGAGAAGGTGATGTTAATACTTTGACAAAAGAACATGCTAATCAATAAAAGTATTCACTTCATCAAGTTCTATTCTAACTGTGGCCCAAGCTGTCAAGGAGAAAAGATGAGACATTAATACTTGACAAATAAACATGCTAATGGATAACAAACTTCACTTGATCAAGTACTATGATAACTATGTTTTCAGTAAAATACACATACTAAGTTGAAATTCAACTGCACCCAAATCAATTTGCTGCTTAGCAAGAAATCCAGGATATAAAACTAACTAATAAATGAAAGAATGATAAACATCATATTTGGCATATATATAATGTTTGATGCATTCACAATCTGAAACAGCTGCACATACCAACAAAGAAATATGCTGGAGCTGATCAATTGCTTTACGACCAGTGATCAGCTCCAGAAGAGTGACTCCAAATGAGTAGACATCTATCTTATCATTTACACTCTCACCCCATGCGTACTTTGGAGCTATATACCTGTGAACACAGAGCAAGCACATGAATTCAGTCATCTACCAAACTTACTTCATTTCTTTCAATGATGGACAATGCAACGTGTAACCAGATGACTTCAATAAACACTGGTTCATGTCTTTTCATGAGGATAATTACCCAATTGTGCCAACCCGACAGTTTTCAAGGTACATTGACCCGGAAGCCCAAGTTGCAGCTGCAAAACCTGACAACTGCAATCCCCATACCATAATTTAGTGCTCCTTTTAGCACAACTGTGTTACAATCTGATAGTAGCTTCAACAGACTATAAAAAGCCATGCTGCAAAAGAACATTTTGTACTGCCAACATCTTTAAACTTCTGATGATGAGCAGTTTTCGAGGAGGATCACAGACAGCTCATGTCATTGGGCTCCTTCAAAGCCATTCCTACTTTCAGATCTCAACTGTAGGAAGAACCTGAGGTTGGAAGTCATGGGATAGAAGTATGTTGTGGGGGTTGACACCCCTATGAATTACAGATCAAGGACTTCCATCATGGAGATACTCCAATGCTTTGCATATGCCTACTGCTACCTTGTAACGCACTTCCCATCCCAACACATTCTCCTCTCCTGCACATGAATGGGAAGAAGATAATCATGTGTAAGAAGCTATCTAGATATCATTTGTCTGGTAAAAGCATACACTTAAACCATGATAACAACTAGATCAGCTCTTTGAACATTCTCTAACAAGAAAAGTATTTCTGTGTCTAGTTCTTGTACCATGAAGGAGATCCAACAATTTTTGCTGATGTAAGAAATCATAGACAAAGATCAATAGTGTATTTTTAACACAGTAACCAATAAGTGACACAATATTGGCATGTGACAAATAACTGATGATCTCCAAACACTCCTGATGTGTTGAGACTTCAGGACACTGAATAGCCAAGAGTCTTCCATCTTGTAGAATACCCTTGTACACTTTACTTGAATCATCTTCCCACACAAAATTTCTTGCATTCCCAACACAAGAAACCTTTGAATGCTACACTCCTCAGTAGTCTGCCTTGAATGCAAAGCAGAGACTACATTGCCCTTGTCAAATGACCCTGCTGGTTGACACAAGGGCTACCCAATAAGAATTCAACAATTTAACAAGGAACCCATAGTAGCCTCCTAAATGGTTATGGAACATACTAGGAGAAAAACTGCTAGTGGCGGTGTCAAGCTCCTTGAAAGAGAATCTTCTGGGTAAGCTTCGATACACAAAAATGCTTTGCACTTTCTCCAGGACTGCCAGATTTCTAAATGTCAAACCTTCTGCTGATGCATGTAAGACCAACCCCAAGTTCATTGTGCTTTTGCTCATTTTTCTAATTAGTTGCAACCAAAGCCTGATCTTGTGGAGTTTATTTCTATTCATACCTAAAGTTGCTGAATTATGAGCACAGTGATCGACGTATGTAGAATCAACTGTATACATAGGCCTGGAGTTCCCTCATGTACTTAAACCCTCCTCCCCATCACTGTTTCTGCGTAACATCTTCAACACCTGCGTACTTACCACACATTGCACACACATGCATCGGAAACACATGCAATAATAGTGCAAGAGGGGTTGAGCAAAACTGTCATCATTCATAAATGAGAGGAGATACAAATGCAGATTCTCTTGTAAAAAAGATCTCTTGAATCAGGTTTTTGCAATTACTGCTTTTGGATATGCAAGGGCAAGGGGTGGGTGAAAAGGATGCGTAAGTCTAAATTTTCCTACTGTGCATGAACTTGCTTTGGGAAAGAACGGACTTGACTAATTTGAGGTCGAAGTTGTGAAGACTGTTGCACACATAATGCTGTTGCTGCAATCATTGCTTGCACTTGAGAAACATTGTATTTGCTGACCAACCGTGGATCCACCAGCTCATTCAGGTTCCTCTCATCCAATAGTGGCCTTGCCTGTTGAAGAGTTGAGAAGGTGATGTTAATACCTTGAAAAAAGAATGTGCTAATTGATAAATGTATTCACTTCATCAAATACTATTTTAACTGTGTTTTCAGTAAACCATAGACACAATACCCTACAAATCAGCTGCACAAGGTTGGATCACCTACATAGCAAGAAATTTAGGACTTAACCAGCATGATTACAAACATCTTTGGCACACATATCATGTTGGATGCATTTGCAGAACAAACAACAACCCATACCCAAGTAGTTAGATTTGTTTCCCCTTGGGGCCTTGTTGTATCTATTGGTCTACAACCAGTAATCAGCTCAAGAAGAACCACTCCAAATGAATAGACATCTGTCTTGTCGTTCACTCTTTGACACGTGTAGTATTCTGGATCTGCATACCTTTGAACATATAAAGCAAGAAGATGAATTCAGTAATCTGACCAACTTTTTTCATTCTCTGTAAAGAGATGGACAACCACACGACTTTATTGCAACCTAGTTTCTAACTTTTTATACTTTGGTTAACTTGGGCAGTAGACAAATTTCCCAGGGGAGGGCAATTTGAATGGGGGCAAGAAAATTGTTACCCATGTGTGCCAACCACATTTCAGAAACACACAAAGCCCAAACTCTGCAGTAACTCTCCAGTAAACAACTCCATGTAGACACAACCAAGAGACACCAACATAGTAGAAAGGCCAAGGCAGGTAATTATGTGGTCCTGTGTGAATGCACAATTCCAACATACCTTTGGTGCTGCCATTGGATACTCTTCTGGTAGAAAAAGCTCCAACTTGAACACCCCACCTATGAGCAATTTCCTCACACATTTTCTGACCACAGTCACACTGAACACTACAGAAAAGAAGCAGAGAGAAAGAAATGGCTAAATGGAATCCAAGTAATGAATGAAAGCAAACATATTCAGACTATAAATGCAAGCAAACATCACCATGACCAAACGATTTTTGCAACCAAAAGAATAATGAACTCAGCAAACCATGAAGTGAATAAGAACCAGAGTTCAGAACCTTCATAGGGAGACTGTGATGGTCCCAAAATCATGACATTAAAGTAGCGCAAATTGTCCTCTGACGGAGATGCACTAATGCCCGGTGCTGCCACAAATTATACAACCAGCAAAGTTGAAAGCCACCATATTTGACATTTAATCACCTCAGGTACACATCACTAAGTGATTTTCGGCGCTCCTAAGTCACGGGGTGAAACCCACTTGAGGGTTTCACAAAGTCAAGTTGCGGAAAAAGTGACTTAGCGGCACGCTCCCGGCTTCCAACTCTAGAAAGGGGTAGAGGGTCGAGTTGGGAGCCAAGGGATTAGACTAGGAAGAGATCAAGCTTTTAGATCAACGAACCTGCATCACAAACCAACACAAGTTGGTTAGAATCCATTTGCACTCTTTTGGTGTTGGGACAAGCCACGGGGACCCGGAATCACTTGGACTCACCACATCCTTGGCTCGGGAGTATGCCACCACCATACTCCCTACAGTATACTCTGCGTTACTCCGCGGGGACTACATCCGAATGGCATAAATTCCCGGGACTCCCGAAATGGAGTCCCGATTTTGTCCCGGCGGGACTCCCGGAACTTCAAACCGCCATAACTCCCGACTGCAGAGTTGGATCGCGACGAAGTCTGAACCGAAGTTGTAGCCCTCGTCGAGATCTTTCCAACGCCGTATCGCACTCCCGATTCGGATGTCGGGAAGGCATCGATTCCCGACTTTTAGTGGTCGGGAGTCAAACTGCCAGTTTGACTCCCGGCCCTTCTTTTGCCCATAACTTGGGCTGCAGATGTCCGAATTGCCAACGCGAGGGCATTTTCGATATCTACGTTTCAAGACCTTTCCAACGACACCAAGAACACCCCAATGCGAGGTGTTTTGCCTCTTGCTGTCGAGCTCTGAACATTCGGGAGTCCCGGTGGACTCCAAATCCCAACTTTTCCAAGTGTTGGGCTTCACCCCTACACTTGGCCAAGTTAGGGTTGCGACACAAACCGTCATCGGGTGAGTGCATAAAAGGATGAAAACTAGGACCCAACATGTGGAAGGATCTCGTTCATTTGAAAGGTTGTAAGCATGTGCTTAGGTCACATCAGCATCTACATGAACAAAAGGTGACATTGTGTCACCCAATGCACATGATGTAAAATCTATCTCCCAAAGACTTGGATTTGAGTCTAAATGTCATAACATGACATGAGACAACACATACACATTTGCATTGTTTAAATGCATGTAAAAGAGGCAACCTGCAAGTGCACAGGGCCAGTTATATTGCACAAAATTCTGGATAATGAGTTCCCTTCGGTCTTGTAAGAAGTTGCCTACAGATGAGAGGGAATGCACACACCATCACAAACTCTACAAACGCAATTCGTGTAGAATGATGGTAGTCCCCCAGCAATCTCAGTCGTGCAACCTGCACATTCCATCTCCAAGCCACTTCGAGAAAACTGTCAGGATGTCTTTGGTTCAGCAACAAAAGCTCTCTTTCAGAGACCTCCTTATGGACAATACACCACAACAGGAAATCTTCAGACATGTACTGAAGTATGGCATACCATGCAAGCTTACCTCACCGCACAAAGACTTGAAGAAGAGCTTTACATCAGCCTGTGACACCTGCATCCAAGGTGACACTTTCTCAGAGAAAACCTTCAAGGGAAGACACTCCACTCCCAGGAAACTGAAATTACTTAGTATGAAATGTGAATAACAATGGAATTTGGGTTCCACTTCACCTTCTTGTCAATATTTGTGCAGTAAATGGTGCGGGCACACATCTCCCGATCATCTTCGGTCTGCCACAGTCAGCTCGTGAGATACAGATAAAAAGGAGTACAAGCTCATCATTGAAATGGTCTACCACAAAAACTGAATGCTAACTACGAATAAGCTTTTGTCCAATCTGACATTTCAATGCTACTTCACACAATAGATACAACGCACAAGCATTGTGCCCCCGAGACTCAATGCTGCACGGGCTCCCTCTGGTCATTATGCAGAAACAAACACAGCACCACAGGGAGTGTCAGAGAAAGTCCAGGACGAAGAATTATACTTCCTGAAAATGATGGCTTGGTTATAAAACCAAGATGCTGTGGAAGGTGCAAATCGCATTACCTTCATCAGTGAATTCAACAAATGCAAATCACAGCACTGAGTTTGGGTCCCCACACACCCGACAATCCACCACCTCGAGCAAGAGAATTCTTCTCCTTTTATCTGGTTCACATAGCTTTCGAAAAGGAGCAATGGTGGCCTGACATGTTTGCATGCACGTTTCTGTCTCTGCCTTTCTGCTGTTGCAACTGTGCTGGCTCCTGTCCACATGACGAGCAACCTAAGCGCCTGGGCGCTATGGAATCCAATATATATCTGGTGCTATAAGCTCATCTTTTCCTATTGAAAGGGGGGAATTATCTAGGATGTTATTTACTGGAAGCTAGGGGCCAATGGACATTTTAGGGTTCAAGCCTAGGGTACTGAATATCCTGGAAGTCAGTCCATTATGTTGCGAGATTCTCAATAGTAGGGTTCGGCAAGCCAAGAAGGAGTTCACCTTGAGTTGCAGCTGTGAATGAATTGTTCAAGTTGTACCCTGATATTGAAGTGTGGAGCTTAAGCAGTTGCTTGCCCGGGTGAAGCATGAACCCCTCCTCATCCTGGGCTTAGTCAATGAACCTCTGACCTCTGATTGTGGTCGCATTTGATGGCAAGGATCAATGATTGGAAAGTCATTTCTACTCCTTGGTCCTACCAATTATTGTTTTTTCCTTCCAGTTTTGTTGCTCTGCACATTTTCTGCAGTTCCCCTCTCTCTACTAGAAGCTACTCGAGTGCTGCATATGACCTCCAACCAACCCTCCGTAACAATGGAGAAAAACCAAACTCTATCATTGACAGGGAACTTGCAGTTCAGAGGAACTTAAATTGCTATTATCAGGAGATACTTACCAACCATTCCAAAAGTCATACAAAGAATAGCAGCTACAATGGGTTGTGGTATGGCAGCAAGGGTTCCTCCAAATTTTCCTGCATGCAATAAATATCCCTTGGTTGAAACACCTAGTTTTCCGCAAACAACTAGACAAATATATTCAATGCCATGAATGTATGATGTACTCACCAAAAATAGAGAAAAAAACATGAAAATGGCAGCAGTTTGGACTACTCTCCGGCTTCCTACGCGTGTGAATCCAATTAGCCCAATATTTTCCCTGCAAACACAATAAATTAAACCAAGGTCAACACTGCAGTAATCCTTGGATATCAAATGACAAGTCCTTGATATACCATAGTCCGAAGTATTGATGTCACTTACGGAGCAACAGTTGCACCAGTGAAGGTGCCAAAGATACCATTTAAGAAGAGACCGATTCCCTGCCATCCAATTCCTTGACTTATGACAGAAGTTGGTGGGGGAGTTGCTCCTGCCAATCAACCAGAGCATAAAAGCCACCAGTTAACTGTAAAAGACCATGCAAATAATTTAGGGAAAAAATAAATCACAATAGATTTGCCAATACAAAAGCACCATTGAAAAAATGATTACCTCAACGAGAGCAGCAAAGGTTGCTGACATAACTCCAACAGCATTTCCAGCATCAAAAGATGGAGGGCTTCACTGAAGAGGATATGAAATCCTAACCCTGAGTATAAACAAACAGAAGATTGAAATTCAGATATGAGGTACTTCATTGGCACAATTACATTTGCTCTTCTTTCAAGAGAAAAGAAATAGTTCTTATTTCGAGCAAGGAATTCATGTAGATGATAATTGATGGAATGTAATACCAGGGAGCATGTGAGTCAAGACCACTCTGGTCAGTGCGGCAATGAAGTTGTCCAAGTGCACCTGCATGGTCATAAGCTCCAGTTACTGTTAAAATAGTTGCACAGACCCATACAATGACAACTCCAAAGATAATAGGAAAGAGCTCAAAGTAGTGAGCATGTCTTATGCGGATGTGCTTCAAGTACTGGCCATCAAAACAATTGAAAATACATTGTCATCGAGGAGCATTGACACTCAAATAGAGTACAATACAACAAAAGTAAGTAGACTAATCAAAGAGCACACTCAATGTGTCCAGCAAGGCACTTGCTAAAGATTTACCTGTGAAAAGAGCAATATAAACATAAGAGCTGGAATGCCAATTTGGACACACTTCACAATCTGATATAACCAAGAAAAGAGTCATAACTCACAACCAGAAATTAGCACATACAGCATTATTGATGCTGATGCAAAATCAGCAGGTTGCATGAAAACATACCAAGAAAGTCCAAAGAACACTAACGAATATCTTGTACCACAAAAATCAAGATGGAAGGAGGAGAGGAAACTATACCCCAGGAAATCCATATTCCAAAAGGCCAAAACCCACAATTGCTGTGACAGGGGCTATAACAATAGGGCTGATCATGATCACCCTGCAGATTTTGTGTAGTCATATGTCATTATGAAGATGTATCAAGCAGCACTTCAATCACATCCCCTTGTCTAATGTCTACAACAGGAATAATACTAGGTCTGATTTCCATGAGTCCTCTACACAGAATTAGGCATGAGTGACGACCAGTGGGGTCCTCCAACTGACTGGGCTCCATTGATCAGTAAAGCTGACGCGCTCCTAAGTCACGGGGTGAAACCCAGTTGAGGGTTTCACAAAGTCAAGTTGCGGAAATTGTGACTTAGCGGCACGCTCCCGGCTTCCAACTCTAGAAAGGGGTAGAGGGTCGAGTTGGGAGCCCAGGGATTAGACTAGGAAGAGGGACTAGTAGATCAAGCACAAATCTGCATCAAAACAAACCACCCAAGTGGTTAGTTCACATTCCGGAACACCCTTTGGTGTTAGGACTTGCCACGGGCACTTGGACCACAAGACTCACCACGGCCCGGACTTGGGGAGTAAGCCACCACCTTACTCCCTATAGTATTCTCTGCGGCTGGCCGCGGAGACTACATCCGAATGGCACAAATTCCCGGGACTCTCGAAATGGAGTCCCGAAATTGTCCCGGCGGGACTCCCGGGACTTTGAATGAGCATAACTCCCCACTTCCAGTTCCCGCATATTATCATTGCTCACATTGCTCCCGGCATCCAAGGTTGCTCCTTCGTCATCTGCCCCGCTCTCCCGCAAAACGCCCCCGCCATTCGCTTCCGCTATTTGAGCTTGCCTTGGCTGCTGTTGCGGATTCTGAGCCTGCTGCTGATCCCGGGGCTGTTTGGCTCTTCTTCAAATGAGAAAGCCCTAAGTTTTCTAGTAATTTCCTCAAAACTGGAATCATTCAAATCCTAGATAATTCCCCCTCTTCAATAGGAAAAATGAACTAAACCCTAAACAAACTTCACCCTTAGTAAACATGTACACCATATAGTGAACCATTTTCACCAATGAAGTAAAAGCACTGAAATTATAGTGAACTAATTCACTTTTATGGTTCCACAGTTAAATAGTCTAGTGAACTACACCCCACTTTCCTAGTAGTGTTAACTTCCAGTAATAGGCATTAGTTTGTATCAAAGTTGTTTGTAGATTATTTTTTTCCATTTTGATCTTCTTCATATTCTTGTAGTGCTTTTCCATGTTGTTAATCTTTTGTCTCGATGTTTATAGTTCTGCCAATACCTCATTATTTTCATGTTGCTTAACCTGTAACTTCGTTTGTAGTTTTTGTTCCTTTCCCAAAACCCCTTGCCAATTTTGAACATGTTTATCATTTTCTTTTATAATCAGCTTATTTTTTATTTCTAGATCAAAAAGTCTAAGCATAATGTTGGTCATTTGTGTGTTATATACTCTATTGCTTATTGAAACATATTAGCAACCCTCCTATGTTCATCTAAGTCTGTTTCTAGCCTTTGTACAAACCTTGGTGTATGAAATTTAGGACTTTTTCCCCTAGAATTAGTATTTGAAAAACCTAAACTTTTGTGTAAAATCTAAATTTATCTAAATATAATTGTTCATATAACAAAAGTGAAGGTAGCATAACTTCATTATTCTATGGTGTTGGAATAGATTTTTTAACATGCCCCTAAACTCCTCAAGGTGGGTCCCAAAATGAAACAACGGAAGAAGAATAGAGTTGGGCATGCTCATTAATTCGCAGCACTTTGGGGGTTGGAGGGTGTGTTGGAGTTCCAAGTTGGACTAGGACAAATTCACAAGCGAGAGTTCAAGATGATATCAACTACACAACCAAGGAAAGAGGGCGATTTATGCAAGTCGAATGGAAGTGGAGCGGTTGACTTAGTATGGACAACCTCAAGCACAAGCTTCACACAACTTGCAACCTTTGGGAGGAGGCACCATTCCCCTCCTTATAGTATACTATGTGCTTCTTTGTAGGGACTATATCCAAATTTCACTTTTCCCCATGACTCCCAAGTGGGAGTCCCAAAATTAAGACTCTCGTTGTTCCACACTTTCGGCCTCATGGGCCCTTACGCTTCACACTTTGTCACGAACCTAATGTTAGGGTTGCGACATTGTTGTACTTTTGGTATATTTAGTTCCATATGCTACATGCGTTCATCTACTTATTGCTAAGCAACCTCCTTTTTTGGTTGTCCTTGTCTTTAAATGTTCTTCCTTTTTAGTAGAAATATGTGCAAGATTTAGAGGACTTTTGTTTTTTATAAACCTTTCCTTCATAGTCTTTTTCCTCCTTTTCTCCTCCTATGGATGCTATGTTTACTTTTTCTTTTCTTGTGGTGAGGCCACCCCAAACTCCTTGATGGATTCAATTGTGAGTCCAAAAGGTGGAAACAACGGAAGAATAAGGAGTTGGTGCATGCTCCCTAGTTCATAGCACTTTGGGGGTAAAGGGGCATGCTAGAGCTCTAGGATGGGGACTAGGACGAATGAAAAGCAAGTCAATTACTCACACGAACCTACAAAAACTATACAACAAGTTGGTTAATGCATAATTGGAGCACTTTTGGTGCACACACAAGCCACGGGCAAACATTAACTCACCACAGCCTTGATTTGGGGGAAGCCACCACCTTCTCCCTTATAATATTATTTGTGCCTTCCATGAGGCCTGCACCTAAATGTCATTTTGTCCCAGGACTCTCAAATTAGGAGTCCCGAAATTCTCAAAATGGGGACTTTTGTGACTTTGGAGGCCCATAACTTTTGGAGACCTCTTATTGAGGTGAGGTTTAAAGTAGAGTTGTAGCCCTTGTCAAGAGCTTTCCAATGATATATGTCATGCCACCTACACGCAAGTAAATCAGGGCAATTCCCTTCTTTTGGCCATAACTTATGTTTGAAGTACTCAAATGGGTCATGCACACCCATTTTAGACATCTATGTTTCAAGAGCTTTTCAATGATTTTAGGAACTTTTCAATCCAATGAGTTTTGGCCCCTTCCAATTGCCTTCTGAAGATTCGAAAGTCCATTGGGACTCCGACTACCACAATGGAACTCACTTGGGATTGCAGGGGTTCATTCCCTCACACTCTCTTACATTCTCGGGAGCATGAAATGTGACTCATGGGCTTGACTCTTGGCCCACACCTTTGTAAGCCCTTGCCTTGGTCGCAAGCCCAAGGCTAAGGTTACGACATGTGGTTTTGCTTATTGGATTGGAAACCATTTATGAAGTAAAACCTATAGGACAATAGAAAAATGCCATGCATCCTTTTTTAACTATCTTTTGGCCATTTTTTCAATCATGTTATTTTGACACTTTTCCCATCTAATCAACTTTTTGAATAATTGAGGGTACAAAATTGCAACCCAATTGATAGATTCTCCATGATATATTTTGGAGTTCATCATAGTAGATTTATTGCTAAAATATTGCACCTTTAAACATTCTATATGTGATCTACTTTTATTTCACCTATATGATAAATTTGAAAAACTTCTACTAGTAGATGTCTATCTATAATATTATATTATTTTGCCATCATAACTTTAATTTTTTTGTTATGTTCGAAATCCAATTTCCAATTTTTTAAAAATTCACCTAGAATATTATGACATGGAGTCTTCCATTCAACCTCAAACATACCTACCGAACCATTATATTGGCCCATATACTCTCTTCTCCATAACTTTTATAAGGCAAAATAATCGACACTGAATGTGTGGACGATTTGGTACATCAAGATACATGGTTGGACTTTATATATCAAGGAAAAAAAAGGAAATGCGTAAATGACGACCTAGAACCACAATAAAATAAAACCTTGATATTAATGAAAAAAAAATGTTTAAGTAAAATTTGTTGGGAGGGAAGTGGGAAGAGGTGAAATGGTGCTTATCCTTCTCTTTCCATTGGCCACCAAACATTGGAACCTTCCATTGGCCACCAAGCATTGAAACTTTCCATTAGCCACCAAGCACTGGAACTTTTCAAGGGCCATCAAGCAATGGAACCTTTCAAGGGCCAACAAGCATTGGAACCTTCCAATGGCCACCGAGTTGGGATCTTCCTTCACTTCCTTCCTCCTTTTTAAAGGGTGAATTAGGATCATTTGGGGCTTTTTTTTTCGGACACCATTTTGGACTTGAATCTTGATAATACTTGTTCCCACAACTTTCTTTAGGAGGACAAGAATGATTAGTTTTAGTAAATGGTGGAAAGAGGAAGAGTAGATTGAATGTTTGTAGTATTTTTGAAATAATGGAAATGAAATAGTGTTGAGAGCTTGAAATTTTATAGAAATTTCACTAACATTCTCAGGTTTGGTAGCACAACTTTTTACTGGTTTAGGTGTAGAGCTTAAAATTTAGTAGGAAAGTGTGTCTTATAGTTAACTTTCTAATGAACTAAAGCAAAATTTGAATAACTTATGTGATGGGAATAATATTTTTGAGTGACTAGAGGTCTGCAACCAAGTTGAATTTTCTACCTTTGTAAAACCCTCTCAGGTTTGGTAGCACAACTTCTTATTAGTTTGAGTGGAGTAATAGCGATTTCAGGGGTCAAAATTCAATGGCTTGTGGCGTTTTTATATCATTGGAAATCTCTTGGAACGTGGATGTCTAAATTGGGCTTGCATTACTCATTCAAACATTTGAAACACGTTATGGCCAAAAGAAGGGCCGAGAGTCAAATTGCCAGTTTGACTCCGGACTAGAAAAAATCGGTAGTCGACCCGATTTACTTGGCTGCAGACAGCGTGTCACATACCATTTGAAAGCTCTCCATGAGAGCTATAACTTTTCTTCAAATTGCACCTCGATTCGAGCTCTACTCGCAAAGTTATGGGGCTCCAAAGTTGCGGGAGTCCCTGTTGGCGTCATTTCAGGACTCCCACTCGGGAGTCTTTGGAGAGAAAAGCCATTTGGATGTAAGTTCCGTGGCCAGCCACAGAATGTATTATAAGGGGGAAGGTGGTGGCTTCCCTGAAGTTCGGGCCGTGGTGAGTCTTGTGTGTCTGTGTTGCTCGTGGCTCGTCCTAGCACCAAGGGTTCTCCAACTATGCATTAATCACCTTGTGTGGGTTTTGTGCAAGCCCGTGTGAGTGAGTGAAGCTTGTCAATTCTTCCTAGTCCCATCCCAAAGCTTCAACACGCCCCTCTACCCTGCAAAGTGCTGTGAGCCATGGAGCATGCCCTCACTCCTCCTCCTTCCGTTGTTTTTCACTCACATTTGAGTCCCTCAAAGAGTTGGGAGTGCGTCAGTTTAATAGTGTCAGGTGGTATAACTATATGAACAACTAAAACACATCCAGTGTAATTTGGAAATTGGTTTAATGTGGGTAGGTATTGGTATGTTTTCTATTGAAAATAGGTCGAGTTATGTGGCAAACAACATATCTTCTTCTTCATCAGATAGTCCAAAATGGAAATCATAATACATTAAAACAACTTCTAGTCTTTTAGTTTGAACACCTAGTTTCTTGGTAATAGGTATGGTTTTCACTCTACCTATTCCTTGTATGGTGACAGTGTTAGTTCCTCGATCGTGGGATTTTTTGCATCTTTCAACCATGGACATCCTAGCAACATTGAATAACTAGAGTCTAAAACATTATTGTTGACGACAATAAATGTGATTGTGTACTATGAACAAATATTTTCAAATCCCTAATAAGACCAAGTGGTTTAGCTATGGTTTGATATGCCATCTATAGATTAGGTTTTGAAAAACGTAATTGTACTTTCAGGTTTTTTATTAAGGCTAAAAAGGTTTATAAGCTAATTTTGAAGAATTGTAGTTTTGGAATCAAAAATCATGTTTTACTGATTTTATAATAGAATAAAAAATAATACATAACCAAAAATTTGTACTGAACCGATTTTGAAATATCTTTATTTATAAAACCAAAAAATTAGTTGTAGCTTTTAACTCCAATTCCAAATTCTTGATGTAGGATAAAATTAGGTAACTAAGAGTTTAGGAGTTTTTTTAGAGATTTTCTTGTTTTTTTAGGACCCCCACCATTTTCTTACGGCCTTGAAGTTTTCTCTTGGGGGAGGTTGAAAGGTCTTTTTTGGTCTTTCGTTGTTTGGATGCAAGTGCAATGTAATTTTTAACACTCTCTAGGTCTTTGAATGAAGTGCGTCTTGTTTTTGCCCAAATATTTGTTTTGTAGTTGTGTTGAAGTTATATTTCTCCCCTTGCTGTTGTGTTTGTTAATTTTGGTGATGTTACATAACTATTCATTGCAAGTTATTAGTTTTGCTTAAGAAACAATAGTAGGTTATAATTTATTTAACTAATATTCCCATGTTTTGAAGTGACTATTTGTCACTAACAATGAGCAAAATCGAAGTCTTCAAGTCTATACTAATTTTTAATCAAGTACCCAAAAACACTTGAGAATTCAACGAGTTGGCCTAACATTTGGCAACCATTAAGTAGATATAGAATGATAATTTTTTGTTCAGTAGTTTTTTTGTTAGAAGATTCAATATAAGCTATTTGTCTTCACTAAAAAAGCAGATATTATTATTTCCAAAGTTTCATTGTTTTTGCAATTTGTTCTTTTTTTCAAAACAAAAAATATACAATTTTTTTTATTGTATGTGTTGACCACTTTTGTTTGTGGAATAGACAATTGTATTAACAAGGAGCATGAGGAAGCAAATGAACAAGGTGTTGCAATGAGAAGGTGGGGATTTACCTTTCTCTAGGCAAGGAAGATAATTTCACACAACGATCAAGAAGGCCTTGCCACTCTTCATATTGCAAAGTAGTAGGAAGTTAGAGTCAACATTAAAATAAGGGAATTGGAAATACAAATTGACATTCAAATTTAGTCGATGTAGTGGTTGGTCATGACTACGAACACATAACCTTTGCAAGGCTTCATTTGGACCGAAAATGATGTTTTTCAATACCAAAAGACTATTGTACCTAGTTTTGAGCTTAAGAGATTGAAAAAAATTAATTGTAGATAATTGTTGGGGTAGTAAACTCAGATTTCGGCAATAATTTCATTTTTGGGTAGTACAAAAAGGATTTAGCCCAAAATTTAGCTCCGAACATAAATGAAATATAAAAATTTCCTATATGAATAAGAATCAATGGAATAATTGCAAATTATTTTGGTGGACTGCAAGCCATGATTAATTTTCTTTTTTTTGAATTTTGGTACGAGGTGAAACCAACAAGCTGTTTTGTTGGTTGATGGTTTTCAGGGCTCTTAGAAGAAAATTAAAAAATATTTTTATTTCTTTTGGCATGTTTTCATATATATATGAAAAAAGACCTCAAAGCCAAGCTTGACTTGCCCTATATTTGCATAATGAATAGGGCATTCATTTATATTTGTACATCTCCCCCCCGAAATAATAAATGTTGACTTGAAAAAAGAAAAGGGGGGCTAAACTAAAATCAAATTATTTGGAGAGCTCCTCCAAGTATTTTAATTTTAATTTTTTACTTTTCTGATTTTTTTCATATATATATATATATATATATATATGAAAAAATGCAGAAAAGTGTATATATATATATTCCTTTATGCGCGCCTAGATTTTCTTTTTGTTTGATGTGGTGGAGTCTTCATAAAAGAATGCTTCAAAGACTAATGACAATTACCACTTTTTGACCATGAATATTTGTGAAGAACATCACTCACATCAAACAATTTCAATAAGGCCTACCTTTACAATTGATTCCACACCCACTAACCAAATCCATTTTTTTATAGAAGCCCCGAACATGTAGTTGGAAATTGCCTTTACAAACCTAAATAAATATCGATTTTTGTGACAGAACTAATTTTCAATACCACCCAACTGTGTGGCAACTTTTTGTCCTTCTACTCATGGTTTTATGAGGTGATTATACTCGAAGGTACATATGCTATCAATGAAGGAAAACAAATAAAGAATGCAAAATGTATTTCTAGATGGTAAATTGCGTTTGTAGTTGAAACCAAATAGCTTCCCTCCTATGCATCATTTTATGATTTGAAATTTATGGATATATTTTCTAAGTTCAAGCACTCCAAATCCTATAATTTTATGTTAAGTTGTCATCCACTTAAACCAACTTTTAAAGATTCGACGCCATGCTCAACTTGACAGCAAACTTCTAATCACTTAAAATATTATTCCTATCACATACATTATTCAAATATAACGGTTTTAGCTCATTTAAAAGCTAGCTACAAGACACATGTGCATACCAAATTCCAAGATTTGGGAGTCCACTGGGACTCCATCTCCCAAAGTGGGAGTTGCTTTGGGAGTGTGAATGTTCACTCCCTCACACTCCCTCATACTTTTTTACATTCCCGGGAGTATGTGATGTGACTCCTGGGCTTCCTCTTGGCTCGCACTGTTGCAACCTCTTTGCCTTGACTCCTGAGCTTCCTCTTGGCCTACAACCTTACAACCCCTTTGCCTTGGTCGCGAGCCCAAAGCTAGGGTTGCGACACAAACAACATTGCTTAAGACCTTTCTCCATCTAGAAGACACCTACTTGGGAAAACAAGTCGAAGATTTGCCCATAATTGCTTGGACAATTACTAAGGAGGAATAATTGACCAAATTCAATTTGGGCACTGAAGGGAATGTGCAATAAATGAAATTGAATGCTTCATTAAAATTAGTTGTCATCGAACAATTAATTAAGCTTTTAAAGGAATTCAAAGATGTTCTTTTTTGGACATACAAAGACCTTAAGGGTATTCCATCAAGAATTACTCAACATTAGATTAAACTTGATACCAAAATACCACTTGTTCAACAAGTGAAGTAATGGTTGAATTTTAACTACATTAGCATTGTTAAATAAGACACAGATAAGTTATTCATTGCTAGTTCCATCAAATCGATCAAGGAAACAATTTGGTTATCACCAATAATGGTTTTTCCCAAGAATAATGGGAAGTTGAAAATTTGTGTCGATTTTAGGAAATTCAATGTAGCAACATAGAAAGACCTTTACATGTTGCCTTTCACCGATGAGGTCATTAATATAATTGTTAAGCAAGAAATGTAAACCTTTTTGGATGGATTTTGAGGATATCAATTACACTAAAAATCAACACAAAATTGCCTTTGTGACAAACTGAAGGGGTTTTGTGTGGGTTGTGATGCCATTTGGTGGCAAAAAAGGACCACCCATTTATCAAAAAATAATTACCAAAGCATTTCATGAATACATTGATGTATTCATGAAGATCTTTCTTGATGATTTTACAGTTTTCAATGACTTGTCAACTCACCTTAACAAGTTGAAAAAATGTTTTCTTAAGTGTAGAAAGTTCATTATTAGCCTAAACCTAACAAGTGTGCATTCATGGTGATTTTAAGAACTATCCTAGGTTTCATAATGTCTAAGGAAGGCAAAGTCATGGATCTTTAAAATATTAAAATATTAGTAAACATGCTAATAACTATTACCCCCAAGGAAATCCAATTGTTCAATGGGATGGCTCAATTTTACAGGTGTTTTATTAAGAACTTTTCTTTAATTATGTCATCTATCACCAAGGTGTTCAAAATGTGAAGTTTTATAATGGACACAAAAATGCCGAAATGCTTGGGAAGAGATTAAGAATCAATATGTACAAGCCCCTATTTTGATCAATCCAAATTAGGAGCTTGAATTTCATGTTCATATAGATGCATCTCAATTGGCAGTAGGAGCCATACCTACCTTGAACCCAATCAATAAGTTTGATCAACCGATGATATATGCTTCCATATTATTAAACTAAGTTGAAATAAATTATAACATTATTGAGAGAGAAGCCTTAGCTATGGTCTGTGCCTTAAATTTAAGCATTACTTACTAGGTAATTTTAGGTTGTATTTTATATTGACCACATGGTCCTTATGTACTTAGTTAACAAGCCACAAGTTTATGGTTGAATAATTATGTGACTCTTATTATTTTTGGAATATGACTTCAAGATTATTTATAAGCTTAATAAATCCCATTTAACGACAGATGCATTGAGTAGATTGCCCAACTAAACAAAATCGGTTAATGCACTTGATCAGACCATTGATGCTCATTTGTTCACATTACAACAAGAATGGTTACTGAGTATTTATGAATACCTATGAGAACGGGTGATGTTAAAAAGATTCATTACTTAGCTTAAAAAGCTAAATCCTTTGTGTTACAAGACAAAATATTTTACAAGTTTGGACAAGACTATTTTGTTATGTTCTACAACCAAAATAGGTGCTAATTATACTACATGAGTTGCACAATGGAGTTCGTAGAAGACATTTCTCCTTAGACATCACTGTGAAAAAGGTGTTTAATGTTGGTTACTCGTGGCCAACCATGAACAAAAATGTTCATGAATTCTATCAAACCTATGACTTGTGCCAAAGAATAAGTAACCTATTGGTGCAAAATATGGTTAAGCTAATTATTATATTGTTTGAAAAAACTTTTCAAATGGGGATTGGATTTCATCGAACCCATCAAACTAGCAAGTAACTACTTAGGTAACCAATACATTTTAATTATTATTGATTATGTCACGAAGTGGGTGGAGGCAAATATGACGTGCTCCCAAGCTCCTTGATAGACTCAAATATGAATATGATGTGAAAACAACGAAAGAGTAAGAAGTTGGGGCACATTCCCTGGCTCATAACACATTGGGGGTAGAGGGACGTGCTGGAGCTCCAGAATGAGACCAGGAAGAATGGCAAGAAATCAATCACTCACACAAACCTACACAAACCAAACAACAAGTTGATTAGTGCATAGATGGAGCACTTTTGGTGCTAAGAAGAACCACAAGCAAACTCGGCCTCACAAGACTCACCATGGCCCAAACTTGGGGGAAGCCACCACCTTCCCCCTTATAGTATACTATGTGCATGGCCACAGGACCCGCACCCAAATGGCATTTTGTCTCG
The DNA here is from genome assembly GCA_963920785.1 of Sphagnum contortum. Lineage (NCBI taxonomy): Eukaryota > Viridiplantae > Streptophyta > Sphagnopsida > Sphagnales > Sphagnaceae > Sphagnum > Sphagnum contortum. Next base: position 1,113,436 of record OY987295.1, on the reverse strand, counting down.
AGACTCCCAAGTGGGAGTCTCGAAATTCCCAAAGTTGGGACTTTTGCAACTTTGGGGGCCAATAACTTTAAGTGTAAACCTCCAATTGAAATGAGGTCTGAAGCAAAGTTGTAGCCCTCTTCAAGAACTCTCCAAGTGTATGTGGCACGCCACCTACACGCAAGCGAATTGGGGCGACTCTTGACTTTGAGTGGTCAGGAGTCAAGCTACAAATTTGGCTCCTGGCCCTTCTTTTGGCCATAACTTGTGTTTGAAGTGTCCAAATGGGTCAAACAAACACATTTTAGACATTTCAATTCAAAGAGCTTTTCAATGATATAAGGAATCCTTAAATCCAATGGGTTTTGACCATTAGGACTCTAACTCCCAAAATGGGAGTTCATTTGGGAATGTGATGGTTCATCCCCTCACACTCTCCTACATTCTTGGGAGCATGAAATGTGACTCCCGGGCTTCCCTCTTGGCTTGCACCCTTGCGAGCCCTGGCCTTGGTCGCAAGCCCAAGGCTAAGGTTACAACATAATAATTATGCACACCAACATAATTATTATTATTACAAAGTTCTTATATGATCAAATTCTCACCCGATTTGGCTATCCACTTACCATTATAATTGATCAAGGTACCCATTCTATTAATGATGTTATAGATTATTTAATTGATCATTTTATATTAAACATACTAGCTCTATTGTTTATCATCCATAAGCAATAAACAAGTTAAGTTTAGTAACAAAGTCTTTGGGATATTACTCACAAAACTCCAAAAGAATCGATTAATAACATAAGGTATGGCAACTTTTAACTATTGGGACTAGTCGTTATGGTTTTAAAATTGGTACATTGAAACCAAATACCAATTTGGAAATTATGTTCAATGGTTTCTAGGGGTTGTTAAAGCACATTCCCCTAAGTTTTAGAGGTGATGGTTTGGACCTTATAGGATCCAATATTGTTTACTTAACAAAATAGTATTATTAGTCCCATTGATATATTAAACCCTAATTTAGTATTGGTTAACATTAACAAATTGAAACCTTATAGTGTAACCGAACAAGGGGTGATCGCACGAATTTGTCCTATAACTGTGCATTGTGTGTGAATTCTAGAGTGACTGATCAGGACTAATCTAGCCGCCTCATTGATGAGGGCAGCGGATCTTATCTTCTTTAGAGGGGGGGCTAGCTCTGATTATGCATGGTATGCATGGGAAAGTAGCTTTGGGGTTTAATAGTAGGGAGATGACGGCGGGATTGATGGAGTTGATGCGGCACTGCATTGATGAGTGATGGAGGAGGATGTGGCGGTGAGGAGATCTGGAACGAGGCAGGCTTGTAGAGAAAGCCAGAGCGGGAAACGAGAAAGTGTGGAAGGACTGAACGAAGAAAGGAGGAAGGATAAGGAATTGGATGGATTGTATGGCAGATAGTTAGAGAGAGAGAGGAGGAAGGAGGTTATGGGTTTTTTTAATATGGTGGATGTTAGAAGAGTGTGAGTGGAGAAGAGAGCGAGAGTTCGGTCTAATGAGGAATGAAGTGAGCTGTGGAAGTCTTAGTAGTGTAGAAGAATATGAATCTTCAGTTTTGTTTTCTTGTGATTGAGAGCTTGGCTGCTCATTGAGTTTTGTCCGCTGCGTAAGTGTCTAGCCAAGTAGGAACTACTCTACTCCAGATGATCATAAGAACAGAGGAAGCTTGTGCTGTCGGAGACTTTGTAAATCATGAATTGTGGATCTTTGATTTGTGGAATTTGGCTTTGTTGATTTGTGTGTACAAAGGCTGCATTTGTGGAAGTTTAATAGAATATATTGTATCGATGTTGTGAGCTATTCATTTGGAGTTTGATATAGATAGTAGTTGGTGGTCTTGGAGGTGTATTAGTGCTGTCTGTCATGTTGTGCATTCGGTAGGTTACCATCTGGTCTCAACAATCGATTGGTTAGATCTACAAAGAGGGGTCTGAGTGTTATTCTTGGCCTCTCCTTTTTGGTATCAGAGCATGGTTCCGTGTTTCCAACCTTGGTAGAACCTGTAGATGCTTGGATAGAATGATAGCTAAGGATCATGTCTTCATCTAGCGGCGAGGGAGTTCATGTGCAGGCATTGACCCAGGAGAATCATGAGCTAAACCTTGTTGGTAGATTCGATTTCTTTACTGTTTAGAACGGCCCACAAAGAGGGGTAGTGATTCTACATTTCTTAGGATTCGGAATAGTGCGACTCGTAGGAATAGTCCCTGACGAGGCTCGTGTAGGAGATATTGCTATAGAGGTATCGCATAGTGGATTCTACACACAAGCCCGAGCTTGGCTAAAGGTAATCAATGGAGCAAGGGGGTGGGCATCCACCTTAGAACTACAGGAGAATTTTTACCTCACATCCTATCTTGCGTAGAGTAGCTCCTACACTTTCAGAAACACAGAGTGCGCTACCAAGGCTAGGAGATATCTGGGTCCCTAAGTTTGTAGTGTCACTGAACCATTTTGTGCGATTGTACATACCAGGTGTGGAGGATTTATTTCAGGCGGGGGATCGATTACTTCGTGTGGAGCACAATGGCTCCAAGTCCCGCCTCATTAGCTGGAGAGTCTAGCGAAGCCAGGAAGGAGAATGGAGATTCCAGCAAGAATTTACGGATGAGCAGAAATTCACTATTGTTCCATCCACCATTGCACCGTTGAAGCCGATGCATGAAGGAGCGCAGGCCGAGTTCGATGGATGACTCGGACATTATTTGTTTTCTTTTCAAGAATCAGAACTGAGTGACAGGAGATAAGATTCTGGTTAATTCTGTTTGCGTCTGTTTTTTTTCAGAGCTGTGTGTGGAGGGGATTACTGCATTTTTGTTGTGTTGCAGAGCCTCTAGAAGATGACGAGTCCCCAGGGGATGGACGATTTGTTATGGGGACGGGATTATGAAGACGTCAGTGATTGGGCAGAGCGATTGACCATGGCCGCTGAGGTCCGCGACCTCACTCCTGACAAATTGTTCAAAATCGCCAAGTTAAATCTGCATGGTCGAGCAAAGGAGTGGTTTCGAAGGTTGCAGCTAGCGCCAGCCGACTGGGTTGACCTACGAATGCAGATAATCCAGAAGTATGGAAACATAGATGCCGATGACATCCGAATGAAAATGGATGCCGTCAAACAAGAACCCAAAGAAAGGGTTCAGAAATATTTCGAGCGCCTCGACAAGTTGTTTCGGAAGGGCAAGGTGCAGGACGTAGAGCAGAAGAGGAGGTTCCTGGCTAGACTAAGGCCAGAGATCCGGAAATTATGTGTAGTGCGAACCTTTGCAGACATTGAAAAGTTGGTCGGAGCTGCCACAAAGGTGGAGAGAGTTCTGGCAGAACTCGAGGAGACTCCATATGAACCTCTTCGGGAGGAGCAAGAAGAAGAAATAGCCGAAAGCAATGTGGAACGACAGGTTACTGCATTAAATAACACCTTGATTTATTTTTTTAAAGGAAGCGCGCATGATTCAGTATCGCCATCCTCTTCCAATGTGTTTGGAAGGTGCCAGATCTGCAAGGGAGGTGACCACAAGGCCACTACTTGTCCGAGGCTCAATGAAGCACGGCCGAAATGTGCAAAGTGCAATATGACGCATAGGACAGAAAATTGTGGGATTAAGTGTAACTTTTGTGCAGGTCTGGGACACTCTTTGGATCACTGCTGGAAGAAGCCCAAAGATGGGAAGCCGCATCTTGGAACGGCAAACTTCGTGGAAGTTTTGCTGGATTATGAGGAGGCAACGCTGCAGCAACTTAACAAGTTATGTGGCAATGAAAAGGTATTTTCATATACTCGGGTACCATGAGACGAATTCCTGTCGAGGTGGCACCAACAGGTAACATACCCTCTCCTGAAGTTGCAGAAGAAGGTACGAGAGTGAATCGGGACACTACTGTCAGATCAAAAATTCTATCGCATAATGTAAAAGGGAAGATCTCCCTTAGCCCAATGGAGACAGTTTTTATGATCCCTGGCGAATTGGAACATTTGGAGAGTCTAGTAAAGCTAGCTGGTAGGAAGAAAGACGCAGAGTCGATAAATGATCAGGTGTCTATTGCTTCACCTGTTCCGGCAATTAGACGAATATGTGTTAACAAGACTAGCAGGAGCAAAAGACTCCATTTGCCGGTGGAGATAAACAGGTGTATAGTAGAAGGACTTGTAGACACAGGGGCGTCCATGTCTGTAATGGTTGTTGCTATGGTACGGGAGATGGGGATGATGCATTTAGTAGTTGGATCCGAGACCTACAAGATGGCATCAGGGGTCGTGACACAAGCCTTAGGTCGGATCGATGAGGCCTCAGTAGTAGTTGGAGGTGTCCAGTGCACCATGACTTTCATGGTGGTAGACACAAATAGTTATGATGTGTTACTGGGATTGGATTTCTTGATGAAGATTGGAGCCATCGTGGATGTGGAGCGAGGGCTAATCCAAGTGAAAAAGGGACCAGGAACTAACGTGGAAGTGTTACCATTGACTGTGGTGAATCTGCTGCAGAATGTGAGTCCGGAGGCTGTGGAGCATGATGCTGCAGTCACCTTGAAAAATGTATCACTTGAAACCTTGGAGGTGAATCTTGGGAAGATGTCACTATGTGACTCTATTGTGACTGAACAAATGAAAATGCCGATGTCAGAGTTCGACACTGATGCGGGTGATGACGGTGAAGAAGAGCTTCAATCGGTGGAGCTAATTGAGGGCGAATTCGAATTCGGAGACACCGAACTTGAAGAATTGGTGTTGAAGGAAGGACCACAACAAATCCTGCAACTCACACTGCAAGATCAGGCTGATGATTTCATGAAGGAAGAGATTTCAGATTCTAATGACTATGCTGACTGGATTCAGTGGGTGTCTGATGCAGAAGAAGGGAAGCAGACCAGTAGGGAACCTACGCGATGTGCAGAAGTGCCTGCATTGCTACAAATCCATCAAGCGAATGGGAATGATACTCGCTCCAAGCAATTGGCATTATCATCAGACCACCCGAAGATGAGCACAAGATGGGAAGAGATCTCCCAGAAGATTCGGATTGATCACAACCTGGGAGAGGAGAAGAAGCAACAATTCGGGAAAGTGCTTGACAATTACCAAGACGTATTCGTTTGGAACAAGGGAGAATTGGGTTGTTGCACCGTAGGGGAGCACTCCATCGACACGCAAGGATTCCCACCCTGTAGGGTATCTCCTGAACGATTGTCATTTTGGGAAGAAGCTGAGGTGAAAAGGCAGATCGATGTCTTGGTTGAGTTGGGCAAGATGAAGCCCAACGATTCTAAGTATGCTTGTCGTGTCACCTTACCGGTGAAAAGGGATGGGAGCAAGCGATTCTGTGGGGACTACGGACCTTTCAACAGGCAAACGCGTCGAGATTCCTTCCAGGATGTGATTTCCCAACTGGGGAAATCAACCTGGTTCACTACATTAGATTTGCAGTCTGATTTCTGGCAGATTCGAATGGTGCCTAAAGACGTGAAGAAGACCACGTTGATTACAAAAACGGGACTGTATGATTAGACTGTCATGCCATTTGGTCTCAAGAATGCGACCAACACTTTTACTTGAACCATGTCCACAATATTCAAAGGACTTGGGGACAAATTCTTGAAGATCTTTGTGGACGATCTCAATGTGCACAGCGAGGATTAGGCAGAGCATCTACAACATTTGGATTCTATCTTTTTCAAACTTAGGGAAGTAAATCTGAAGTTAAATCCAAGCAAATGTTGTTTTGCTGCTAGGAATATAACTTTTCTAGGTCATGTGGTTAGTCATGAAGGAACGAAGCCGGACCCTAGCAAGATTGATGCAGTAATTCATTTTCCAGTGCCGAAGACAGTCACGGATGTGAGGTCTTTTCTAGGACTGACTGGATATTACCGGAACTATGTTCGAGGATACTCGCGATTAGCTGTTCCCTTGTTTGAATTAACAAGGAAAGATGTTGCTTTTGTGTGGGATTTGGGATGTCAGAGTGCGTTTGATGCTCTGAAGGAGGCACTCGTAGCTGCCCCAGTTCTTGTTCGACCTAACTTCAAGAAACCGTTTTGCCTTGATGTGGATTGGTCACCCAAGGGCGTCGGTGCTATTCTGTCTCAAAAGGAGGTCAGGATTGATAGAGTAGTGGTGTATGCTAGCAAAGGCTTGACGCCTACGCAAAAGAAATTTCACCCAATGGAAGGAGAATGCTATGCACTGATATGGGGTGTCATGCATTTCAGGCAGTATCTGCACCAAAATCATTTTCTTCTTAACTCTGATCACAAGCCGCTTGAATGGCTTGCCACAGTTTCAGATGCGCATGAAAGAAGAGGGTGCTGGATCGACATGCTACAGGACTTCAGTTTCAAAATAATGCATCGACCAGGGATGAAACATATGAACGTGGATGCACTGAGCCGGAATCCAGCAGGAAGAACTGCGGATGATGACGACTTTAGTGAAGAAATCCAGGACATTGGGACTAAGCAGGACGACTCAATTGAGATGACAGGTAGGGTATTCTCTGTCCGACGTGGTGTGGAATCAGAATGGTGTAGCCTAAGAAAATAGTCAGGAGGGCCAATGGAACACCGTGAGTGTTGTTTTGGCATCAATCATTAGCGCTGGTCGAAAGGACATCAATTGTTCATGCTTGATGTGTTGGGTGAAGCGAGCCAAGATGAGGAGAGAGACTCACCTGAGGAAGATGCAAAAGCTGCAGACAGTGAAGAGGTTCGAAATTCAAGACCTCACAAGGGCAAGCGAATACTAACGGGAGAACCCAAGTACTACAGTAGACAGCAAAAACTGGAGTTAGTAATGGCTGCACAAGAGTTGTTGAGGTATGGAGAACACAATGAAGGTGATGTGAGATCTGGTGAGCAAGAGACCTATGATGTGGATATAGAAAGCACTGACATATGGGAGGATGAGGTCTGTCTAGAATTGTTGAAGGGCGGTGTCATCCCAGACACAACCGATCTGCAGACAATCAAGAGAGTAAGGAAGACAACAACCGACTATTGCTGGAAGGACAACAAGCTCTAGTTTAAAGGGCTGTATGTACCCAGGCCTGAGGAACGGGTAAAGCTTGTGAGCCAAATGCATGAGGATCTGGGGCATTTCGGGGAGCAAAGAATCTTGGCGGAAGTCTATCGGAGGTACTTCTGGAACAATCGAACTGAGTGTGTGAAAGTAGTCGTGAGGATGTGCCAACAATGCCAGCTGGTGAAGAGTGTGGGCAACGTTTGATTTGGAGACGAGCAATTGAAGAGCATCCTAGTTTGTGAGTTGTTCTACAGAGTTGCATTAGATACAATGGGACAATTGCCTGAGACTAAGACAGGCAACAAATATATCCTGGTGGCTATCGACCGCTATTCGAAGTGGTGTGAAGCCAAGGAAGTGGTGTGAGCCATGGATTATAGCTCAACAAATAGTTAAGCTTTAGTTCCTTAAATTTCCTTAGTACTAATGATTTGAATGCTTATAAACCTTCAAGTAGTAATTATTAAATAGTTGAATTAGCTTTTGTGATATTTCTAGGCATAGAGTACTTCTTTATTTCAGTTGATGTAACGCTTAATTAGTTTAGGACCTAGTAAACCTTTAAAAGTGCAATGTCCTTTTTTATGTTGTGGAGAACGGAAAAGGGATGTAAAATTAGATGGGATTTATTGATATATTGGGAATCCAAGCCCATAATTAACAATAACATTTCACCATGACAAGGTTAAGTTAGTCTGTAGAATGATCTTCAAACACTAATGATGTACTTGTAAGATTTTAGGATGTAGTCCTATTACATCTTTATTTTAGTTCTCACTCTATGAGATTCTTAAATAGAATAAAAATCAAGCTTAAGTATTGACATTTTCGCCTGAGTAGCCTCAGGTGAATTACAACTGAATAACTGACTTAAAGGATAGATCACAGTTGTAAAAAAATCTAGGATGCGATGAATAGTGCGAGCGAGGTACTCGGCTCGATACTCCAAGGGAAGTGGGTTGATCGGGCCTTGTAACGAACGATAATGGCCATCACCGGGAACCCACGTTCGACAATGGAGACGGACATCATCATCTTCGCACTAGCACTCTTCAAACCTTTCTGGCGCAGCTCCACGAGCAGGAACAAACTTTAAATAAATTGCTAAAGCATGTGGGTTAGGAGACAATCGACGATCCCATACCGAACGAGCAACTCGAGTGCGCACCACTCTCTTGGGCGGTTCTTCTTCGCGCGGCCGTTGAAAAACATTCAAATTGAGCGGTGCTTCTTCAAGCTCTTCTTGTTATACGGGTGCGACTAGTGGATTTGAAGGCGTAGCGTCATCGTCCGCCATGACTAGTTCGCACATGCATCAACAAAAACCAAGAAGGTAGTACAAACAAGGTGGTACTTGCGTTCAAAAGGGGTCGAGGCCTTTTTATTTAACAAATTAGGGTAGGCATAAGGTGTGGGAGTGACATCGGAACCTCATGAAAACTTGAACACCCTAGATCTAATGCATTCATCAAACCCTAAATTCAACGGAGGATCTAAAAGTATGTGAGAGTTTCTTTTGTGATGCAAATTATAATTCCAATTTACTATGTACTACATAGTTAATTAGTGCATAATAAAGAAAATAGGTAGGGAATATCAAAGGAGTAAATGGTACACGATAATGTTACTTCAACCATTGAATTAATCAAGTAAGAACTCAAGGACTTTTCCTTGTCACTACCAATAAATTATCTTAGTAGTTAGTTACTTGAAGTAATTAGGATGAAGAAGTAGGATGTGAGGGTCAACGGACGAAAAAGATAAGGATCAAGCTCAAGAGACCCCATCAAGATATCCAAGATAAGGGGGAGGATGGATCCTCCAATCCCATTAGTCATGAGGATTGTCATCCTCTTTGATTGGAAGATGGAAGATCTTTTGTGTTTCATTGGGCCTAAGGATTCTCATCCTAATTTCAATTGGATGGCAATTCATCCTCAAATTCTCATTGGCCCTTGAAGGATGAGGAGGCCATGGATTGGTGCAAAAGGATTTCGAGGCTTTCATTGGACAAGGGGAACAAGCTCAAGGGGGGTCATGGAGGCTCACCAAGGGAGATGCATTGTGTGTATGTGGGAAGGAATTAAAGAGGAGGATGTGTGCGAGGAAGTTATTAGTTCTTATGTGTGGAGAGGTGCTTATAGGAAAGGTGTGTGTAAGGATTAAAGCATGAAAGGAACTTGTGTAGCAAGTGCTTGTGGCAAAAGCCTCTGGACTTTTGGTTCTATTAATTGTTTCTCTCAAATCTACTATTGGATTTGTGTCAAAATTCAATCAGTTTTAGCTTGGAAGGTGTAAAAGGCCCTCCCAAAAATGCAGCTTGATCGGGCTTTCTGTAAGGGAGCTACATTAGTTGGAAGTAGGGGGGTTGAATGATCTGTTTTCCCTCAAACTAGGCAAGTGGCTCCTTGCTCCAAGGCTTAACTCTTGATCAAAAACATAAAATAAAAACTAATGATATTTGTTTACACATGGCTCGTTTTATATTAGCTTTCCGAATCCAATGCATGTTAGATTAGGATGTTGTATGTAGTTGTTATGACGAACGGAATGGAAGGTTTCAATCTTCGAACATGACATTGAAATGAACATCAACATACGGCTGCTCAATATTCCATGATGGTGTGTTACAATTCCCTCATAATGTTTTGTAGCTTCAAATTGGACACAACGCATTAGATTTTAGTGAATTTCATTACTTACCTCGAACCACCTTACTTGTTAAACTACACTACATAATAGTTCCACCTCCAACCGGGTTTTTTATTATGAGTGCATATCTTAGTGGTGAAGGTGTGTAATAATTCCTCACACAATGGCTGATCATGGAACCAAGACTGCTGCAAGGTTTTTGGAGGATGATCTGATTTGCAGGTATGGAGTTCCTAAATTCATACTTACTAACAACGGAGGGGAATGGGGTGCAGAATTTGACACCATGTGCAAGGATTATGCCATCCACCACCAGCGCACTGCACCACAATGGCCATAGTGCAATGGAATGGCGAAACGCATGATCAAAACCATCAAGCATGGCATCACTGTTTTGGCTGCGAATCCTACAAGTGTCGATTGTTGGGATGAACACCTAGCAAAAGTCTTGTTTGGGTACAGGTGTGGGGTCCAAGCGAGCACCAGATTCTTGCCCTTCATGATCCTAACTAGTCAATCACCGCGTCTCAGAGCTGATAATTGTTTGAATGCTCTGATTAATGTAATTGATGATGGTGCTGATATCGAGATTGTTGCAGCACAATTCTTGGAGAAGGTGAAGTTGATAGCGAGCATACATGAAAGTGTCCTGCTCAACGTGGAGCAGGCACAAAAGAAGTGGAGAAACACTTACGCAACCAGGAAGGGTAAGCATCTATTTGAAGGTTTGGTTGGTGGGGTGTCGATGGTGAAAATGAAGAAGCCAGGTAAGAGGAGAGCGCTCACGGCTAGTTGGGAAGGCCCATACCAATTTGTCGAACATACTGATGGCAAGGGCAATTTTGATTTTGAGGAAGGCTGCCAGATCTGCATTGTCCAAGATGCAGACGGACGTCAATGGGAGAGGTCTCGAAGAGATCTGCAAATCTATTACGCTCCTCCAGATTAAGCTGAAGGATTCAGTTTTCTCAAAAAGGGAGGGGTGACACATGTAACCGAACAAGGGGTGACCGCATGAATTTGTCCTGTAACTATGCATTGTGTGTGAATCCTAGAGTGACTGATCAGGATTAATCTAGCCGCCTCATTGATGAGGGCGGCAGATCTTATCTTCTTTAGAGGAGGGGCTAGCTCTGATTGTGCATGGGATGCATGGGGAAGTAGCTTTCTGGCTGTTTGGGATGGGATAGCAGGGAGATGACGGCGGGATTGATGGAGTTGATGCGGCACTACATTGATGAGTGATGGAGGAGGATGTGGCGGCGAGGAGATCTGGAACAAGGCAAACTTGTAAAAGAAGCCAGAGCGAGAAACAGGAAAGTGTGGAAGGACTGAACGGAGAAAGGAGGAAGGATAAGGAATTGGAAGGATTGTATGAGAAGAGTATGGCAGATAGTTAGAGAGACAAAGAAGAGGAAGGAGGTTCTGGGTTTTTTTATGTGGTGGTTGTTAGAACAGTGTGAGTGGAGAAGAGAGAGAGAGTTCGGTCTAGCGAGGAATGAAGTGAGCTGTGGAAGTCTTGGTAGTGTAGAAGAATATGAATCTTCAATTTTGTTTTCTTGTGATTGAGAGCTTGGCTGCTCATTGAGTTTTGTCCGTTGCGTAAGTGTCTAGCCAAGTAGGAACTACTATACTCCAGATGATCATAAGAACAGAGGAAGCTTGTGCTGTCGGAGACTTTGTAAATCATGAACTATGGATCTCTGATTTGTGGAATTTGGCTTTGTTGATTTGTGTGTACAGAGGCTGCATTTGTGGAAGTTCAATAGAATATCTTGTATCGATGTTGTGAGCTATTCATTTGGAGTTTGATACAGACAATAGCTGGTGGTCTTGGACGTGTATTAGTGTTGTTTGTCGTGTTGTGCATTCGGTAGGCGACCAGCTTGTCTTAGCAATCGTCTGGTTAGATCTACAAAGAGGGGTCTAAGTGTTGTTCTTGGCTTCTCCTTTTTGGTGACAATAGGTTTATGGAGGATCACACACTTCGACCTATTTTGGTTAAGTTTAGTGATCTATTACTAGAAAAACCAAATGAAACAAACCACTTTTGGTATTATGTTCATTAAATTAAAAATCGATTTAAACCAACCAATCCATTCATTAAAAAAACAAGTTCAAATAGATCAATTCGATACCATGTTCATTAAAAAACTGGTTGAAATCAACACTAGCAACTAGCAGTTGAGGAACCAATTCAAACAAAAGACCATTGTAACTTGTTCACTTAGGAACATGTTGAAGTTTGTACAAATGACATGTTGGAAAAATAATCAGTTGAAAATAAAACTAGTTACACCTATACATGTGCAAACTAATGATGTTTTAGTCAACCTAATCACATGTGTCAACTTCCTATTACATTTTTGCCCTAAAAGTCACATCACTTTATAAAAGCCACAAACCTTAATGTTGTAGCTATAGTATAAAGAATCAGCGCACCTCTTTTTATGTCTTTTTGTTTTTCAACTTCCTATACTTCCTACTATTATGAAATGAGGAGATGAGTGCATTAGACGAATTGAAAGAAAGAGCGAGGAAGTGAAAGGGAACTACAAAACATTGAGAGGAAAAAAAGAAATAGGAAAGGGAGTTGCAAAGAATTGGATACGACGTTTTTTAAACTATGGAAGTTATTTACATAAAGCCACTTGCTTCACAATCGCCTCTTACATTTCAAGAATTTAATGAAAGTTTAGAGGAAGGGCTGAATGTTGAAGGAGAAATTCTTGAAGTTTTACAAGGAGTTGTCACTATAGGAGGGGGACTTGAAGAAACAATGCGCAACCTTCAACGAGTTTTTTCAACCACTACACATATATACATTATCATTAGTGATTTTAAAGAGGAGGAGGCAAAACTAAGAACTACATAACCAAAAGTTTTTCAACTTGCTAAGTTTGAACATTCGATGGAATTTTCATTAGAACCAGTTCAAGAAGGCCTATTTGAGGTATTTGAACTTGTTCCATCAATTACACATTTTGTTGTTCTTACTGAAGCACATTCTAAATGTGCGATGAGGCGCAAAAAGAATGAAGTGATGGAGGAAAACAATTTTCCTACCAAGGTTACCCAGAAATGAACACCAATTGAAAGGAAGGAGATGTAAAAAATGCAAGAATGGGTAGAATGGGCATGTTTAAGATGTTTGTTTGTTATTCATTGGACTATACCATAGGGAAACCAATTAGACTTGTTTATGAACCTTGGAATCCACGAAGGATGGACAAACTCAAGCCTTTGTCTATGGTGAAAAAATCACTATTGATTAAATATTAATAGCCCAATTTTTAATGTGAATGTTAAAGGAGCTGTTAATGCAACACATGTGTTGGTTAAGGAGGCACAAGTTGCTCTCAAGAACAACACATGACTAGATGTAGTTGGGAATAAGGAGCAATGGAGTGTGATATGAATGAAGGAGGAGTATCATGCCAAGTTCGTAGCTATCATGCAAATTATCTATTAGTGGTAGAGGTTAGTTTATTCCAACAATACGATAACCATTAGATTTAATTCAACAAATTAAAAAAAAAAAATTAATTGGTGTTCCATCACGTTGACATATAAATCTAAAAAGTTAACATGATGGATTGAACACCAGAAGCAAATCATAGCATGGTTAACAACACTTGATAAAAAACACTAGCTACCATTATTTAGGATTGGTGATTGAGGTATGTTTAAAACATTGGTTTCCAGTTTCAAATGAAAACACACACATTGATTGTCCAAAAGTGCAACCAATTCAAGAGTGGGAGAAGAAGAAGACCATTGATGAACAATTGTAATCTCCTAACACTACAACAAAAGGTGTCCTTGTATGCCTAGCGATTTCACTGGGTTTTGAGTGAATTCATTGGTTTAGTGAATGGGGAACAATGAACAACAACCACATTTTATAGTAGTTGTCATGAAGGACCAGTTCAGTAGTGAGTGTCAATTGGGCATTCTACCAATATTTCACCATGACTAGTGCATGAATATCACAAGTTGAAGATATGCATGGAACCATCAACACCACGAGACCAGTTGAATCCATAACCAACCAATTTTCCACCAAAGAAAAAAGCACGCACCCATTAACAAATGTTCATCATGGAGGGAGGAGATGAAGAAATGAAAATGTGAAGCAACTTCTTGTCTCTTTACTCCCAGTTCAATGAGGTGACTATACCTGAAAGTACATATGCTACCGGTGAAGGAAAAAAATGCAAGTGTATTTCTAAATGTTAAGTTGCATTTGTAATTAAAACCAAATAGTTTGCTTCCTATGCATCATTTATGATTTAGAATTGATAGATATATTGTTCAAGCTTAAACTCTCCAAATCCTATAACTTTATGTTAAATTATCATTCATTCAAACCAACTTTTAAGGATTCAATACCATGTTCAAATTGGCAGTAGACAACTAGTCACTTAAAATATTATACTTATCACAAATGTTATAAAAATTTAGCTTACTTTTATTCATTAGAAAGCTAGCTACAAGGCGCATCTACCTACTAAATTGCAAGCTCTGCACCTAAACCAGTAAGAAGTTATGTTACCAAATCCGATAGGGTTTTACGAAGGTAGAAAGTTTAACTTGGTTATAGACCTCCAATCACTCAAAATATTGTTTCTATCACATATGCTATCAAATCTAACTTGCCTTAGCTGATTGGAAAAGTAGCTGCAAAATGCATTTGTTTACCAAATTATAGATTCTGTATTCAAATCAATTAGAAGTTGTGCTACCAAACATGAGAGGGTTTTATAAAGGTAAAAGTTCAGCTTGGTTGCAGACCTCTAATCACTCAAAATATTATTTCTATCATATGTATAGTCTAAATCTAACCTGCCTTAGCTCATTGGAAAGTTAGTTACATGACATATATGTTTACTAAATTCTAGGCTTTACATTTTAACCAATCAAAAGTTGTGCTACCAAACTCGATAAGTTTTTTTTAAATAAAAAATTCTAAGATTTCAAGCTCCCAACACTATCCCTACTCACTTCCCTTCTTTCAAAAATATTACAAATGTCCAATCTATTCTCCCTCTTTCCACCATCTACCAAGACTAATCATTTTTTCTCCTTTCAAAAAAACTTGTGGGAACAAGTATTTTCAATATTCGAATTGAAAATTATGTCTAAGAAAAAGAACTCCAAATGATCCAAATTCCCCCTCTTCAAGATCTTTTCAAAAGAAGGAAATGGAAGTTGATGAAGGAAGGTTCCATTGTTTGGTGGCCAATGGAAGATTCCATTGCTTAGTGGCCCTTGAAAGGTTCCGTTGCTCGATTGTCCTTGAAAGGTTCCATTGCTCGATGGCCCTTGAAAGGTTCCATTGCTTGGTGGCCGATGGAAGGGGAAGGAGAAGCACCTTTTCACCTCTTCTCGTTTCCCCCCCAACAAATTTCACTTAAACCTTCATTTTTTCCATTGATCTTAAGGTTTTATTTTACCATGGTTTTAGGCCGTTTCTTACGCATTTCCTTCCTTTTCCTTGACCTATAAATTACAACCATGCATCTCGATGAAACAAGTCCCCCACACCTTCATAACCAATTTGATTTTGATTGAAGATTTGATTTGTTTCCTTTCCTTGAAATTATGGCATCGCGTATGGCCACCTCTTATGGGTCGCAAATTGCACAAGTGAATGGAGAATCGCCTTTGAAGTCATCTTTAGATTTGACATTGATGCAACATTCTTACGATGAAGATCTAAAACCTCAAGAGGTGCGCGTTCGTCTTGAAGTTGAACCCCCTTGAGTTTGGTACTATCATATTTTTTTGAACTTTCGCACCCTGGTAATCTTGTTGTAAGTTGACCCCATTTTTAGTGATGAACCTGAAACCATCTATGAAGGTTGTTATGAAACTAAAGACACTTCTAACTTGGCATGGTCTTCAATTTTCAATGTTGGACACTATCATTGATTGCACGGTCAAGTTCGTCGACTACCTCCTAATAATAAGGTGGACTATTTAGTTCGCACCATTCGATGCATCCTAGATTTCCTACAATTATGAACTATCACTGTGGCATAGCCCAAGATCCAACATGTCATTGCTACTCCTTGTTGAGCTTATCCATAATTTGTATAAATGTTTCATTCATTATGAAACTCCTATTGCCATTGCCACACTATCACATTATCTATTTAAACGTTAATTGTCTTAAACTAATTTTATGCTTATAAAACTTGAAGATTGTTCTATCTTGATTAGACCTTTCATTGAC
This sequence comes from Sphagnum contortum, assembly GCA_963920785.1. NCBI lineage: Eukaryota > Viridiplantae > Streptophyta > Sphagnopsida > Sphagnales > Sphagnaceae > Sphagnum > Sphagnum contortum. The sequence goes on along the minus strand of OY987295.1, from coordinate 1,097,501 downwards.
ACCTTTCGACAGCTTCATGAATCTCCAACATCCTTGCTACTCACTAAATACTAGAATAAGACCAATGTATTGCTGAACACCATGAATTTTGGTGTCTGCTTCTACCCCCAACCCTCTAGAAAATTTTCACCTTTTTCATGAATATCATAGTTCTAAAACTATGGTTACCGGTTTTTTGTTGAAGACAAGAACTAACCCAACACCTTTTTCATGAATATCATATTTCGGAAAAGAAAACAACCCCCCGTGCAACCATGCGCATTCATCATTCCTTTTTCTAACATGAAGTTGCCAAATACCTTTAATAACCTTACCACACTCAAATATCCCTGATGAAATTTTTACAAATTGAGACCACCACACATGGTTGTGTCGGTATGGCTCACATGAAGTTAATATTATTACGCAATAGGATGACAAATAAACATGAACAAAAAGTAACTAGGTCATGGAAAACAAAAGTGAACTTAACTTTCAATAGGTAAAAAACCAACCACCTTCACCTGTTTATAATACTTCTATTCTAGTAAAACTGGTTAGTAACTCGTTGCCACTTGGTACTAAACCTAACCAGTTTAATCCACACATTTATTTTTTCCTAAAACATTTACAATTTATGCTCAACATGAAAGCCTTAAACATTTTTCATTTTTCTTTGAGTAAGTAACTATAGTTGCACAATTTAACTTCGGATAATAGATAGCCTAGCCGATTTGAAAACTAGGTACAATTTTGCTAAAAGTATGATGGAAATATCAACAATTAATTATAGGCTCGTTGTCTAAAGTTAACTAATATGTAGCAAACATTTCAGAACAAGGATAAAAAGCTAGCTATTGCAAAAGCTTATAAAATCAAATTACAAACCAAAAACAACATTTGTTTACTAAAACTATTAAAGTTGATAAGGCAATTAGAAGGGCTGAAGCTTTTAAACAAGAATATAATGAACTAAACCAAGCTCATTTCAAGAGTCCTAATGACCTTAAGGTCCTACAAAATGATCATGACCGGTTGATGAAAGATTATGGCAAGATGGAAGTTATTAATGTTAAGCAGGAAAAACCTATTGTAGGTTTGGAGAATACCTATATTTAGGAGCGAATTTTTTTGGCATAGGTCGACATGGAAATGGAGAATCACACCCACGAGCTACAAATGTAGATTTAAGAGTTGAAAGGTGAATTGGAGGCAATGCATTAATCACATGGCAAAACTTCTCAAACCACATACATGGATGACCAATTGAAGGAATTTAAAGAGCTACCAATGGATAATGCCTTGCTTAAGGTAAAAACCAAACCTTGGCAAACAAGAATTTAAAGTGGAAAGAATGGTGGAAGATAGTACAAAAAATCACGAAAAAACATATTCATGATAATTTAGAACTTGCTCATACTAATGAAGAAGCGTAATTGAATGAATTGATTGCTTACAAGTTAAAATTCCAAAGACATAAGTACAGTCGGTTGACTACCAAGTTGATTGAGGAACCTATTAAAGTGTCTCATAAATTTTCTTATGTGTAACCAACATTTGCAACTGTGAATTCTAAAATAGAACCAATTATTACGACTACAAAGATACCATCACAAATGAAGGGAGGAGCTAAACTTGTTACTATGTCATATATTTTATTTTTGTTGCCCATATAACTTGTTGAAACACCTTTTATAGTGGTAAGTGTTAAGGTAACTAATTTGCATATATCTATTACTCCCAAACATGTACCCCTAACCATACCTCATATTGAAGTAGGTGTAGAGGTAATTATGATTAATACTACCTTGCATGCATCTAATGTTTTTAGAATTCCGGAAGTAGTCATGAGAGACACATTTGTTGTTGATGAACTTCAACCTAAACCAAGTATTATAGTTGAACTTGTTGATGTATTGGATGAGAAAAATGTTGATAACTTAGTAGCATGTGTAGAACATGTAGCTCTTGGTGATTAATTTCAAAAATGAAATTTGGTTTCCAAGGATGGGTAATGTTAACCCAAATATTCACATTACGGACATGGTAATTAATAGGTAACTAGTGAGACAATATTATTTTGAGAATTGTTTTAGTTTTTATTGGATAACAAATAATCGATCTATTATGATAACTAGTGACAAATCTTTTAATGAACCAATCTATTAAGTTAACCGATAGTTAGTTTGCTAGCATAACCAGTTGTTGATAAAACATGTTTGTGTTTAACCTACATGGCCAATAATTATTGTAGATCAATTTTGAATCAACTAATTGTTGTACTAGCTACTGATTATATTTAAAATAACACTATGATGGGTATAAATAGGAGGATTTGAGGATGATAAAGAAACTTTGAACTTGTAACTTTTAACTTTTAACTTTTTTTTTTTTTTTTTTCAAAATTGATTTTGGGAAATTTATTTTGGATTTTTTTGTCCTTGGGTATAAACATCTTCACTTTTATGCTTTTATTTAAATTGTTTGAAAATAAAGTAAAATTATACTTGTGGATGTTTCTTTGCAAACCAAAATTGGACAAGTAGAAAATAAGTTATGTATTATTTAAGGGAATAGAAAACACATCTAACATACTCCAAAGGCTAATACCTAGTATATAATCTTTTTTTTTGGGTTGAAGAAATTTAGAATTGCTATGAACAAGGCAAACACATAATGTAAAATTAAATTAAACTACTTTTTGCACAACCTAATAGAAAAAACTCACACAACACACATAGAGGTTCTTGAATCATTTTCCATTAAAATTATATACATGTGTAGATACATTTCCAGTTACTCCCTTCTCTTTAGTGTTACACCACACATTTTTCAAGAGAGTTTTCCATTCCAACTCCCAACTACAAATTTATCAAATAACATAAAAATCCTTTAAATCTTCATCTAATCTTCCTTTCCACAAAGCCACACAAGGCCCACATTAACCCCATGAAAATAGGTTTTATCTTTAACCCTTGCTAGAAATCTCCTAGATGATTGGGTGGATTACACCTAACCACTCGTTAACATGAACTATCAAATCCACTAACTTCACCCCTTTCGTAAAGGATGGTAAGTCTACCATTAGTAATTACTAGTTATTAGGATGCCTATGGTACTAACTAGTTTGAATATTTATACCCCTTAACAAAGGGCTCCACCATTATAGGATGGAATACCAAACAACAATTGGTGATTCTAATTCAAGTGCAAACCTCTATAAGTTAGCATATGATAGGCAAAAGGATTGGAAGTCTATAGAACACAAGGGTTGACACCTAATTCTTGTAGCTTTTTTTACACTAACTTACAATCACTGTATAGTTAACACAATTATAGTTTTGATCATATATGGAACTATGATGAAACATGGATTTAAGCTAGTAAATAAATTTAAAGCAAGATCTTGTAAGAAATTGTAAATTGCTTGTAAAGGAAGAAATGCAATTTACACCACCATCCCAAAAACTCAATAATGGTTAACTATGTAGTCAATGTTGCTAGGGGTGTTCTACTTGGGTTTTACATCTTTAAATGTGAGAAACTCATGGATGACTACATGAGACTTTATAAGCTAGGTACTTTTATGGCAATGCAAAAAAAACATGGATGATTACTTTCCATTTTAAGGAGTTTCTATTTTGTTTTAATAAATTAGTTTTAGATGGAATGTCTTTTAGTAACCAATGCTTGTTAATTCTAGATGGATATGGCAACCATTTTACCTTATAAGCAATTGAACAAGTAAAAAAGTTTGGGTTAGACATGATCACATTACCATCATACCCATCACATGCATTGCATATCAGATGTGTAATGTTTTAAACCTTTTAAGATTACATTCAGAAAAATGAGGGATGTAACCATGTATAAAAATAATCACATGGAACCATACAAGATAACTTTAGTTGGATGGGTGGATCAGGCCTTAGAGCAATCATCCACCAAAAAAATCAAATTGGGTTTAAAATTGTAAGGATATGGCCTTTGAACCCAAAAATGGATAATAAGATTAAACCATCAGAGGTTTACATTGTAGTAAACCTAAACAATGCGGGGAGCAAAAAACATTATACAACAAAGGAGGAAGTTGAAAATAATCCTCGATGGAGAAACAAATTTGTTGTTGCAAAACTTGTTTATATAGTTGAAATAAATTAACATCCAACATTTGGAAATCTACTTATTTATAAGCTAAAAAATGATTAGCGATACTATGTAAATATGCCCTAGAACCCTACAATGATTAAAAAAACCCAACAAATATTGATATTGTAAACCTAATTGAGCACATTCTTAAAGATACTAAGGGAATGTTGTAAGAAATTCAATTGGTTCCAAATGTGATTCAAGAATCCATGAGGGTGCATAACCTATTAATGTTGCTTCATTTACCTATAAGCACTAGTATAAATACCATCATATGCGATGAATGAAATATTTTTTCATCAAATATGTATATGGCCGTCATATAATTATACATGAACAATTTTACAACTAAATTTGCAACTATATTGGTGACCAATTGCATATTGCCATGTGGCACCCACTTAGACTTACACACATGGCATTTATATAGCTTATGTGGCTTGTAGGTTTAAACATAGGCCACGTGGCACCTAGGTCTAGACATATGCCATGTGGCACTTAATTTATGTGGCACCTAGGTTTTAAACATATGCCACATGGCAACTAGTTTATATGGCACCTAGGTTTATAAATATGCCATGTGGCACTTAACTTACATGGCACCTAGGTTTAAGCATATGTCACATGGCATGTTTCTAAACCTAGATGTCACATGGCACCTAACTTATTTAGGTCTACACATATGCCATGTGGCACTTATGTGTAAACATATGCCAGGTGCCACTTTTAGGCCTAGCCTAGGTGATCACCTAGGCTAGGCCTAGACTGAAGCCACGTGGCATCTACTAAAAATACCATTTATTTGTTTGAAGTTTAATTAAGGTTGAGCCTTTTTTATTTGTTCATCCCAGAATGCAATTGTATTTTAATTTATACAGTGTGTTCCTAAGGCACTTCCTTATGTAGTTGACAAAACTTAAATGGGAGGCAAAACGTATGGGATTGATTTTATAGTTGCAACTAGTCATAAAATTACTTGGGCTACTTGTGATTATCTAGTCTAACATACTATCTTAATCTGATTTACAATTTATTAACCTAACTTATTAATTAACACATTTTATGATGTGGCACCTAGTATAATCATGTTGCCATATGGCATGGAAAAAGGGTTAACTAGGTGCCATGTGGCATGACCTAAGCCTAACACATGTGCCATGTGGCATGGCCTAGGCCTAGCATATGTGCCATGTGGCATGTCCTATCCTGGCTTAGCCTAGGTGCCACATGGCATGGCCTAGGCTAAGTTAGGTGCCATGTGGCAAGTCCTATGTCATGCTTAGATGCTACGTGGAATGGCTTTAAAGACCTAGCCTATGTGCCACATGGCATGGCCTTGGGTTAACATATGTGGCATCTCCTATGCCTAGATGCCACATGGTATGTCCTATTCCTAGCATATGTGCCATGTGGCATGTCATAACTTAGCTTATGTGTCATGTGACATGGCCTATGCCTAACATAGGTGCCACATGGCATGGTTAAAACCTAGCCTATGTGCCACATGGCATGGTTTAGGCCTAACATATGTGCCATGTGGCATGTTTTATGTCATGCTTGAGTGCCATGCGGGATGGCTTAGACCTAGCCTATGTGCTACATGGCATGGCCTAGGCTTAGCATATGTGACATGCCCTATGCTTTGCATAGATGCCACATGGCATGGCCTAGCATATGTGCCACGTGGCATGTCATAGCCTAGGCTAGGTGCCATGTGGCATGGCCTAAGCATAACATATATGCCATGTGGCATGACTTAGGCCTAACATAAGTGCCACGTAGCATGGCCTAGGCCTAACCTATGTTCCACATGTCATGTTTAGGCCTATATGTAGATGTAGGCAATGCCACATGTCACCAAACCTAGGCTAGGTACCATGTGGCCTAGGTTTATAAGTAGGTAGGTACTACTAGGTAGGTAGATATCTATACAGGTACGTCCTTGTTAGGTAGCTAAGATACCTTATACAACTAGCATGTGACTATTTTGGCTACATTTGCAACTAAATGTATATATACAATGTTGTAAATAAGATACCTTATACAACTAGCATGTGATTATCTTGGCTACATTTGCAACTAAATGTATATATACAATGTTGTAAAAACTACAAATATATTATTAAAAAAACACAATTTAAGGATGAAATAAGTCATAGTTGCAACTTAGTTGAAAAGAATACCAAACTTCATCCAAATTTGAAAAGTAGTTGCATAGGCAACCATTTGTAATTGCAAGCGACATTTGATTACACGCAGTTGCATAAGGATGGGTTGTAAACGATAGGATTTTTAGTACTAAAGATGCACCAAGGGGAAAAAACCATCAATTGAATTATTTTCGATCATATGTTATGACTAATTTTGAATATTTAAACATCCCAAAGAAAAAACAATGGAAAAGGCAACTAGAAAGGAAATGAACGCATACAAAAGAAACAAAAAGGAAGCCATGCAAATAAATAGACAACAAAATTGGGTTTTACAACAAAACAAACAGCTAAAAAAATTGCTAAAAAATGTGTTAGAACATAATTCACTACAATTTAGATTCTAGCGACTATTGTTGAAGCGGGTGATCACTTTCACCATAATTTTCAACCAAGTCTCCAAGCAAATCTATGCAAGTACATGGGGGTGAATCCAGGTTACACAACATGGGTTTAACAATAAGCAAGGGTGAAAACATGGGTTAAATAGTAGTCACAAGGGCGCCAAATAGCAAGGCTATTACCTTCCAATGATTGAATAACAAGGAAATTATTGGTTAGCTCAAAACTAATAACAAGTACAACAACCTCAAAAAAAAAAGGTTATGAAATAGACTAGAAATTTGAGAACGAAGCAATAGTAATTAAAGATAGCAAATGCATAATAATGTTACAAAAGGTAGAATGTACTCAAAGAAAAGTAACATTAGTTAAAAATGGTAGCAATTGGTGAGAAAAAGGTAGTAGCAATTGAAAGAAAGGTAACAACTAAAAAAACAATTAATTTTTTTTTTAACGAGATAATAGTTGAAAGAAATGTAACATCTAAACAATATATGAAAAAAAAGGTGAGAACGTTTGAACAACAGCTAAGAGAAAGGGTTCAATTGAGAGAGAGATGACAAAAAAAAAAAGGACCAACAATTATTTCAAAATGCATTAAACTTGGATAGAGAACCATGAACATTACCTAACGAAAGCAAAAAGACTAATAGGGTTCACCATGGCAAGTCAATGTTGAAAGAAAGTTGAAAACATTTGGGTCAAGTTGGCAAGCTAGGTCAAGGGAGAAGTAGCAACAAATGAAAGAGAGTAGTTACAGAGTCGAGTTGAGTCAAGCTTGGTGTCAAAGGAGGAATAATAGCAAATAGAGATATATCAATTACAAAACCCAAAAACAATTGAAGAAGGAAAAAGGAGGTGTGAAAGGATGAGAAACCAACAACAACAAAATTCAAAGCTTAGATAGAGGAGAGAAGGGCATCAATCGCCATTGCTAATAGTAAGAGTGGTCAAATAAAGTTGAAAGAAAAGAAAGAGGATGTCGACCACCATCACCAACAACAACAAAGTTTAGGTCCAGTTGAAAGAAAATGAGAACCCATCGCCATCATTAGCAACTATGAGAACGTTCAAAGAAAAGGAGCAACAAAGCTATGAGAAAGGAGAAAGTTGAAAGAGATGAAAGAGGGGCCGTTGATCACCATTGCTAACAACTATGAAAACATTCAAAAAGAAAGAAAGGAGTAACAAAGTCCAAAAAGAGGAAAAAATTTAGAGAGATGAAAGAAGGGACACCAATTGCCATCACTAATAGCTACAAGAACGCTGAAAAAGAAAGAGGAGCGACATAGTTCAAAAAGAAAAATAAATTTAGAGATATTTGAATGCAAGCTTTAGAAAAGGTAAAGAGATAAGTAAAAGAGTGTCAAGGTCCAAAGATTATTGAGAGAAGGGGCGTGCGAGCTTGGACAAAAAATAGTGGGGGCATTGATTGCCAAAAGTAGAAGAAGAAAGCTCAGAGTCCAAAGTGTTGAAAAGGAAAAACATGCAAGCTTAGAGAGAGGGGACATCAATTGCCAATAGTAAAAAGAGAGAAACACAAAGCTTTTTAAAGGTTTCGAAACCTTAGATGAAGAAGAACATAAGCTTATACAAACAAGGAAGTAGAGTTCCCAACTCAATTGGGAGGCATGAAACTTGGTGGGAGTAACAAAAAATTCCACATCCATAGACGTTTGCAAGAGAGACAACAAATTTGGTGAACGAGACATTACTTACCCATTGTTGCCAATCTAAAAGCCTTACTTTGGGTGTAATCTAAGCCCTATGATAAAAAATGAAGAGTTATTTTATCAAAATGTTTCATCTCAATCTTCATCATGGGAGTAGATAATGTTCATTAGTGGACAAGTGTTTGTTTGATTTTAGGTGACTAAGACATGCCATCATGAGTGGCCATGTGTATGATCCATTTTTTTAAAATCAATTTTTACCCCTAAAACTTTGAAGGAGTGTATCTTCCTCATTTTTGCCTGGTTTTGAGTGATTTAAACAACCATGGTGTGCTTTCTAACAGGCTACATTTGATCTTCGGACCACAATTGGAAAGGAGGCATATTGAGTGAGATAGGGGTGACTGAAACATTGTGTTTAGTCACCAGCCTGTTTACCCTATCCTTTCTTTTTGTGATATTCCACCTTGCAGTTCCCATTTGTACAACGAGCCCTCCCATTGGTATGGCAAGAAATTACCAAAGAAATAATTTCCCTTCCTATTAGACTTCAATCATCATTGTAATCTCAACCACTTTGACCAATATTTGTCAAATAATGAATTGATTTTGAGGATTTCATTTCAACAAATGATATATTCTTAAACATTTTATTAGATTCTTTATTTTCCTTCAGTAAAAAAGACTGATTAAAAAATTCAATATTTCTAAAATAATATCATTAGTGTCAAACTAGCTTAGGTATAAGGGTATTACCATTGTTGCCCAATTTTTTATTTTGAAAGGAACATTCAATTTGGGGTTAAAAAAAATTGTTTGATAAAACCTCCAGTGCAGTTTTGAATTGTTTTTGGAGTTATAAAACGTTTGATTTCAAAAAACTTCTCAAATAATTTAGAGTTAGGTAAATTTAAGACCAGGTTCAATTTCATTTTCATTGCACCCATCTCAAACTAATAACTTGTGTCAACAGGTATCCATGCTCATGGAATGAGGTATTTCTATAGGAAAAAATAGGGGAGGTCGGGGAGGTCCGAAGAACACAGTTAAGGAAAAAAATGCTACATCCAATGTGACAAGGCAATAGGTAATGAAAATGCTCACCTTTTCTTTATTTGTGTGGGGGTTGATTGATTGTTTTTGATATTTTGGAGAGGGGGAATTAGTGAGTTGGCAATCACCTAGATGTTAGGTCATTAGCCCACACCACCACAATTGATCCTCTAAGGTTTTGCCTAAACTTGAATTATCACAACCTAAGAAGAAACCATGGTTTTTGCATTAAAGAAAAACCAGGGACATACAATTACAAAACCTAAACACCTTTTCAACCGACAATAGCTTGGTTCAAGTTTAGGTTTCATTTTTAACAAAAGACCGTTCACGATCTGGATCTAAATCCAATTTCAACAGAATTCTGAACCTCCAGTCCGGATGCCCTCAAAATCTAACCTAAAACCTGAACTTGCCCAATCCCCATAACGTGTCAACCCTCTCCTTACCCTAAAATTTAGAGAACAAAGAAAGAGTCAGGACTATAGTTGCCGTCGCCAAAATGCAGAGGGTACCGATGAACACGAGAAATGGCCATAGGATGTCAGGAAGGGAGCCGGTGTCGAACGGCCACGTGGAGATTATCACAATATGACAGCCAACTCTTAGAGAGTGATCTTTATTGCCGAAGTTTTGCGCTGCAATATAACACACGTTGCCCAATGTAGGACCGCCACGATGTTCTAAAGTTGGACACGTGCAAGGAGCAGATGCGGCCAATTTCTGAGACGCGACGCGTGGGTGAGGGTGTGGACCTGTCCCTGCTCTACGCCGCGGTCGCCGTGTCATTATCGCGGCCCGGTGCAAACTTCACTTCCTTCCTGCCCGCTTCCTGACACGGGTTCTGGAGCAACAGCGACAAGAGAAGCTGAGAAAGGGTTGCAAACAGGTCAGAGAACTTCCGCACTCGCCTTCTCCTCCTGCGCTTCCCTTACGCCTAGTTGATTGTTGCCCCCCCTCGTCTTTAGCGTCTGAGTGGAGATGGCACACAGGTTAGCAACAAAGTAGGTTTCGGCAAATGTGGAAATGTAAACTTCCGAAAGAAGGGTACAATTCCGACGATAATATGTAGGCGCGGTTGAGGGTAGGGTTGCGTGAATAGCTAGCTATAGTCAAGGTGCGAAGGACGAGTGACCGGTGGATTGTTGAGATGACAAATCAAACCTAAGGCAGGTGTAAGGGAGAAAGTTATGCTTGGACAGAAGACGCTACATGTAACTGGTGAGTTTGCGGCTGTAAACTCCATTTGCGGAGGTGGAGGTAGCTCTGCATCTGAGGATGAAGAGGGATGTGTAGTCTGTAGTGGTGTCGAGTGTGCCAAAGTTTCAGCCATTCTGCTTAGAACGTGGGACGAACAGCGAATGCGAAAACCAACAGGGTAGGAGCAGAGAAAGGAGGCTATGGTCACGGCAGATAAATGCAAAGGCGCGTGCGGATTCATGGACGACTCTTATCCCTGTGAGACAGCTGCGGTGGCCGCGAGGCGTCGGAGGATGGAAATTCGTCGCTTCAAGGCGATTTGCAGCGCAAATCCATTTGTAGAGCAGCTCGTAAGTAAGCGCTCACGCCCTCTAACTGGCATCTCTTATGTTCCCCGAGAGGTGGAGAAGCAAACCTTTCTTCCTGCTGTTAGTAATAAGAGGACACAGGAGAATAGTGCACCCAAGTTGTCAGGATATGAGTCTATTCAAGCAAGAGACCCCAAGAGGGCCGCATCTTCACCTTCTACAGTATGGGAGAGTCCAACTGGAGGTGAGTTCTGCCTTCTTGAAAATCGAAGCAAAGCTGAACTGGTGCAGGATTTCTATTTGGCAGTAGTGCATGCACAGTTTGAGCTCAGTTACTGTTATCAGCCTTAACGTTGCGGTATGCAGATGTCGAGTCTCTCAGGATGCTGTGGGGTCCCAAGCTTATGCTTAAAATGTGGACACAAGGTGTCGATTCATAGCTTGGATTAAGGCCATTCTTCTGCCAGGACTTTTATTGTTAGTCATGTTGTCTGATGCGCACTTATTCAGAAGTTACATTGTGGAAAAGAGATAATGAACAACTATAGGTGTAGATTTTTAATCATAGTTATTATTTTGCTTCTGTAACTGAAGGCTTGGCGTTGCAGATATTTGCGGTGTTCAAAGTGGCGGCAATAGGGAGGATGGTAGTGCAGTACTCGACAGAGAAAGCATGAGCAGTGGAAGCATGAGTGGTGATGGAACAAGCAGTGACCAGTCCTCTAGTGAGACTGACGTGGCATCTTCTGTCACCTTCTCACAAGGTGTTCGATCTCTTCCCAGGTGTCTAGACGAAGGTGGGAGTGTTGGAGCAGGTGAGACTGGCTCTCCAAATATGACCAACAGCATCTGGGGTGAAGTAGTCTCTTCTAGTTTAATTAGCAAGCCTGAAAACCTTGCAGAGGGTGAGATGACTTATCTGGATCAACATCCTGTATCCACTATTCCTCATCCTCCAGGGTCCAGGTATGGACTTACAGTGGGAAAGATCACGGAGGAAGTGAGTCCTGGTGTGCCTGTTGCTCTTGCATCCAGCCCAAGCAGCAGTTGTGTAGCAGACAATACGTGTCCTCCACACGGAGTGGTATCCTTATGTGGCAGACGACGGGAGATGGAAGATGCAGTGGCAGCTGTCCCCACTTTCATGACACTACCCTGTGATGTGGTTGGGGGCTGCAACTGTGACAGCCCAAATATGAGTGGCTTTTTGTCTGCACTTCACTTCTTTGGTGTCTATGATGGCCATGGGGGTTCCCAGGTTTGTAATGTCTTCTGTTTCTTTCACATACTATTCAGATTGTTGTTCTCTGTGGCATGCTTTATTCTTACAGTGCAGTGTGTTGAGACAATTGGAAGTTGGTGCATTGTGCTGAAGTACAGGCTTCTAGAACAAAAGGGTGTTAACCTTGTTATTGAGTTATTGAGTTATTTCCAAATATCTGGTCTGTTTCTGCATTTGTCATGTCATGTCAGCTTCCAATAGGGTGTGTATATTGAGGAGGTTCTCTATATAGAACTATGAGGGTGAATTACAAAATGCGGTATGCGCAGGCTGCGAACTTTTGCGCTGATCGCCTGCATCATGCTTTGGCAGAGGAGGTGAATGCTTCAGTTCAGGGTGAAAATGCCAGTGATGCTGGTGTTAACTGGGAAGCAAGGTGGCAACGAGCTATGTCATCATGCTTCTTAAGGATGGATGCTGAAGTTGGGGGTGTCTGTTGGAGAGGAGGCCAGTGTGGACAAACTGATAGTGGTCCCAGATGCTGCTCTGAGCCAATTGCACCAGAGACGGTGGGATCTACTGCAGTTATAGCAGTTATTGGATCATGTCAGATAATTGTTGGAAATTGTGGAGACTCTCGAGCTGTGCTGTCTCGAGGGGGCGTGGCCATTCCACTGTCAGTTGATCATAAGGTTTGTATTACATCAGCCTGTGTAATTGATGTGACCAAATAATTCTCTTTGTTTGCTTTACTGCAGTATATGGATATTGCATTTGATTGTGAGGTTGGCATGCGGTAAAATTGCAGCCGGAGCGAGAAGATGAAATGGCACGTATTGAAGCTGCAGGTGGACGAGTTATATACTGGAATGGTTATCGGGTCCTTGGTGTGCTTGCAATGTCAAGGGCTATTGGTATGGACCGGATCTTTTTGAGCATTTTAGGCTGAAAGGCAGTTATGCTGGCACACTTCTGTGGTTTTGATATGGTTGTTCTGTTCAGTGCTTCAAGTTCCCTTGTTCTGTTCATCATGAACTAAGGTGACTATCAAAAGTTTTGTATAGGTTATACATGTGCTAGTCTGACATGCAATACTTAATAGGTCTGTTCTGGTACTCAGGTGATCGATACTTGAAGCCATATGTGATCGCTGAGCCTGAAGTAACATGCATGAAGCGCACTGAAGACGATGAGTGTTTAGTTCTAGCCAGTGATGGTTTGTGGGATGTTATGTCCAATGATGATGTTTGTGACATCACACGGCGCGCTTTGAATTGCCGTCGTCGAAGTTCAGTGGCTGCTGTGACAGATTTGACTGGGGAAGAGGAGACACCTGCTGCTCAAACTGCAGCATTGTTGACAAAACTGGCTTTAGCAAAGGGTAGTAGTGACAACATTAGTGTTGTGGTGGTGGACTTGAAGGACCGCAGTAGCAGATAGCATTTGTTTAGGTGGTGGTAATGCAACAGCACGACATGTTATCTTCCAATTTATGGTGTTGTTGATATCCAATTTTTTCAATGGTTCCTGGTGTATGTGAAATGATACGTGCTGAGAATGCTCGAAAACGAATGTTTTTCAGAAGGTTGAGAAGAGTCCAAAGTTGGGCACTAGACTTGCCCATGTGTTGCAGAGTGTCAAATTCAAAGAAACCAAAACAGGGGATAGAAATTTTGAGGCAACATGTTGTGAAAGTCAAACAAATCAAAGTGGAAGGTTAGCAATTTCAGGTCAACATGATGTTGAGCTGGGTATTGTGCTATGTAGCCTTTGAGAAGGGAAGAGCATTCAGTTACCATGCAATTTCCTCCCCCATGCTTTGAAGAAGATGCCTTGTTGATAAGAACAATGTTGACAACCTTCACTTTCCATCACATGGTTTTGGAGCATCTTTGTTTGCCTTCTACCTCAATCTTATGTAACTTTTGTCACACACCATACTAGTGTTTACAAACAATGAAAAGAAATGTTTGCGTGTAAATGAATTGCTTGTATGTGAAGTTCTCTTCTATTGAGTGAGTGACCTTTGAGTTGCATTCCAAACTGTTTTGAAAACAATATTTTTTGGACAATGAGGTAGAAAAGTGCAAACAAGATCTTATAAAGTTGTCGAAAAAGTCCACTCATGAAATCTTTTTTCAATAATAAGCCCCCACTATTTATCATGAGTAGTAGGTAGTTCATCAAGATCATGTATCTCTACATCTCTTCCAAAAATTTTGTTAGCTAAGAATATTCAAGCTCCTCAAATATGATGTAATATTAGAAACTTGTCACAAAATATTTCATTTCATTCCTAAAAGTTGACATTGATACAACATCACAATTGATGCAAATTGGCCTTTGCCTTTTTCATTTCTAGAGAGGTGTGCAATTCACAATTCATGCTTTCATTGTATGTCATGTAGCACGTTAAACATGCTCATTTCAACCTCCAAAGAAAGTTCGAAGGTATTTAAAATCTGGGCATCATTTCTTGTCTAAACATTGTAGTGAACAATCACGGGCAATATAGTTGAAAGATAAGACAACCTATCTTCTATCTCCATTACTATGAAACATTATATGCACAAATAACTACTCCAAAAACATCACTACCATCATGTTTGAGCATTTGAAGTTGTCATTGCATTTTTAGAATGCTTGAAAATGAAGGAATTGGTAGTGTAAACTAGGTCCAACAAGATCCATGACCTAAAACCACCTTCACGTAAAAGTAAATAGCTCTTGATTGCCTAGCAATGGTCGTCAAATTAACACTTTGTAGAATATGTTGATTAATATGTTGGCACACTACTTCAACAATAAGGAAAGACAACTTCAACTTTGCCATACCCAATGCTATGACTATTAGTTGAAGATCTAACTCCCAACTTTCATGAAAGTAGCAAATACAACGAGAAATACACCTCAAAATCCTACATGTTAAAGACCCATGCATAGAAGGATTGCTACCATTATTTTATAATGTAACTAATGATTTCTAGCCTTCATCACTTGGCAATAGTCACAACATAAAATGCACTTTTAAATCCTACATGTAGCAAAAGGAGGAGGTTGTTTTTAATAGCATGAAAGGCCATTATTGCCACAAGGCAAGGCATGTAGTTTGATGCAAGAAATGGTGCTAGAAATTGGATGTGGTTTTTAATTATAAAAAAGTTGGGGATGTTATTTCGTGAACATACAAACATGAGGAATGAACAAGTGAGCATGAGAGAATCTTTTTAGAATATTCAGCTAATGTTGATGGAATATTTGTAAAACATTATTTGGGTGTGAGTACAAAGAAAGGAGCCAAAAACCAAGTTGGATAGTGGGGAAAATTGTGAACTTTTTACATATGTTTTTCTTGTGACATTTTAAAGTTATCTTAATCATTCCAAATTGTGTTAAGTGACTAATATAAAAGCTGAGGACCTCAAATTAAGATTTCAATAAATTAAATTTTTGGTTTTCATTTTTAAAAAGAACGTTTGAACTTGAATAGGTGCTGCATTAGATGTGGTTAATTTTACAAAGGACTAGGTAAAGGATGTTGTAATAACATAATTTTGATGGTAAAAAAAATTGGATGACAGCAACCTACTATCCAAGTTCAAAAAACACCCACAATTTAAAAGATATGGAATTTTAAAGATTTAAAAATTCAAAGTATTTTTCAAATTTTTTAATTTTCAAAAGACCTTTGTCACATGTAAATGGGGTGTAATGTGCATGACATAGAAAACAAAGCTGTAGTTTATGATACAAAAACAAAAACCTAAATTAATTTTCATATTTTGGTACGATTTAAAATTATGATAAATTTTCATGATGAAATCTAGAATCTAATAGAATTTACACACTTTGGAAAATTCATATTTATTCAGCAATGATTAACACAAAACATGTGATATATTGGGGCAACTATGTGTATTTTAATAACAAGTTGCAAAAGATTTCATTAAACAATTGTTTCATATGAAAAAATGATTTTTAAAAAAATTGACTCACACTCCTTTTATAAAATAATCATGTTGGCTCCTTTCTATGTACTTACATTCATTTGACACATGGGAAAAAATATTTGGTGACATGGAAAAATATTTTGCCACGTGTTCATGGAGGAATGATATTTATAGATGAAAATGTGGATGAAAAATGAAAATGGATGAAACATTTCATGAACATTGGTAACCAAAAACAAATTGTGAAAATTTGAAAAAAAAAAAAAGGATGGAAAGAATTTATGTTGGTTTGTTTTGAAAAATTGGTTACATGAAATGTTGAAGTCATACTTCATATTAGCTTAATATGAAATATATTAAGCTATGCAACATCTAAACCATATAGAATGTTAAACTAAATCCAATTCAGTGGCATACAAACACGTTGACCCACCAAGAGGCATATGCCAATCTAAACACTACCTATTCAACACCAAGAAGCATGTACCCATTAGGAATTGATACAATATACCACCCATGACACCGTACATTGTCTATACGATTTAAAGTTGTTTTTCTTTTCATGCACTTTTTCAATCTCTTGGATTTAGGACCATAATCAATTTCCCTTTTCCATTCTTATACAATCAAATTGCATTATTTCCCTTTCTATTACTAATTTGTATGATCTATACCTCAATTCACATTTATTCCACCCTTACTGCCTAGTTGCATCCTTTCTACCTCTATTAGGTGACTGCAATCATTAAACTTCTATTTTACAAGGGCAAGAAGAAAATTGACACCAATTGTCACACTAAACACCTTGGAATCTATGATTGAATATAGATTAATTTCAAACATACTAGATATAATATGTGAGATGACAAAAACACCCTTGGAATATCCAAAAGATGACACCCAACTAGTCCTTCTCTAACATTTATTATAAATCAAAACATGGGAACATAATGGAAAAAGGGAAAATGACAAAATAGATGAATGGGTAGCATGGTGATGTGTGAATGCAATAGAAGAATCCTAAAGAAAAACCAACATCTTTATTAAAACTTTCCACCCAACCTAAGGATCGCACAAAAGCTGGTGATTCAGAGTGGTCTACCCTCGAGCTCAACACATAGATGACCCATTTCACTCCAATGCCTCATGATCTATGAAAGCTTTGACTAGAAGATCATACAAAAGAGGATTCCTAACCCTAGGTGGTGAAACCCCATAAGCTAGGACTTGGGCTTGAACCTCATAATCTTGAGGCATATGCAGGCAATATAAATCCCCTCAAGGGACTAGAGTGGAACTACTTTGTTGCAAAAAAAAGTAGCATCCTTGACAAACCTCTACATTTGAAAGCAAGGAAAGCATAAGGACATGAAGGAAGGAAGATGGAAGAGCAAGAAATTGAAATAGAAAAGAAGTAGAAGAAGGCTTACTCACAATCCAAGATTCTCCTAGACTGCTTGAGCATCGGGGAATCTTCATCATCAATGTGACCAACTAGGCAACTTGCCTCATGGATGGGAATAACAACCAAGGCTTTAGAACCTTGGTGAAGACGTCCATGTCCGATTCTAAAGCCAATACATGACAGCAAAGGCCATGGCATGCCCTGGTGTTATTGCTTACAAAAAGATGTAATGAAAACCACAACTAAAAATAAACGAACAAAACATGAGTTTGGGAGAAAGGAGGTAGCAAACTTGTGAATGCAGACAAGTCAACAACAAAAGAACTTACTTTCAAGCACAACTCAATGAAGGCCTAGAAGGCGAGTGAATGGAATTCCTTGGCCACTCAAAATGGTTTTCTAGTCTTGGACATATACATGGGCAACATGTTTGTCCAATTGTATAAGACATCCTCTGCATGAACATTGATACATGAACATTGATCTATAGGAAATCCTTAGAAAGAGGGGAGAAACGAAATGAGCTCCTTGAGAAGGATGATGCATTAGAACCCATGACCAAAAGAGTCACTAGACTCAAGAGGGTTTACAACATTTCAAAATACAATTTTGAAAAAGGAAGCTTGGAAATGAATGCAAAGAAGAAGAGAAAATTGGGGATCTCATACCTTCAAGGAGGGGTCCTCAAAGCTTGCAAGTGGGAGAGAATTGATGATCACCCACTTCATGTGAATTTTAAAATTGTAGCTTTTCAAATAGAATATGATCTCCTTGAGGGCTTGGGGATCATCCTGGTGGAAAAACAACATAGCCCCATTAGGGGATAAGAATTTTCCCGCAAAATCATAAATTGATATTGTCCAATCCTCCCTTTGTTTATTTTAGAAGGGGATCTTTAGTGAGGTGAGGGATACCAAAGGAGCATGAAGGTTCCCCAAGATGTCAACAAGAACAAGGTTCAAGATTGACCCACACATGAATGGGTAGATGCAATAATAAAAAAACAATGATGTGATAAATGGAGGATATCACTGAAGGAAAGCAAGTATTGAAATGGACTAACCCCATGAATGAAGGTGGAGATTTTTTCATACACCTCATGCCACTTTTTAAAAGCAAACCTCTCCGCATAAATGCTTGGCTAGGAAAATGGAAAAGCAATACATTGCCATCCAAGAAACCTTAAAAATGGTAATACAAGGGGAGTTGGGTGAGTGGGGGTGAAGCGAGTTAAACACTCTCCAAATCTAAGCTTAACATGCCAAGTGGAAAAGAAAAGGGACCACCTAGCTAAGTAGGCCTAAAGGTAGTGACCTATTTTGAAGCATTCAAATTTATAGTAGGAGCTAAAATCACATCCATGTGAACCTCCTTGTTGGATTCAACATGCTAGCTAATTTTGACCTCCTCACTCGATTTTCTTTTTTTTAATGCGGACCCTTTCTTCTTCACCTCTTCCATTTGAATGCTTGTAGAGTTTTTCTTGGAATCCTAACTCGTTTTTCTCACGTATTGAGATATCTAAAGCCTTGTCCTTGGGGTAGTCTAGTACTAGCCATAATCAACAAAATGTGAGGAGCTCAATCCTTGAGATGGTCCTTACAAAATATGGTGTTGTATGCCTTAGGACTATGCCATATCTCAAAGAGGAGGGGGAGCTTCTCAATGGCTCCCATAGGAAAAAATGATAGAAATACATATTAAAAAAAAGAAGAAAATTGCAATAAGAGCTTGTAGTTTTGAATTATTCTTCATTCTCTACTCTCGGCACCGATAATAGGGGAATAGTGGATGTAAAAAAGAGGAAGGATACATACTAGCGGAAGGAAAGAAGTGGATAGACTTGTAAAACATTCATTTGATACCCTTCTTCCTTCATGTCTATTGTTTGAAGGATTTGCATATCTGCAAACCGTCCCTTGGTTTGAACTCACAAAAAAAGTAATCTCCCAAACAACTTGTCACCATTCTTGAATATAGGATGCAAGCAAGATAACCCGTGGAAGATCCCACACATGCAAGTCAAGATCTATGATTATATTGGCATACAGTTTGAAAGCTTTAGTTTCCAACTACATGAAACAATTAAATGGATCAACATCTAGTGACAAAATTGCAACAAAGTAAAGAAGAGAAAGGAAGAAACCATACATGGTGCCAGAAAATGGTCTTTGTGTAGCCACTTGTCAAATCGTTGGTTTGAGAAACCTTGCTCAAGGAATTTCCTTACCTCCTTAAGCATTCATTCCATTGCTCGAGTCAAAAAAGTTTATGTTGTGGAGTCACACATGAGTATGCCAACATCTAGAGCTTCTCCATGAACATTTGTGGCTTCAAATTCATGTCATAATGAACTTTAATCTCTTTCAAGAAATTTGGACCAAGAGTAGGGTCACAAACCAAAAGATGTTTGCAAAAAGGTGAATAATGGTCCTTCCTAACTTGCTCCATAACCTTATCCATGCACTTTTGAAGTGTGGTTGTGGACCTTTTTATAGGGTCAGGAATTTCTTCGTAATATGGCTTGATTGCCACAATGGCAGCTAAAGAGTTCTCATGTTGCAAGCAAAAGAGATGGAAATCAACACAAATCAATATATAATGACAAAAGAAATTACAAAAATAAAAAAGTACGAAGACAAAATGAAAGGACTCCACAATGAAGGACGAGGAAGAGAAAAATACAAACCTTGTACATGTAATGAAAAAAAACCTTAATTGTAAGGAAGTGTTGGCAAGTCTTGTGTGACTTATTTTGGCATTTTAGAAAGAAATGTTGATAGAACACTTTAGAATAGTTCTAGAGAGATGGTAATGGATTGGATGCAACAAAATTCATGCACAAGGTTTGGCCGCACATGATCAAACTCCATTGACTTGGGAACAAGGAAGCAATTCATTGCATGGAATGAGGAACATCAAAACTTTCATACTTGAATGCCATCAAGAATTCATCACACGATTGAAAGGTGAGAAACTTGCTTGTTCAAGTTTGTCATGGCTATGAAAAGCTTAACAAGACCATGCAAGGTATTGAGCATAATAGAATCCATTGAATAGTGCCATTCAAGATTTTCATCGCAACCAAGCCCACAGCCTATGGTTGTTGTCCCACACAAAAAAATTCACCTTGAGAGAAACTTGAGATCTGATTTCCAAAAAAGAGGTTTTCAAATTTATCATTTTTGAAACGATAGTGGACATTCCAAAAGTCAACATAAAAATCAAAAAATTCTTCCTTTCCCTTCCAATTCAAAAGAGATACATAAAATACCTTATTTCCCTTGCAGTATTCAATTTGAAATGCATGCTCCAACTTCAAGACATCTATCTTGAAGGCGGGATGGACAACATGCATGGAGATCATCCTACACAAGGGGATGTTCATCCGCACCTTCCTCTTTGGCAACATCTTGTGCTTATCGAGTATTTCATTCAAATTGCACTTATGTCGTTGGACAACTTGAATTATCCTATCAAAGGACATGTTATCCATGGTTTGGGGAGCCTATGAAACCTATGAACCTTAAAATGAAAAAGGAATCAATCATTAATAAACAAAGTGGAAATTGAAATTGAGTGATGGGAAGTTCAACCACGAACCTCCATTACCTCACTTGTGGGGCTCGTCGTGAAAACATGCCTCATGGTGTCTTGCAAAACAAAGTTGATATAACATGGTTCCAAAAACTTTAAATGAAATGGGAAGAATCTAGATATTTATAATCCAACTGGAGCTCAATTTATAGCTTTTACAAACAAAGCTAACAACCCAAAAAATGAAAAATAAATTCAAGCTCCAACCATGTTCCACCAAGCTGTATTCAACATTGATAGTAGTCCAAAAGTGTTTTAAAAAAAACTTGAACTCAAGTTTGGATTTTAAATCAAACCCAAGCTTGAGCTTGATCTTGAACTTAGGTTTGTCATGTGTTGTTAATCTACTTTTGGTGCTGAAAGTAGCTTGGAGGCACTTGCAGAAAAAGAAAATTACTAGGTTTAAGTTCGGGTCCGATTTCAAACCCAAACTTGAGCTTGGGTTTGTCATGTATTGTTAATCTACTCTTAGCACCGAGATCAATAGCTTGGAGGCGCTTGCAAAAAATAAAAATAAACCATGCTCAAGTTATGGTCCGATTTCAAACTTGAACTTGAGCTCAAGTTTGTCATGCACCATTGAATTACTCTTGGTGCCAAGACTAGCTTGAAAGCACTTACAAAAAAAACTCGAACTCAGGCTTGAGTCCAATTTTGAATCCAAGCTTGAACTTGGGTTTGTCATGTGCCACTAGCCTTCTTTCGGTGCCAAGAGTAGCTCAAAGGCACTTGCAAGCAAGAAAAGAAAAGAAAAGAAAAAATCGTGAAAAAATAATTCAGGCTCAATCTCGGGTTTGGAGCTTGAACTTGGGTTGGTCACATGCCATCAAGTTACTTTCAGTGCTAACAATAGTTCAAATTGGACCTAGCTTGAGCTCGAGGTTTTCATGGGTTGTTGAGTTCTTCTTGACGCTGAAAATAGTTTGGTCCCTCTGATAACCAAAAAAAAAAAAAACCCAAGTTCGAACTCAAGTCCAAAATGGGGTCCAAGCTTGAGCTAGAGTTCTTCATGTGATGCCAAGCTATTCTTGGTGCCAAGAATAACTTAGCAACACCTATAACCAAAAAAAAAAAGGAAAAGACACGAGTTCAAGCTTGAGTCCAGAATGGGACACAAGCTTAACCTTGGGTTGCAAGCTCCACCAAACTACTTTCAATGCTAAGAGTAGCTCAATAGCACTTGCAAAAACAAATGGGGAAATAACCCGAACTCAAAAGCAAGTTTGGAATGGGACATGAGCTTGAGCTCAAATTGTTCATGCATCATTGAAACATTCTCAACACGATAATAGTTTGGTAGCGCTTGCAGCAGAAAAATAAATGAAAAAAACCCAAGCTTTTGAAATGGGATCCCAAGTTTGAGCTTAGGTTCCTCATGCACGAGCAAGCTATTCTTGGCACCAAAGCTCGGCCATGCCTATAACAAGAAAAAATAGAAAAAAACCCAAGTTTTTGGAATGGGACCCGAACTTGAGTTTGGGTTCCTCGTGTACCACCAAGCTACTTTCAACACCGAGAAAAGCTCGACAATGCCTATAACAACTTTTTTATAAAAGAACTTGACCTTAAGTTCGAGTCTGATTTTGGACCTTAGCTTGAGTTCAAGTTCCTCATGTGTTGTCGAACTATTATCAACATTGAAAGTAGTTTAGCCGTGCATATAACAAAAAAATAGAAAAACCATGAGCTCAAGTTCAAGTCTAACTTTGGGCCCAAGCTTGAGTTTGGGTTTCTCATGTGACATTAAAATCAGATGCAATCTGCAAGAAGAAAAAAAAAAAAAAAACTTGAGCTCAAGCTCGAGTCCAATTTTGGACCCGAATTTGAATTCAGTTTCCTTCGAATGAAAATCCATGTTCTTAGATTTTTTACAACTAAATTTAAACATCTTGGAGTTTGAGCTCCGAGCCAAGCTCAAATTTGGTTTTTTTTTTCTTCTATAACACACACACAAAAAAAGTTCACATGGTTGTGTACGAGTTGCTTAGGGATGGTCTCAAGAACTCTTGAGCTCTCCCCTTCCTCTCCCTCCTCCTACATCCATAATCCCACAAAGAATGTGAAATGAAAGTTGAAACCTTCTTTTATATTCTCAAAAGCTTATAACAATGATTCAAAATTTTAAGATTTTTACTGAAAGTTGGTTGGTTTTAAACTCAATGTTGGCTTCATCATCCATTGATTTCTTGCTAAATCTTGCTCTTCCAACCTTTTAATGAATGAAAACAATGCCAAACCTCACATATCAAATTCAATATTTGTTGAAAGTGCTTCCTTCTTTGTATTCACAATCTCGTTTAACTATAGCTCCAAGAACCTCAATTATATAGGGTTTTACTCTCCATTCCTTAACTATTATATAATTGAGGTGTGCCATCCATCAAGTTTGAAAGTTTACTTTGTTGGCTTGTTCACCACGCATTGGCATCGAGCTCGTCCTCAACAACCCAAGTTAAAATTTCTTTGTACCAAGAATATGAAAAATTAGATTTACTATAATTGGAAAAAAATGGATAATCAAGAATCACATATTTCTTTTGTTCCAAAACATTGAAATTTCTTGGTAGAGAAAGATTTCACTTGGACTCTCAGTATCCTCAACGTGCATCTTTTGGTCTTTTTTTGAACCATTGTAAATGTTATTTATCATGCCTTTGTATGCATCTAGTTGTGCCTCATTTTTGGATGATCCCCCTCTGAAGGCTGCAACCAACTCATTGAAGTCGGGCCTATTCATATTGAGGACCTCCAATTGTTCCAGGGTGAAGAGGACTGAGCTTTGTTGCCCCTCTTCAATTTTAGGATCATCTTGGTCCTCCCTGGTTCTTCATTCCTCCTCCCCAATAGACCCCAGCGGGACTACTCGATCTTCAGTGGGTTCTTCCAACATGGTCTCTTATGCTTGCTTACGGTTATTCTTGGGTGCCATCAAGAACTATCAAGAAGTGAATCGAGCTCTATCAGAGCTCTGATACCAAGTGACGCACTCCCAAGCTCTTTGAAAGACCCAAGATCACTATCTCCTATGACAATCATGTCATCAACATAGATGACTATGACTACAATCCCATAATCTATCTTTTTCACATAAAGTGAAAATTTTGCATTGGATGTTTGAAATCCACAAGTGACAAGATATTGGCCTGTCTTGTATGACCAAGTTTTAGGTGCTTGCTTCAAGCCATACAAAGCTTTCTTCAACCCAAAAACTAAATTAGGATGTGTTTGGTTCACATGACCCGATGGTTGCTCCATGTACGTTTTTTCTTACAAGTCTCCATGAATAAAAACATTTTTTACATCCATTTGATGTAAAGATCGTCCTTTTGTTGATGCCATAACAATGTTTGCTCTTATGGTTGTCATTTTTGCAACTGGACTATAAGTCTCTTCATAGTCTATGCCATAAGTTCAAACATAACCTTTCGCAACCAATCTTGTTTTATATCTACTCATAGATCCATCTACATTGTGCTTGACTTTATATGCACATTTGCACTCGATTGCTTTATTGTCCTTTAATAAAGCTATCAACTCCTAACTAACATTAGCATCCAATGTCACCATCTCCTCATCCATGGCATTGTCCCACTTAAGGTTTCCAACCACTTGCTCAAAACAAGTGGGTTCAACCTCTTGTATAACTTTCACCATGTGTGCATAATGATGAGCTACAAAGCCATCATATTTGAGTATTTGTGCATGGTAGTTGACTTGTGTGAATCTTCATATTCCATTGTTATTGTCAAGTGTTTTCAAAGCTTTCTTGGCCATCTAAGCTTTGAGAGTAACAACTAAAAGGACTATTAATTCTTCATCCACATTCTTCTTTGAATCACTCTGCTCACCATCTACATGATAATTTTTAGATGATGTTTGAAACTATCATATACAATGTTTGAAAATCTTAATCTTCCTTTCCATGGAGTGCTACTAGATCTACTAATTGAAGATTATTGTGGTCCATAATTAATTGTGATTATTGTTTCATGTTTGATGAAACATCACCATTTTTAGCCCTTTCCATCTTATTTTATCTTCATTAATGAGTACCAACTAACCATCTCATCAAACACAACATCTTTAATCACTTGCATCTTTGAAGTGGAAGGGTTGAAACAGTTATAACCCTTCTATTCCAAAGAGTATCCAATGAAGATACACTTTTAAATTTTTGGGTCTAATTTTGAACTCTTATCATTAGGATCGTGCACATATGCAATGCAACCAAACATTATGAGGTGTGAGATATCTAGTTATGGCCTGTAATTTTTTCCTCAAATGTCATGCCATGAATTGCCACTATGGGTGTTTGATTCATGATATAAATCATGGTTGCACAACTACAAAATGTGGGTATAATTCACTCACTATTTCTTCATCAATCCTTATTCACTACAACCAATGAATTCATTCAAAATCTAGTGTAATCACTTGGTGTATAGGGACACCTTTTGTTGTAGTGTTGTTACCATTTTTGCCCAAAAGTAATATGGCAAATTCTTTTCATTCAGCATGGCACATGTTATTTATACAATGTGTTTATTCTTCCTTTTAGCAACTCCATTATATTGTGGGGAATAATTACATGAATATTTCCTTTGAATTCCGTTTTCCTTCAAGTATTCACTAAATTCATTTGAAAAATATTTCCCCCCTCCATCAAACCTTAAGCATTTGATGTTCACGCCCTTTTCTTTCTCTGCCATTGTTTTGAAATTTTCTACCTTTATGTTTCATGAAATAGACCCACACCTCCTTCATAGGGTTAGCAATGAAACTTGTGTAATACTTGCATCTTCCAATGGATTCCGTCTTCGTGGTCCACACATCTAATGGATCATTTGCAAAGGTTTAAAACTTACACAAAATGTTTGAACTAGGTTGAATCTTGTTGAATATTCATGTGTGTTGTTTCAAAAAAGTAGTTAAAAATAATGAAAATGAATCATTTACTATAACAACCTAAACACCCTTGCTAAAGGGGTAGGATGATTACATGGTTTGGATGAACAAGGCATTTAAGACATGGACTACTCATGGAACATTGTTGGTTTGAATTTTGAATTCTTGTTGGTTTTGAATCATGATGATGTGACTTGGGACTGCCCAAAGGGGGGAGACATAGGAAAAATGAATTGATTTTTAGACACACAAATTTGGAGAGTAAGAATAGTTGTAGGTACTTTGTAGTAGAAAACCACATATTATGTTCTTGATAGACCACATATATATTTTTTAAAAATTTGATTTCACTTCCACATGAACATGGAATTTTTTTGTAATTATAATGGTTTTTTTTTCAATAAACTAGATAAGTACAAACTTCTGTAGTTATTTTTATATCCATATTGGTGTGTGAATTTTCTGTAGTATCAAAAATATAATGTAATGATTTGTAATTTTGGGTTTTTTTACATTGTATTTTGAAGTGCAAATTTTGGTTATATGAAATAACTATGAATTTGGTGTTTTAATGAATTGCAGAATCAAGTGTGTTTAGAATCAAGGCAAAATTTGTGAATGTGTGTATATTGTAACGTAAATATGTTGTTACAATAGTGTGAAACACCTATGTAGGAATTTAATTTCACTTATACCATTTGGTGACCACCTTATGGGGAATTTTTCTTTTCTATTTTTTTTACAATAATGAGGAATTTTTGTACAAATTTTGTTGTAATGTAGAGGGAGCGTTTAAATGAGCGGTTTTTTTTAATTACAAATTTAAAGGGGTATGTTAAAAAATGTTAGATGTATAAATGGTTCACATTGTACAGATTGCAGAACTATCTACAAATTTTGAAGACAAAATGGAGAGGAGTATGTAAGGCTTATAGAAACCCCATCTCAAAATCTGATGTTGGACAATGTTTTTTGAAAATAAAGGAAAAACCTACAAAACACATATCATTTCTACCACAAGAGGTGGTAGGGCATGAAATATGGATTAAAGGTCTTCAAAAAAGGCACATTTACAGATGATGATATCCACAAAGAAATATGCAATTGACTACTCACCCAATAGAGTGGGTGCAATATAATCTCAATTATAATCTATGGCTCAGAGTTGAAGAGATCAAGACGGACCAAGGACTTTTGCAGTATTTGATCAATTGCAAGAAATTTCAAGTCCAAATGGATGGAGAGTCGAGGAAGGAATGTTACAGGAGGTATACAACCTAAGTTTGTGTATCAGTCTACACATATAGATTACTATAAACTAATGAAAGATTGGGAGGGGGAAGAAAACAATAATTCGATGTGGTTGAGGATACTAAGGAAAATTACCTACAATCATTTGAATATGCAGAGGCATAGGTAAATGTGTTGGATGAAGTACCACAATCATACTCACATAAAAGGAATCTAAAGTTGGATCAAATAAGGTACACAATTAAAACACAATATCATGAATATGTGGATTCGGAGATGGTCATATTACTCTCAAGGTTTGCATTATGCGAGGAAGAAAAACATGTAATCGTGGATTGTCCTTTTGTGCCTTTTCACATCAAAGTAGGTATTGTTAGACATGTGGAATTACAGAATGTGGGAAGAACATTAATATCTCAACCACATGAACATGAACCAATAATTCTTATATTATAAAATAAAGTAAGAGGTATGGAGTTGGGAAAGAAGCTATAATGCAGGCTACAAAAACTATAAGAATTCAACAATTGAGTAGAACATTATGGAATCAACAAAAAAATCTAGGAAAACAATTCAATTTTGGTGTGTATGTTTTGTGATTACCAAAGGGAAATAAATCACACCTAGGGAAGCTTACTAGGAAATGGTTTGTACCATACATAGTATAATATGCATTGCCAAATAACTTTGTGTTATTAGTGACAATTGAGAAGTTTGAACCTAACCTTGTGATGGTCGATGTGAATAAATTCAAACCCTATAAATACATGGAATCTGAAGTTCAAAAATAAGAACAACATATGCTAATGTATTGGGAATAGAGTGCAAATGGAATTAAAGCAAAGAATTCTAATATGACAAAAGACAATGAATACTGTGAAATAAAGAAACCATAGATGAAAAATGTTGCAGATGAAAAACAAATCAAAGACCTTGTAGTGAACACAATATTGACTTTTGATTTGTAGATGAGTAACAAATCCATGAGAATAACCGCAGAAAATGAAGGTTTTGGGATGTAAGATTCTAAAGATGATTTGTCATGGGTAATGATTGAATCAATAGTAGTATTTGCTTAATCATTAGTTGTATTCGCACAATCATTGTATTTGTTTGCATAGTCAATAAAAAATCAGTATAATCAATAGATGTGTTGTCATAATTAGCAAAAAATTAGCGTAATCAATAGACAAATGGGCGTAGTCAACATAGTGTGTACAAGGTGAATGAGGTGGAGTCAATACAACTAATGGAAGGAGATATGGATGTGGAGTAATCAAAAGATGAAATTTGCGACATTTAATCATAATGATGATGTAAAGTGCTTCCACATGGTTGTACAAGAAACAGATAAACTTGTAATGATGGGCCATATTAATTTCAAGGATCATACATTAACTAAAAGATGAAGGGCATGTAAAAAATTGAGTGTGACAAGCAGGATGTTCAAGGATGAAAAATGGGGTAACCGTTGAGAGCAAATTGCGTTTGTTGTTGAAGTTATGCGTGTTTTTGAAGTTCAGGAGTTCACAATAGCATGAGTGTAGAGAATGCCATTGAAAAACTACACAGAAAATAAAGGAAAAGGAAGTGCAAATATGTGAGCACAAATGAAGGTAAGAGGAGGAAGCGAAATGGTGAGAAGAACAAAAGTAAAAGAGGAGTTGAAAAGAGTAAAAAGAGAAGGCATGTTGAACATTCAACCATTGGACGTAAGGTCGTTATCACATTCATCATCAACTTCAGAATGTGCAGAAGGGAAGGCGTATAATGAAAAGATACAATTTGCGTAAATAATAATTCAAGACATAGATACAATTGGAACAATTGCAGTTGAATTTTCACACAAAATTAGAAGACATTGACATGCAAGAGAACAAACATGACTATGATAATATATATTTCAAAAAATACATACATACGTCCTGAAACAATGCAAATTACAAAAGAAAAAACTAACCTATGATCCCTTCCATGCCCTAAAAACATATCAATCCCCTAAAAGATTTTTTCACCAAAAATCCTAAAAGGATTTGCAAGTTGGAACCTCAACCCGACCCCTGACATGCATCCAAACGAAAATAAAATTTATTCCTTGAATGTTTTTCAAATACTTTGACATCCCATGTTGGCCCCAATTTTATGAAATAACCTAATTTTGGCCCCCTTCACACCCGTCTCAAAAAAGGAAAAAAACCCCCTTAAGTACCCCTTTCCTTCTACTTGAACGACCCCAATCCTATACATTAATTCACTTAGTCTGTTTGTGACGACGGCTAGCACGGGTGGGTTGGGCACGGGAGAGGGGCAAGCCGAGAAAGAAAATCACCGCTTTTTGTCTTTTACACTCATGACATCACCCACTACTGCAAGTCGGCGGGTTACTCGGAACGGTGACCGACCGCCCAAATTCCTCTTAACCAACTGCTATACTCCCGGGCGGCCGCTAAGCAACGGGTCTACCTGCCTAAGTCGCCGAAACTGTAGGTCAAGAAGAGACTCCATGAGTGCCCTTTTCTTAAAATAAATATGTCCTAAGGTTACTAGGACCTACGGTTCGAACTACGTCTACCTAAGGCCACACACGTGACAACAGCTTCATTCTTTTAATTCTTCAATTTTCTATCCATTATTGAATGATATCCCTGTTCCCACCTAGGACCAGTTGTCAGTACACCAGTTCCCAGGTGGCTGCATTTGATTGATTTATATGAAAATGGCCATTCCCTAATTAATAAGGCCCCCAAAGGCCCATTTGTGTGGCCTCATATCAGGTATACGTATAAACTTATTCTTGTGCGAAAGACGTACACTCCCTAACCCCAACCCCCCCTCTTTTGGCTGGAATTTAATAATCTATTACTCTAAAATTCAAGAAAACCTCAAGTTCCCAATGGGTTCCCAACATGTTCTCCATAACACCTCACTTTTATCCCATGTACTTTGGCAAATGTTGTCGGCCTTTCATTTATATAGTTGGGCCAAAGGGGAGAAACTCTATACTTCAAAATAAAACCTTTTATTTTGGGGAGCTTCCATAGTTTCATTTTCTTTTGAGTAATGGGCCAATCAAATTGGCTGGTTGCAAAAACAAAAAATTGAATTTGGGGATGCCCCTCATCCTATGTATTAAAGCAAACGTGGTGTCTGTCTGTTTGTGTGTTCGTCACAGACATTCACGGATTGCGGCCAAGGCAGCCGCTGCGGGGGGTCGGGTGAGGTGCCATGGCCTTTTATACATCCAGTATGGATGCATGATGCAGTTTGGGGCCAAACGGTGCACTCAGCGGGCCAGACGGGGGTGCACAGGGCACGATGGGCGGGCCAAACCGGCCTGGGCAGTGCGCACAGGACTTGCAGGGGCGCTTCATAGTGTCCGAAGGTCATGGGTACCCACTAGTAACAATAGAACCTGTGAAAAAAAAATTCCCATCCATCGGCCCCGAAAAGTTATACAATCTCGTAATGAAAAAAGACAACTTTCCATCCACACACTCGAATAGTCCAACGATAGACTAATACATTTTTTTTTGACCCATGCTGCCCCTCTTGTGCCCCTCGTCCTCCACAGAAATAAATAAATAAATTTGCATACACCTATCTGAATAGTTCAATGATTCATTGACACACATTTGTTTAAACACCTTCCCCCCCTTTTGCCCCCCCTCCCCCCACCCTCGACGAGAATTTATAAACTCTTCACGTGCATGCACCCAGATAGTTGAAGGATATGTTTATACACATTTTGCCCCCCTCACCTTCTAGAAGAAGAAATGAAATGAACCTAACCCGTACTTGCACTCAAATTGGTCGATGGTCTGCTAATACACATTCTTTACACTTTTCGCCTTTCTTATGCTCCCGTTCACTTTCAAAGAGAAGAATGAAAAAGAAAAGTTCCTGTACATTTGCCCGAAGGGTTCAATAGTCCATCAATATGTAATTAGTAAAGTTTGCCAAGTTATGTCAAAATATTGAGTTTTGTTGTAATTATGCCAAAGTTATTGAGTTCACCCAAAGTTATGCTGAATTATGCCAAAGTTATTTGATTTTCCTCATGTTTTCTCTAGTTTTGCAAGTTATGCCAAACCTGAAGTTTGGCCAATTTTTGTCAAACTTATGTCAAAATTATCTAGTTTTGCTAAAGTTTTCTTGAATGTATTATTTAAATGTTTCTTTTTATGATTTCATTCCAAGTTTAACTATGTGGGTTTAGCCTTTTGATTTTGTTCGAGGTTTAGCCCCACTATTAGGGGTTTTGCCTTGTTATCCCAAAGTTATCCGCTTTGTTAAAATTCGGCCAAAGTTTCCTAGTTTATTAAAGTTATGCCAAAGTTATGTTTGAAGTGTGCTGAAATATGCTCCAATTATCTCATCTTCCCAATGTCATGTCCGATCCATCCACTTCTTATATGTCAAGGTACCAAAAGTTCTCCTCAAGTTACGTTAAGGTCCCCCGATTTTGCCAAAGTTATCAAGTTAGGTTGAATTATGCCAAACTTCCCAAGTTATGCCAAAGTTACGAGGTTTTCCCCGAGTTACGCAAAAGTTATTGACTTATACCCAATTATGCCAACTTATTGACTTTTCCTAAAGTTATGCAAAAAAATTCAAGTTTTGCCAACTTATTCAAAGTCCTCAAATTAAATACCGAAATTCTGCCCGAGCTTTGAAATTCTTTTGAAATTATGCCCAAGTTATCAAGTTATTTCTGGTCATGCCAGAGTTATCTAGTTTTCTTCGAGTTATGCCAAAGTTATTCAGTTATATCAAATTATGCCAAATTATGAAAATTTGCCAATTTATGCCAAAGTTATGAACTTTTACCAAAAATTTGCCAAAACTTTGAATTTTTTCTTGAATTATACCAAAGTTATCAATTATTTCAAGTTATGCCAAAGTTATGAAGATTTGTTGCGGTTAATCCCAAGTTATCGAATTAATTCGAATTATGCCAATTTATGAAAATTTGCCAAAGTTAACAAATTATTTCAAGTTATGCCAAAATTATGAATTTTTTCCGCAGTTATGCCCTCTTTATCCTATAAATTCAAAATATGCCAATTTAAGAAAATTTGCCAAAGTTATGCCAAAGCTTTCAAATTTTACCAAGTAATGCCAAAGGTATCAAATTGTGTCAAGTTATGCCAAACTTATGAGGTTTTGCCAAACTTGTGCCCAAGTTTTCCCAAAGTCATTTGGTCATGTTGAATTATCCCGATTTATTGAATTTGGCCTAATTAAGCCAAAGTCTTCCAGTCATATCGACTTATGCCAAATTTGTGAAATTTTGTTCAACTTTTGCCAAAGTTATTGGGTTGTTTCAAATTATGCCCATTTATGAAAATTTGCCAAAGTTATGCCAAATTTTTCTAGTTTTGTCGAAGTTTTTATGAAATTATATGGTTCTTTTTTTGTTATGCCAAACTTATCAAAATTTTGTCGAAGTCATGCCCAATTTGTCCAATTATGTCGAATTCTACCGATTTACCAAGTTTTGCACAAATTATGCCATAAATTCTGAAGTTTACAAGAATTTGGCCAAAGTTATCCAATTATACCGAATTATACCAAAGTTATGAAATTTGGCCCAAATTATGCCAAAGTCATCAATTTATGATGAATTATGCCCATTTATGAAGTTTTGCCAAAGTTATGATAATTTTTGAAATTTTTTGCTGAGTTATGCTAAAGTTGTGAAGTCTTGCAAAAGTTATACCAAAGTTATGAAGTTTTGCTAAAAGTATGCCAAAGATGTGAAGTAATGTTTAATTATGCCAATTTATGCAGTTATGCCAAAGTTATGCCAAAGTTTTGAAGTTTTGCCAAGTCGTACCAAAGTTATGAAGTTTTCCCAAGTTTTGCCAAAGTTGAGAGAATTTGTTGAAATCATCCCAAAGTTATGAAGTTTTACCAAGTTATGAAAATAAGCCCACTTCATGGATTCTCTCACATCTTCAGATTAGAAAAAACACCAATAACGACACCTTTATAGGCGGGTGGGTAAATAGGTAGTACATTTAAGTATGTGGGTGGGTAAGTAGGTCGTACATTTTAAGTACATAGGTGAGTTGTAAGATTGGGCCACAATGAACCAACACCCACCAGTGCACCATCCACTAGTTGCCGTTATGATTCAATTGTGGATGATCTTCAATTGAGTTCCTAACCGATTTCATCTTGGTAACCCGTTCTACAAGAAGTAGGTTTAACATATAGATAGGTAGGTACCAAAATAGGGGACTACTAGGTATGTAGTTTATCCAGAGTAGGTAGGGGTTGTTTCTACTACCTACCTAGTTGGTAGGTAGTAAATAAACCAATTGAGCTAACCATGGTCTGGAACCTAACAAAAAACTATTTACTGACCACATATCATCCATCCTTGATGGTGCACTAGTGGGTGTTGGTTCACTGTGGCTGTAAAATTGTAGGTGAGAGGTAAGTATGTAATAAACATTTAAGATGTCCAATTTGCTTAGAGAACATTCATCATTTTGACTAATGATGTCACTTTCTTATATTCAATTTTACTAAATGTTTTGTTTGACTAAAACCCATTGTTCGTTTGTTTGATTTGACTAGATGTATTGGTTAAATAAGTCACACTAGTGAAGTTGGTTGATCAAAAAATATATGCTTTCACCCTTTAATCAAAATGGACATGTCCGTTGGCCAAAAAAGACCAATTAGTCAACTTGGAGTGTTTGAAAAACCTCGAATTCTAATAATGTTGTATGTAGGGAGTAAAATAAAATTACAAACAATATAAAAAACTTACAAATAATACAATGAATAACAAAAAATGAAAAAGTTTAGAATAACTTTTGTG
This sequence comes from Sphagnum contortum, assembly GCA_963920785.1. Lineage (NCBI taxonomy): Eukaryota > Viridiplantae > Streptophyta > Sphagnopsida > Sphagnales > Sphagnaceae > Sphagnum > Sphagnum contortum. Next base: position 1,063,425 of record OY987295.1, on the reverse strand, counting down.
GATGGTCTATAATAGTACAATATCCTAAATGCTATTAGGGGACAAAAGAGGTCTAACTATTTTATAAAACCCTATATCTTGCGTGCAGATGCGATGGAAATCTTGCCTAAGGATAAAACTTTTTTTATAGGGGGTAATTGCTTGGTTGCATGTAGACGTGCCCATATATCCTAGATCATATGTAGAGGTTTAAAAAAATTGCTTGCCACTACCTGGGTTTTTAAGGTCCAAACTACTTATTGCATGCATCCTTATGAGTATAGTGGCAAAATCATATGTATATTTTTTCCAAAGTTATGTTTGTGTTATTAAATTTTGTTGGAGTTATGTCAAAGTTGTCAAGTTATTTCGAGTTATGCCAAAGTCATCAATTTTTCTCAAGTTATTCTAAAGTTATCAAGTTTTGCCAAAGTTATGCCAAAGTTGTTGAGTAATTTCAAATTACGCCAAAGTTATCAAGTTTTGCTGAATTTGTGCCAAAGTTATAAATTGAAGTTATGTTGAAGTTATCAAGTTTTGCTAAAGTTATGCTAAAGTTGTAAATTAAAGTTATGTTGAAGTTATCAAGTTTGCCGAAGTTATGCTAAAGTTGCCAAAAAAAATTGAGTTATTCCAAAGTTAAGAAATTTTGCCAAAGTTATGCCAAAATTATCAAAATTTCCCCAAGTTATGCAAAATTTATGAAAATTCCCCTTGATTATGCCAAAGTTATGAAGTTTGCCCCAAATTTTTCCACAGTTGTCCAAAATTCCCAAACTTATGCCAAACTTATCAAGTTTTGCCAAGTTATGCCAATGTTATTAAGTTTTGCCAAGTTTTGCCAAGGTATGTCAAAGTTATGAAATTTTCACGAAGTTATGCCAAAGTTATCAAGTTTTGCCAAAGTCATGCCAAAGTTATGCCAATGTTATGCCCAAGTTATCAAGTTTTGTCAAATTATGTCAAAGTTATCAAGGTTTGCCAAAGTTATGCACGAATTATCAAAATTTGTCGATTTATTTCAAAGTTATCCCTTTTTGTCAAGTTATGTCAAAGTTATTGAATTTTGCCAAATTTATGCCAATGTTATCAAGTTTTTTCCAAGATTTCACGTTTTCTCATAATTATGCCAAATATTATCAAATTTTCTTGACTTATCCCAAAGATATTACTATAAGTTTAGCCAAAATAACATAGCCAACATGTTGTGAAAGAGTGTAAGAACAACAAGTTACTAAGAATTAATAGAATTTAATCATTTAGCCTATCTATAGGTTTAGCCTTTAATTTCACCATAGGTTTAGCCTCTTGGTTTGGCCATTGATGTCGCAACCCCACTTTGGCCAAGTGTGGGGGTGAAGCCCAACACTTGGAAAAGTTGGGGATTTGGAGTCCTCCGGGACTCCTGAATGTTCAGAGTTCGACAACAAGGCCCAAAACACCTCGCATTGGTGTCATTGGAAAGGTCTTCAAACGTAGATATCGAAAATGGCCTCGCATTGGTCATTTGGACATCTGCAGCCCAAGTTATGGGCAAAAGAAAGGCCAGGAGTCAAACTGGCAGTTTGACTCCCGACCACTAAAAGCCAAGAATCGACCTCTTCTTGACATCCGATTTGAGTGTGCAACATGGCGTTGGAAAGATCTCAATGAGGGCTACAACTTTCCTTTGGACCTTGTCATGATCAAACTCTGTAGTCGGGAGTTATGGCCGTTCAAAGTTCTGGAAGTCCCACCGGGACAATTTCGGGACTCCATTTCGAGAGTCCCAACAAAATGTGCCATTTGAATGTAACCTCCACTGCGAGTTGCAGATAATACTATATGGGGGAAGGTGGTGGCTTCCCCCGAATCTGGGACGTGGTGAGTCTTGTGTGTCCAAGTGCCCGTGGCTTGTCCCAACACCCGAGGGTGTCCCAAATGCTAAACTAACCTCGTGTGGTTGGTTTTTGGATGCAGATTCACACAAGCTAAGCTAGTCCCTCTTCCTAATCTAATCCCTGGACTCCCAACTCGACCCTCTACCCCTTTTTAGAGTTGGAAGCCGAGAGCGTGCCTCTAAGTCTCAACTTTCCGCAACTTGACATTGGTGAACCCTCAAGTGGGTTCACCCCGGGACTTAGGAGCGCGTCAATTGAGCTAAGCCATTTGTTTAACCATAGGGTCAACCCTTTAATTTAGTCATATGTTTAGCTTCGTCGTTTAGCCGCACGATTCACTTTTACGTTTAGCCACACAATTCATTTTTACGTTTAGCCTCTTCATTTAACCATATGTTTAACCTTTTAGTTTAACCATTTATTTTATACATATATTCAGCCTCTTAATTTTGCCCTTGATTTGGGCTCTTAGTTTTGCCGTTAGTTAAATCATTTAGTTTCGCTATTGATTTCGCCTATTATTTTAGCCATCTATTTAACCTCTTAGTTTAACCGTTGATTGAACCTACTAGTTTACCCTCTTGGTTCAGCCAAAGGTCTAACTTTTAATTTAGCCCTAGGAGTAGGTTTGGTTGTAGTTTTGGATGTACCCTCTATGTTAATCAAAAGGGTTTAGCCTCTTGGTTTCATCATGTGTTTGTCTAAATTTAGCCATTTGTTTAGCTTATGGATTTGAATTTTCAATGAGGGAAACCTTTGTATAACCATAGAATGGTGAGCTACCGAATAGGAAGAGTGAGTGAAAGGGTTCAGGTTTTGATCCCATATCCTTTGTCCTTGCTTTTGTGGTTCTAAACTAGAAAGTCACGTTTGTTTGTAAATTTTTTTCTCTTTTCATTACGACTTTGCATGGGTATTTGGTCTTGTTGGATGTGTGATGCATTTCTTATTTTTAAAATTGTTTCCATCTCCCCATGAAGTCTACTTTGCACATGGATATTATGTGTTTAACATCAAAGTTTATAAAGGCCATTATTCAGCCCTATTGGGTAGGGGGTGGTCATTATGTCTTTGAAGATGGGCATGTTTGCCATGCAAATATTTGTTGTGATCATTTTTAGTTGTTTTTGTTTGTATTTCACTATTGATGAAAAATCCAAATTTGTTGGTCATCGTTGCCTCTAGGTTTACTCATGTGTTTGCTTTGATTTAATGAATGAAAGAAAAAGTTGTTAAAACCTTTCCCCCCCTTCCTGATTTCAGCCATGGGGTTTTGTTTTAGTCACTTTCTTCTTTTTGGGATTGGTTTTTCTTTTGCTTCTATTTTGAATGAAATGGTTTTCCTTTCTTGTCCCATAAACTTGGAGTGAGTGAAAAAGAAAGTTGTTAAACCTTTCCCCCTTGTTGCTTTCAGCCGTGGGGATTTCTTTTTATCGTTGTTAAAAGCTTTCACCCTTGCTAATTTGAGTTGCAGGGATTTCTTTTTATTGTTGTTAAAACCTTTCACCCTTGCCCATTTCAATTGCGGGGATTTCTTTTTTATCGATTTCTTCTTTTTTGATTTGGTTTTTCTTTTGTTTCTTTTTTTAATGAGATGTTTTCCTTTCTCATCCCATGACCTTGGAGTTAATGAAAGAGAAAGTTGTTAAAACCTTTCACCCTTGCTAATTTGGGTTGTAGGGATTTATTTTTATTGTTGTTAAAACCTTTCACCCTTGCCCATTTCAATTGCGGGGATTTCTTTTTTATCGATTTCTTCTTTTTTGATTTGGTTTTTCTTCTGTTTCTTTTTTTAATGAGATGTTTTCCTTTCTCATCCCATGACCTTGGAGGTAATGAAAGAGAAAGTTGTTAAAACCTTTCCTCCTTGCTAATTTTAACCATGAATATTTATTTTTATTGCTTTCTTCTTTTTCGATTTGATTTTTTTTCTGCTTCTTTTTTGAATGAGATGGCTTTCCTTTCTCCATCTACGACCTTGGAGTGAGTGAAAGAGAAAGTTGTTAAAAGCTCTCCCCCTTGTTGATTTTAGCCGTGGGGTTTTTTATATCACTTTCTTCTTTTTTGATTTGGTTTTTCTTCTACTTCTTTTTTGAGTGAGATGGTTTTGCTTTCTCATCCCACAAGCTTGGAGTTAATGAAAGAAAAAATTGTTTGGAGTTAATGAAAGCGAAAGTTGTTAAAACCTTTCCCCCTCATTGATTTCAACTATGGGGATTTCTTTTTATTGCTTTCTTCTTGTTCAATTTGGTTTTTTTTTTTTTTTTTTAGTGAGATGTTTTTCCTTCTTCGATCCATGACCTTGGAGTTGAATGAAAAAGGAAATTGTTAATATCATTTCCTGTTGCTAATTTCAGCCCTCAAGATTTATTTTAATTGTATTATTCTTTTTAAATTTGGTTTTTATTCTTTTTTTTTTTTTGGAGTGAAATGGTTTTCATTTCTCCTTGCATAACCTTGGAGTGAATGAAAGAAAAAGTTGTTAAAACCCTTCCCCTTGGTAATTTTGGTTGTGCATAATTATTTTAATTTTTTTTCTTTTTGGAATTAATCTGTAAGATGCATGTTATGAGATGCCTAAGGTGACAAGAATCTTACGCTTCCCAATTGGTTCTCCTATCATCATGGGGTACTGGCTATGTTTGTTTTGTTCTTCCAACAATTTCTAAAGTTTTTTTTACAATGAAGTTAATTTTTTCATCTTGATATGTCGAATGATGATTATAATTGTGGTGCTCTATGGCAAAGGATTCAATCTTCCTCCCTCAAAGGTTATTCCGCAGTTGGGCCGATCTATAATATGGATGAAGTTTTTACAAAGCCTTTGGCTAAAACTTATAGGTATTATTTCTTCGAATGAGTAGTTGCACGATTTCTAAGGGAGGCCATAATTGTTTATTCTATATAGGTTGATACTTATGTAGTTTTTTGTTGGAAGCAACTTGATTGTGGACTCGACTAGGTAAAGGAAACTAAAGGATGAACATTTTCGCTGCATTATAATAGTAACAATATGGATTCCCCGACGCAAACCTTTTGATCTTGCTTATATTTGAGTTTCCATCTCTAACTTTCCCTCCCACTTTCCTCCCAACACTATTACATATGTCTTTTCTATATTCTTTGTTCTTCTTGTTTTCAAACTAATTATTTTCTCATCTAATTTTTCTCTCTATTAAAAAACTTCAGAAGGTTTCATAAGTTTATTTCATGGCTTCTTTTAGGTCCTCACATTAAAAATAAAGCATTAGCAACAATACCATTTTTCAATGAGCATGAAAAATAAACTCGAAAGACAAAAAGAGAAAATGGACGCATGATAAGAATGCATGATGTTACTCAACACAAGTCAACATCCCTCCCTATGCATGCCCTCAGATGTGCCCCCCCCCCCCCCTTTTCATACTTACCTTTTACCCTGACCACCTTTCAAACTTGCCTTCTATTTTGACCTTTGGTTTGATAGTTTACTTCTTGCCCGCTACTTTCATTCCATGGCCATGGGGCCAAAGTAATATGTGTAGGTTGGTGAAAACCCCAAATCGTAAACCAAATAAACAAAAATAACAAAACACTTCCAAATAATAAAAAAGGTAACAAAAAGTGAAATAAAACCCATGGCCCCTCCCTTTTGAAAAATAACAAAACACTTACAAATAGTTCAAAAGTAACAAAACATGAAAAAAACCCATACCCCTTTTCCCCCTTCAAAAGTAAACAAAAGTAAGAAAAAAATTCCAATAATAAAAAAATAAAACCCCTAGCCCCTTCCCCCTTCAAGAGTAGAAACAAATAACAAAAAATGAAAAAACCCATGCCCCCCTTCCCCCTTAAAAATTAAACAAGAGTAATAAAAATATTTCCAAATAACTAAAAATAAGAAAAAGTTGACAGAAAAACAAACCCGTGCCCTCTTCCCTCCATTCAAAAGTGAAAAAATAAATAAAAATGAAAAAATAAAACTCACACCCCCTTCCACCTTCAAGAATAAAAACAAATAACAAAAAGTGAAAAAAACCCATGGCCCCCTTCTCACTTCAAGTATACAAAAGTAACAAAAAAAATTACAAATAACAAAAAAATAATAATAATGAAAAATAAAACCACAACCCCCTCCCCCTTCAATAATAAAAATAAAAAAGAAAAAAAGAAAAAAACTCATGCCCCCTTCTCTCTTCAATAGTAACCAATTTCATAATAATAATAATAATAATAATGATATTAAAACACGTGGCAGCACATCATTTGCCTTTAATTGTGACCAAAATAGTTGCATCATAGTTGCATGTGACAATACATATATAATGTAGTCAAAGGATGAAATGTATTTGTTGACTTTTTTTTTCACACAATACCTTTTGTCATTTGCGACTAATTTATCACATGCGACTTGTCTTACGTGACTAAAGGATTTTAGTTGGAAAATGTTTCTTGCGACTAAAATTTAGTCACAAAGGTTTAGTTGAAAATACACAATTTTCTTCTAATGCTTCCACACTCTTTCAACTTAAAACTTCAAAACTTCAAAAACACTCTTTCACACTTAAGAATTTACAACATTTTGACAAAGTCTCTTCCACACCTCCCACCCACTTGGAAACATTGCAAGCTCCTTATTAAGTATTCTTTGAAATGGACTCCCATTCATTTTGCAACCTTGCAAATTAAAAGCCTTCCCTTCAAAGATTTTCCTTTTTTTTATGCAATACAAGCTTATTTCAAAGAATAAGCTTTCATTATTTCTTGTTGTAACACTATGTCCTTTCTCTTGCTTGGTGTGGGCCCATAACCTATTGAAAACAACTTGAAAACAAGCAAGAAATGAAACATTCAAGGTTTATGAAATGGAACAATTATATTAATTAAAAGATTCCCAATGTTTCATGCTTCACAAAATATGGCTTATAACAACTAACCATGTTTGAAGGTTCTATGTGCACTTTAAACCATGAAAGGAAATAACGAAAGACTACTTAAAACCACTCCAATATATATTATCTCCCAACCTTAAAATATTGGAAACAACTTGAAAACAAGCAAAAAAGAAAGATTCAAGGTTCATGAAATGGAACGATTGTATTAACTAATAAAAATAATACAAAGGTTGTATGCTTCAAATGTTACAATTACACAACTATGGCTTGCAACAACTAATAAAGCCTAAAGGTTTTATGTGCATTCAAAACCATGAAAGGAGAGAATGAAAGACTATTCAAAACCGTTCCACAATATACTATCTCTTAACCTTAAAGTAGTCGTCATTTAACCTTAACCTAGCCACTGCTTAACCCTAGCTGCCACCAAACTCTAACCCTAGCCGCCGCCAAGCCTTAAGTAATTTCCACTTTTAAACCCTAGTCGCCACTATTCAACCTAACCTAATTATTATATGGATGTGAATATTATTCATCCTTTTGATGAATGTTTAACACATTCATCAACATTGGGAATTAGAAACAAATAGTATTTTTAACATAAAGTAGCCGCCATTTAACCCTAACCTAGTTGTTGTTTAACCCTAATAGTCGCCACTAAGCCCTAATGTAGCCTCCACTTTTGAACCCTAACTGCCACTATTCAACCTAACCTAACTATTATAAGGATGTGAATATTATTCATCCTTTTGATGAATGTTTAATACATTCATCAACATTGGGAAGTAGAAACAAATAGTATTTATAACACCAATACCATTTTAAACCATGCAAAGTGGAATATTCTTAATCAATATAATCAATTATTAGCTTATACACACATAGTCATGCCTACATCATACATGTTTCCATTAATTTTATAGCATGTACATGTCCACACAAATGTGTCCATTCATGGATCATGTGAGGATTTATTGCACACCTTTTACAAGAATATATGCACTTACGAAATTCATTTGGGAGTGGAACTACTATGTAGTTGTGTTCTAACAAGTAAAGGTGGTTCAATGTAATGTAATGAAGTTTATTGAAAATCTATTGCGTTATGTCCAGTTGGAAGATACAAAAATATTGTGGAAAAAATCATAACTCACCATGATTGAATGTGAAGGAGCATTATATTGATGTTCATTCCATGTTCACGCTTAATGGTTGAACCCCTTTCATTCCTTTCATCATAACATCTTTGTACAACCTTTTAATCTAACATGCATTGAGTTTTTAGAAAGTTGATCTAGAAAGGAGCAATGTCACAAAATATTGTAAGTTTTTATTTCTGAAATCAAGAGTTATGCCTCAAACAAACAAACTATTTTGACCACATTTGAGAAAAAAAATATAGTTTCAACCCCCTCTATTTCCAGCAAATTTAGCTCCTTTGCAGCACACCCGATGATGCTGAATTTTTTGGAAGATATTTTACACTTCCTAAACTAAAATTGTTTAAAGTTTAAGAGAAATCCAATAGTGTATTTGAGAGAAACAACTATTTTCAACAAGAATCTAGAGGCTTGTTCATGGAAATCCTTCCATGAACTCCACTACAACTACTTGTTACACACAACTTCCTTCCATGTTCTTTGTTTGCACACAATTTATTTTTTCCATGAACAACATTTTTTCACACATACGAACTAATTATTCTCTCCCACGCCATTCTCCTCCTTCCGAAAAAAAACACAAAAACTCTTCCTGCTTCGTAAGCTTCCTTGATCTCTACTTGAACTTGTTCCCCTTGTCCAATGGAAGTATTAAAATCCTTCCCTCTAATTAATGGCCTTTTCATCCTTCATGAACCAATGATAATCAAAAATGATTTTCTCTCCTATGGAATTTAGGATGAGAATCCTTATGCCCAATGAAACATTAAGAAAGTTCCATTCTCTAATCAAATTGGATGATAATCCCAATGATCAATGGAATCGGAGGACTCATCATTTCCCTAATCTTGGACATCTTGATGGGGTTCTTGAGTTCCATCATGATCAATTTTGTTCGTTCGACTTTGACATCCTACTTCTTCATCCTAACCACTCTAAATTAAGAACTATTATGATGATTTACCAGTAGTAAGAAGTAACTATCATTGAGTTCCCATGTGATTAAATCAACTCAATGGTAGTAATAACCTTCTTGTGCACCATTTACTCTTTTAATATTCAATAATTATTCTTTATCGTGTACTAATTAATTATGTAAGACATAATAAACTAGAATGAAAATTGGAATTACAAGGACTCCCATATACTTTTAGATCCACCGTCGATATTAGGGCTTCATGAATTTGTTGGAACAAAGATGTCCGGCTTTTCACAAAATTCCGCCGTCATTACCACGCATTTCGGCTACCCTAATTTCTTGAATAAAGGTAAGACCCCCTTTGAATGCAAGTGCCAAATTGGTTCCACTACCTTTCGAAATTTTGTTGATGCAGGTGAAAATTTAGTCATGGCGGATGATGTCATTACGCTTCAAATCCTCTAGTTGCACTAGTAGAAAAGGAAAAGCTTGAAGATGCACCGCTTGATGAAGCACCACTTGATATAAATGTCTCTCAATGGTCGCGTGAAGAAGAACCGTCCAGAAAAATGGTGCGCATTTGAGTTAATTGTTCGGCTTGGGATCATTGATTGTCTCTTAACACACGCCCTAACAATCTATTTAGAGTTTGTTCCTGCTGTGGAGTTGTGCCAAAAAGGTTTAAAGGGTGTTAATGTGAAAACGACGATGTTTGTCTTCATTATCGAACTTGGGTTTCCAGTGATGGCCATTATTGCTGGTTGCGAGGCCCAATCAATCCCTCTCCATGGAGCATCGAGCCGAATACTTAGCTTGCACCATTTGTCGCATTCTGGATTTTTTGCAATTGTGATCTATCCCCTTCATGTCGTTTACTAAATTGTAATTCACCTGAGGCTATTAAGGTGAAAATGATAATATTAAATTTGATTTTGATTTTATTTAAAAGTCTGATAAGAGTGAAAAGTAAATAAGGATGTATTAGGGCTGCATCTTAGAAATCTTACAAGTAGTTCATTAATGCTTGAAGATTATTCTACATATTATTTAATATTGTCATGGCAAAATGTAAATGTTAATGTTAATTATGGGCTTGCATTCTCAATACATCAATAAAATCACATCTACTTTACATCCCTTTTCAACTTTTTACAACCTAAGGGATAATGTATTTTAAAAGGTTTATTAGGTCTTAAAACCAACTAAGCGTTACATCATCTTAAATAAAGAAGTTTTCTACTTTTGGAAATATCCAAAGACTAATTCACTATCAATAATTATTACTCGGAGGTTGATAAATATTCAAATCATTATTACTAAAGAAAGTTATAGAATTAAAGCTTAACAATTTGTTGAATTATAATCCATGGCTCACAAATTACACCTAATGGAATCCATTAAAACACAATACTAGTAGACCACCAATAGGTCTAATAAACAAATCCATTAGACCTTAAGTTTTGTTAGTCCAATCAACTAGGCATTAACTTGAACTAAACAACTCCACTTCACCAATCCACTATAGTCAATGTATAGCGGAATGACATGAGTCCCACTCCACCAAAATTGGATTTGGTTGGAAATGCGCATTGGCACAAGATTAGGCTTTCTAGTAGTGAAAGATGATGAAATGGTTGGGGTTCCTCATCAACAAGCCATGGGATCTTTGATTTATGTCATGTTGTGTATTCAATCCAACTTGGCATACCCAATAAACATGGTGAATCAACACATGGGGAATCTAAACTTAGAACATTGGATTATGGTCAAAAGCATTTTTAAATATTTGCAAGGCACCTTACAATTCAAATTACGACTTGGGGGAACACCACCTCAAGTGGTGGTTGGATATTGTGATGCAAATTGGGCCAATGATCTTGAAGATAAAAGATCCATAATAGGGTTTTTATTCACAATAAAATGTGGATTCATTTTTAAAACAACAAACAATGACCCCCAATTGCTCTATCAATAACCGAGCCCGGATACATGGCAAACACCCAAGCTCCAAGGAACCCATATGGATGACAAAGCTTATGAAGGAATTAGGTTACATGAAGGATAAGAATGCAACGGTGATTCAATGTGACAACCAAGGCACAATATCATTAACAAAAAATCTCACTCAACATGTTTGAACAAAGCACATTGGTGTTCAACATCAGTTTGTTTGATAATAAGTTAAAAGTGATGAAGTCATCTTTGAATATTGTTTAATGAATGACATGGTGGCGGATGTGCTTACCAAAACGTTTTTGAAAGAATGACATAAGAAATTGATAACCTTGTTTGGATTTGAATTTTTTTAGAAAGTGGGATTATTAAAAATAAAACTATTTGTTTCTAATCCCCAATGTTGATGAATATGTTGAACATTGAAAGGATGAATAATATTCATATTCTTGTAGTAATTAAGTTAGGTTGAATGGTGGTGGCTAAGGTTAGGCAACGACTACATTTAAGTTAGGTGATGGTTACGTTGGGGTTAGGCTAGTTTAGGGCTAGGCAATGGCAAATTAGGGTTAGGCTATGGCTAGGTTAGGGTAAGGCGATGGCTACATAGGTTTAGGCGGTGATTAGGTTAGGGTTAGGCAATGGTTACATTAGGTTTAGGCAATGATTAGGTTAAGGTTAGGCGACATCTACATTAAGTTTAGGCGGTGACTAGGTTAAGCGACAATTACATTATGATTAGGCAATGGCTAGTAGGATTCATTGGCGGCTAGGGTCGGGTTAGGAAGTAATATATATTGGAATGGTTTTGAGTAGTTCATTTTCTTCTATGAAGTTTTTGAATGCACCTAGAAACTTTGAAGTTTGGAGTTAGTTTGCTACAAGTTATAATTTCATAATTGTAGTTTGTAACATATTTAATCTATGTGATTTACTTGTAATTTCAATACAATTGCACCTTTTTTAAAAAATTTCATGTTTTAAACCTTATTTGTTTTCTAATTGTTTCCAATACTTTATTCTCACCCATGGTGTCACAAATGACATTGCTAACATCATTGTTAGCATCATCGTCAACATCACATTTTAGTCAATTGTTAGTTCAATTAACTATTAGTTCATTCCTAATTCACTTTTAGTCCAATCACAAGCCACATGGGGACGAAGTTTCCATGCAGGCCTCCTTGAGTTAGGTCCCAAGGGGTATAAATAGAAGTAAAACTACCTTTAGTTGATTCAACACCAATTTTGGGTATGTTTTTCTTGCCATAGCCTTATTTTGTTCTTGTTTTATTCTTGCAATAAAATTTTGTTGGATTCTTATCTTGCATATGTTGTGTGTTTGTTCTTATTCTTTATCTTTTTTGTTTTATAATTTGGATTTCAAACTCGGCCAAATGTTCTTGTATTGGTTTAGGAAATTTTGTAGACTTGGTTGTTTTTGTGCTTATTACACATGGTAGGTTTCATCAATCCTTGAACTAGAATGCTTATCATGTTTTCTTGCATTTGAAATCCAACTTTTCTTTGTTTACAACTAGAAATCAGCCATGTATAATCCATAGCCCAAGCACAATTAGCATAATTTATAACATAAAAAATTGCATTAACCTTCTCCCTTGCATATTGCATTTGCCTACCTTTTTTAGCCTACAACTATTTTTTGATTAATGTTAAAGGCCATCAAAAGAAAGAAGGCAATTAGTGCAAGCTTTGGAGCCAAAATAGTGCATGCATAAACTCTCACAAGACTCACCACAACCTAAACTTGAGATGAGTTACCATTCTCCTCCTATAGTATATTCTATGATTAACAAGGAGGATTGCATCAAAATGATAATATTTTATAAGGAGTTCTTGATTTTGGTAAGTTATGAATCTTGCAAGCTTGTAACTTTCACATAGAAATTTTGATTTAGAAACACAACCCTTGGGGCCCTTGAAGAACTAATGTTGTTTTGTATGCTCCAATTGAATGTCATTTGACTTTTATTCTTGGGTTTTAATGGTTGACAATAAAAGTGTCAAATTAGCAATAATTTGAACTTCAAATCTCCAAATTGAAAACCTTAAAACCTTTTCAAAAATCTAAAGATGGCCTAAATTGGATAAGTTTTCATTATTATGTACTTGTCCCAAAGATTCAAGACACCCATGAAACCCCAACTTCCAGTCATATGACAGTATGCTAGTGAATAGAGTGGGTGTGCAAAAGTATCTCATGCATACTTTGAGCATTTTGGTTTGTTATTTGGCCCAAGCTACTAATAGATGCTAGGACATTGACATGAGGATATTAATAAATGCTGGAACATTGGCCCCAAGGGTTGCAAATCTGCTTACCAAATTCCATGGTATCTTTTTTTCAGCCTTGTGGCCAATACAAGGCCATAAAGTTCAGCATTTATTAGTAACTTTGGGCAGATTGAAAAGATTTTTTCATTTCAGCCTTGACTCCTAGTGAAAAGCAGACCTAACAGAAATTGGTGGTAAAATGAGTTCAGTGACTGATCACAGTTTCCACCTGAATAAATTAATGCACTTTTAGGTTTGAATATTTTGTGCCATTTGCACTGATGAGATACTTTTGCACCCCCACACTATTGACTAGTAAACTGTCATATGACAATAGATATATGGGTCAGGTCATTCACAGGAGACCTAATCCAGCAGAGTATGCTGTGGAACTCACTTAACTGCCCCCTAATCCTTTAGCTGGTTTCCCTGTTTCCTTCTCACTCTATACACTCTTGGATACACCTGGTCATAAATATTAGCCCAAAACCATCAAGTGTTTCCTTGTTCAACAGCAAATATCCTACCAAAACTAGATATTCACACTTCACTCTTATGAAGTCTAGCTGTAGAAAATAGACTTCAAAGCATTTTTTATTGCAATCCAAGAATTGGCATGATAAGCAATGGTCAGGCAAATTCTGCCTTACATGCTGTACAGTTCACAAAACATCCATTTTGCTTTGACCTGTTGATAGTTTTAAGAGAAGAGAAGTTGAGTGTACCAGTGGAGAGCCTGACACTGTACAGAAAATATCGCCTTCAGGAGACCATACACAAGAATGGTATTCTGATGTGCACACAAAACAAACCCAACACTTGGTTCACATCAGTAACTTCTGTGCGACCCCTGCATGAAGAGTCCTTACACATGGCTCAAGGAAGGAACAACTTGTATCCTGGTCACACCACCAATTGCCGATCTGCTAGTGCTCCCTTGATTACACTAGATTTACCACAGCACTTTTTCCACTTCTGTTGAGACCCACATGCACAGCTTTCATTGCGGCCTTGTTTGTGTTTTGCACCAAAGGCTCCACTTACTGCATGAGATTGAGAAGTCCCACTCTGTGACCTGTTAACTGAGATGTGATTCATCAGACACTTTTCTCCATCCTTGCTACCATTATGATTTGTATAACTTAGAAGCTGGGTAGTTGCTCTGCTACTGGAGTGCCCCTGCAAATCACTCACTTCCAACTCACCAACAGATGCACTGATGCTTTTTCCATTCATCCCTACCATGCTTGTTTGGCCTGGAGGAAACTCAGTTTGTGCAGAGGTAGTTGCCCACCCATTTCCTTGGTTGTTATGACCATCCGGATACACCCCTGCATTCTTGGTCACAGATTTCACAGTCTTAAGCCTGTGACTCTTGTTTAAGGATCCTGGAGCAAGCAATGGCTTCAAATTTTGCTTTCCATCGTTGATCCTCCCAATTGGAGAGTTGTGGCATATTTCTTGACCATCATCTAAAGTTCCATCAACAGGATTAACCGTGAAGGCTGTGTTCTCTACTGAACTATCAGAAAAAAGTTCAGAATTTGAGGAAGACCCAGTGATGGTGGGCATTAAAACTGTTGTAGGCAAAATTTCACCTATCACTGCACTTCCACTTAACAATCCAGATAACTCCAGCCCATTTTCTACATCACCTTTATTTGCAACATGTGCACAATCTGTCCTTCCCACAACACCTGGTCCTGGCAATTCCTCAATGAGTACCTTGCCTGGGGAATCCAGCAGAACAGTGAAGCAATTTGATGAGCTTGTAGTGGTTGCAAGGGGACCCATGTTGGCTCCAGGGGTCCTCATCAATGACATAGTTGGTTCTGTGTGTTCCATTCTCTTCTTGTGCTCATGCATTTCTGCATTTAAGCTGCCAAGTGTTTTGAGCTCCAGCAGAGCTTTAGAAGATGACTGAAAATTTCCTGCTTCACCACAGTTACTGCTAGTTT
The DNA here is from genome assembly GCA_963920785.1 of Sphagnum contortum. Classification (NCBI taxonomy): domain Eukaryota; kingdom Viridiplantae; phylum Streptophyta; class Sphagnopsida; order Sphagnales; family Sphagnaceae; genus Sphagnum; species Sphagnum contortum. The sequence goes on along the minus strand of OY987295.1, from coordinate 1,048,407 downwards.
GGGCATGAGATGTCTTTGCGGACAATAACTCCAACCCTTCATCAGGTGATGCCCCATAGCAGTTCTGCAGGGCAAGGCTATCCATGTCAATCTGCATACATTTGCAACCCTCCTCCCTTCTTGAACCCATTGATTCCAACATTTCACCACCTTCCAAATGTGGACACATTGCCTCAACAGAACTGTACTCCTGATCACCTTTCCAAACATCTGATTCCTCTGATGTTTGTTTCCCATTGTATTCAGCAACATATTCAGGAACGCAACAAGGGCTCTGCACTTGAGAATCACTATTTACCACGGCATAATCCATCAAAGAGACCATGTCTATGACATTTCTTGGCCATGCAATTGAAGGTGATGATCCTACTACATCTAGAACCGGTATAGCAGGGGTTTTATGATGATTTCCAGCCTCCCACGGTGGTAACTCTTCCATATCCAACAGCTTTGGAGAAGGCAACAGTGACTGAACCTCATGTCCCTGTCCTGATATCTTCCCTACCCTTCTCTGCCTACTTAAACTTGTCGACTCCAAAGGCATCTCATTATGTTCCATTTTCCCCTTGAAGACTTGAACACTCTCCAAGATTTGAGAAGAGTTCACATAGAGATCCTCACTGGCATTTGTTGAATCAGACATCCCAGCAGCAACTTTCAGAGAACTTGAAATTTGATCACATGACCCCACTTCCACAGTCGATTCTCCACCTCCCAAAGTTGATGGGACAATGTACTCCAACTTTTGTTTTCTCTCAAGGAAATCATCAAATTTTAGTCCAGTGATTGCAAACTCAGGTCTCTGCAATTGCATAATCCCATGTTCTGAACTTTCACCAGTACCTCCATCATTATGCCCCAAAGCCAAGGACACTTCTTTAGCCAGACTAGAAGGGACAGCCACTGCTCCTTGCATGGGTGGCAGTATTGAGCTCTGTCGATGTTCAAGAGGCACTGCCAGTCGAATAAACTCTAAAATTCCTTCTCCTGAACCAGCTGAAGATGGTTCAGGATCTGTGATAGGTGCTGCCCGAGCAAATGACCTGCCATTGAAAACATGTGACATTTTAGTGGATGATGCAGAAAAAGGGGTCTGCAGGAGATTTTGCGACTGAACTCACTAGACAATGATTTGCCATGCATATATTTTGACGCACCTGCTATAGAAAAGCATGTAAGCTCTTTGTGACATCACCTTGTCCACCTCTACTTCTTTCACCTGCCAAATATAACTCCCAGAAGGTGAGTGTGATGAAGTCAGGCTGGTGAAATGAAATAAAGTTCCAAGTTGCATGTCTGAAATCAACTAGATGCAACCAGCACTGGAATGCAGATTGAGAAAGATAATCCTCTTGAGAATTTGCAGAACACTGGACAAAAAACAGCAATAAACAATAGAACAAGGTTTAGGTCCAAGGTTCCAAATACTTGGGAGGTGTGCATCAAGAAGCAAACAAGTGACTTGTAAAACACAAAACAGAAAGACCATGATCACCATAAGGAAAACTCAATGCATCAATTCCCAAAGAAAAAGAAAGATCAACCCCATAGCAACAACCAAAGCACAATTGATCTAGGACTAGAGCCCAAAAGCAAAGAATTAACTTCCACCTTTACCTTACTGTCATCAATTTTGTACCAAGCACCTTGAGAGTCCTTCACATAGCAAATATAATGGCCAAAAAAGGATGCATTTAGCATATCCACATGAACGACCACAGCATACAGCTTGTACACAGGAGGTTCATCACCCTTTCGACTCATATAGGGGCCCATGTATAGGACTTCAGGAAATGTCACCCGCTTGTTCAATTTCCCAAACTTTCCACTCTGCATCACATGCAACTGAAAGTTTAAAACCTGATGATACTGACCACAATCCAAGCTACAAATAACTGTGGAAGAATCTATTAGCAAGTTGAAAAGATTCTTGACCAGCTAGCCTACCACAAAGCTCATCTTAAGAGAAGTTATGAGTGGTCAAGAAGTTAGACATACTTGAAAGCGCTTGAGAGCAATGGTGAGGATGTTGGGTGCCTCATGCAGGGTGAGCCGCTTATCTGCCTTCACATATGCATTGCATCTGCGACATAAGAGTCCAAACTGAAAGGTATTTATACAAATGTTGGACAATACAACCAGAGGTATTTCAAATAACTTGTCTAGGTCACTATTCCAACCCGTTGCAGCAGCCATCAGCTGCAGTGGACTACACACTTCAATTGTTAAATCCCTTCGATACAAAGAGTAGTCACATATAGTAACTTGTAAGAAACAATTAAAATCAGCAGGGAAATAAGTTAGGACATACCGGTCACATTTATACTTATTTTCACCATCCAATAATTCAGGAGCCGTAAACTGTGCAAGAGCATCCTCTAATGACTCAACAATGCCGTGTATCTCCACTGCAAGATCCATCATACTTTCATACCTATTTGATTCATGCTGACACTGCATGCATTTCACCTGTGTCCCGAGCAAAACAAACAGCATTGTGCACAGGTCACCTCTCCTCAAAGAACAACACCAGTTGTGATACCAGACTAGTACATCCAAGAAAATGGCAACAGTGAGATCTACCCCATCCAAATTTTATATTCATTGCAAAGAGGAAGTTCACAATAACATACACCATAGCAAGACAAATGTTGTGTCAGTTCCAGCCAAACCAATACAAACATACAAGAATGAGTGCAGTCATGACCTTGCGAGTGTCACTCACAAGGTATCAGACATCAGCTTCATCATGAATGCCAGTGAACTAGCTGGTTACTCCCCACTGATTTCATCAGATCCTAGACAGTGGACGTTGATAAGCCTATAATAATGTGTTCAAAACTAGGAACAAACAATTATATTAAAAATCTGTGTCCTCATTTTCTGTACATTTCTGGAAGCAAAGGGAAGATTCAGTCATGATGTCAGCGAGCACTCAAAGACATTGTTAATAAATAAAGATGAATCCAATGCTCATTCAAGCTGCAACAACAAGCTTGTGATGAGAGTAAGCTTCTTTTCATTTTAGCTTGCCCCTCTAGAAGCAAGCATCTGTAAGCCAAAGGCATAAATAGGTGCACAAAAAATTGCATACCTGAGATTGAAGATGACCACCAAATATGTGGTGTATAAGGGTAGTTTGTTGACTAGCAGGATCCACAACATTCTCTCCTCCAAAGCCATCCAGGCATGTAGACTGCATAGAGTCAATGGCAAATCTGGATAACAACCTTGTACCCATCAAATTCCGGTGATAAAAAAGTGAACAACTTTGGGGCTAGGATCTTGTTCACAATCTGATCTTGAGTCAGTTCATGGAGTTTTCCTCATGATGTTCAATGGGGTCAGCTATTTGATGTGGCTGCCTCCATACTTCATGGTCAAAAGCTCACCTCATGAACTCATGAGCATCTTCCTGCCTGCCATATCCAAGATGATTCCCAATATTTTGCATTCGTGACAGTATTCTGATTGGTGAAAATGGGGTTTGATTCTGCCTAACTCTCCATACATGGCCTTGAAGCTCACACATAAAACACCAATCATTTCTCCTACCTGTATTCAAGCAAGACAGAGCTCTTCATTAATTGAATGATGAGGAATCTCCTGACAGGGTGACCTGTCAACACCATCAAGGAACAGCCATCAATTCATACATCACAGAACCATGAAGAACCTTCAAAGAATAAGCATGCTTCATTGAATAGGCTTCCACCTCCAAGTCAAAGATGCTTACACTCTTCAACATGAGCTCCTTCAAGCAAGTATGCAGTAAGGGGCCGAGTGTAAGTAAGGCACTGCAGCACCACATTGGCAAAGCAGCTGCATAGGTACTCCAGATCAAGAAGACCCACATCAGCACCTCTTGCTTAGCAACTAACTGCATAATTACACATAGGCTATGTTCACATCTGCTGGTCTCAGAGAAATGTAATCTGTGACTATGTGGACAACACAGAAGGCATGCCATCTGAGTGGCAATAAACTGGATCCAGAAGTACCTGTTTCCACAATTGATCAATCCGCATGGCAATCTCAGCATATCCCAGTTATAAAGCTTGACAAAGTAGTCATATGGAAACAATATCTGCACACAGAAAAATATAGAGCATACCTTCACAAAGCATACATCTGTGCAAACCCATAGCTCCCATGCAATCTTTACCAAGCCATACAAAAGATTAAGAGGTTCACTTTTCTAGAAAAGGGCCAGAAATGATGGGCAGATTGAGCTAACCTTCTTTGGTCTTAGAATAATCCCATCTGATGTTATGGAAGCGGACAAAGGTTTTGACATGTGAGGAGATGATGTTTTCTTATGAGCACCATTTGCCTCAGAAAAATGTGGAAAGAGCTTGTCATAATCAATTGTAGCATTTCCCTGATTAGAATATCTAAACAGATCCCCACTAGTCATGCTTTGGGAGCTTCTCAGACAGAGACTATGGACAGTTCCATTGCCATTTTCTGAGATCTCTAGACCACTTGTGCTGGGGGCCTTGCATTCCTTCTTGTGGCCTTCTCTCCAGTGTCGACTTTGGCACTCCAAAGAGCTGCATAAATCAATACAATCAGAAGTCATGCTAACAAAGGATCAGCAGACATCATACAAAACTAGGTTAGATGCCCAATGTCTGAACTCTTGATAATTTCAATGGCATCCAGGGTTCTGATAGATCTACTTCAGGTACTACTTTCACAATCTTTCAAGATGCCTGGGACTGTATATCTTACTTGATTGAGTTATCCACAAAATATTAGGGAAGATTGATGCATGCTGGTGGTACATTTCAAACCACTATCTTTTATAGGAGGTCATGAACTTTGGTTATTGTGTGAGCATTCTTCGAATTTCTTGCTGTTTATTTTTGTAAGAATTCATTAGCAAGTTGTGATTAAGCACAAATGCCAGAGTCTGCTCAGCAATTGGCAACACTGTGAACAAAGGTATGGAGGTTGAAGTGACAAATTGGCAATATGCTTCCACTGCTCTTGGATGCACTTATCAATCCAATCAAATGCCATTGTAACTGACTATCCCCTGACTTTAAGCAAACCATCAGGTAGTATCATCCACCTTAGAGCAGCCACTGGTCTAGAAGTGTATCTAGTAAGAGCCGACAATATTTCCCTCGACTCTTGACCTCGACCAACAAATGATAATTGAAGATAGAAGGGAAAATTTCAACCATGACCAAACGGCATCTTGCTGCAATTGTTGACTGCCTATAGGATAATATGACGAGAAACATCGTGACAAATCCGTCCGCAGTGCCGTAAGGGACATATTGTAATGGCGCCCGTGCACAGACTCGTGCGAATCCAACTTTTACAACCTATGAGGAAGCAGGGAGACCGTATAGGGCGTGATATGAATGCTAAGCTAAACAGAGAAACGATGGATTTTACCAGTACCGCACAGCCTTGCATCGCGAGCAACGCCTACTGGTGGGATTTTTGCAGATGGAGCAAAGGCTGCTGCCTGCCAACATCGAGTCCGCTTCTGCCTTGGCTATTGTCTCCACGGCTAAATGTCGTAATTTCAGGAGCTCTCCCCGTCTGGATGCCCTGACCTTCACCTGGTGCGCGAACCCCAGACTGACCGCCAATATGACCGCAAGCGCGAACAGCACAGCTGTTATCGCCGTGTCCACCCACTCATGCATCTAATTCTTCCCTCTCCTTTCAGCCCTGAAGGCATCAATATCGCTCAACAATTACCACAATCCGCGTTGCAGCTCTCTCTGGCCCAGCTCTTATTCTCCACCAAATATCGTGTCGTCGCCTGATATCGCCAAGAAAAAAAATCAGAATATAGACACAAATCCAGGGAAAGAAGCCCCAAGCCGATGAAAATGGACAAAATGCGAACCGCCACATACCCTTGGAAAGAGACAATGACAAAACAGAAACGAAGCAACAACCTCTATGGACACCCAGCAGCAATAAACGGTCGAAACATGAGAACAACAGGTCTTTGAGCAGTTTGTACGTCCAAGAGGGCAAATAGTTGTGTGAGGATCTATCAGACGCACGAAACGGAGAGAAACACGGCGTGCCCTGCCCAGAGCTGGAAACCAATCGAGCTCAACATAACCGCACAATTATTTCTTAGGAAATACAGAAGCGTCGATTGTTGACGGAGAGGTCGCTAACGGCAGTTCACTGATGTATGTTACCGCGGCCTCTGCTGCAAACAATACTAGGCCGTAAGCTAAATCTATGAGCGCTTGAGAGATTATAAGCAGACGTAAATCGGAAGGTAATGGACCACCTTTTGGAGGGTCTTGCCGTTCACCAGTACCACAACAACTAAAGCCCAGTGAATTCGGGGCCCTTTAACAGAACGAAGGAGCTTCCTTGTTTTGCCCCTACTTAATTGTTGCTTTAGGGTTGTGGAGTGGTCACGGCGTCCGTTACACCTACTTGCCGCTCATCTGTTTCATTTCCTTAAAAGGACGAACCCGTCGATGCGCTCACCCTTCTTCACAAATCAGGCGCAGGGCCAAAAGCCACATAGGGCCCCTAGGAGCCCTCCCTTAGTTGGAGGAGCTTGTAGGGCGTGTTACAGTCCTTAATTCATGTGGTGTTATAGGCTAGATAGGCTGGTAAGCGAACATGTAAGCTCCTAGAGAGTATGCATTCACTCTCCTATCACTTTCAGCATTGGAGGTTCAAAGGGTTTTTAATAACGCTTCACCTAGCACCCGGCTAATGTTTGGGGACTTCCATTTGGGTTTGAAAAAAGTACATAAACTCTCCCAAAGTAGGGGGGTTGGGAAAAAATTCCAAACTCTTGTGAACACATATCCTTCTATATGCTACTCAACTGCATCTTATATAACTAGACATGTCAAACAAACATTATTCCTCCTATGACCAAATTATCAAACGATGCAAAATTTATTCCAAACAACTCCATTTACAACAACACATTACAACAACAAGACATGCATAATTTGCTTTTCAAAAATGAAAAAAAAGGGGTTTACCCTCAAAATTAGGTCTTGATTTGAAATCCAAATTAAAGATAAATTTGAATTCACCAGCCACCACTCAACGATAAATGTATGTATTTATTTATCATAGTAAAATAAATTATTATCTTGTGATCAAAATTGTTACTTTTATCCATAATAATTTGTGTGGCAAAATGATTACTCATTGTTGCACACAAAGAGACAAATGAATGATGACATGGTGAAAATTTTTGACATGAGGAAAATTTGAAGCCCATTTACAAACACAAAGAGCCCCTTCTTTGATTGGAAGGATATCAAATTCCAACCACAAACTCAACCATTTGGTTATAAAATATCATTGAACCATTACCAATTAGGTGATCTCTGTTCACAAACCGTTTTTGAAAGGTTTTTTTGGATGTACACACATTTGTTGGTACACACACTTGTGGGTATTTGGTGATAAATCATTTTACCCCTAATATATGTAATGAATATGCATATGCACGTGCATTATGGCATGGAGCAACAACTTTAGCAGGTGAGCATGCTCACATAAGCAAGAAAGAATCTTCAATAATATTTCATGTCATGTCATGAAATATTTCTAATATATTCGTTTATCAAATGGAAATAGTATGTGACATGGTAAAATATTCCATGACTTGCCATGGAATATTTTGTCATGTCACATGCGTGGTTTATTATGGGATCAACAATGGTTTGTTGATTTTGAACATGTTGATCATGAATATGGGTTTGGCCACTAGCGCTATCGAGAGTAGCATCATGTAACGATTTGAAAACAAAAATATACAAAAGAATTCATTTTATCATCCTTGGTGCAACCAATGCTCCAAATGTCTAAAGCTCTTAAATAATAATTACGACATTTTCATAAATGTTGAAATGGGTGGAAATTATAAGCTTGAGAAATATTTGATGAAATAAAATTCTCAAAATATAATATTCATTCAACAAATATGTGTTGAAATGGCCTGCAAGGTATTATCATAATATACATTAAAATATAGTATACATGGAAGCACATTATGACTATCAAAGGTTTTATCATTAATATTGGTCATGGCCATAATGGAAATAAACAAATGAACCAAATATTTTTATGCCACATCACTAATGTATATTCACCACAACAAAATAATATACATATGGCTATAATGATTAAAACGATGCACAATCAAGATAAAACCTTTAGGCCGTAATTGAAATCTAAACTTCCTACATAGTCCAACCAACTGCAATGAACTTCATGAACGAGAAAATCACAATTGATTTGATGCAAATGCAATTGTGATATACTATCATTAGAGCAAAAGCTTGAAAGCATATAAACAAATATTGAATGCTCTTCGTGAGCCCATAGAACATAATCATTTATAAAACATGATACACATGTTTACATTGCACATATGCCCCACGACTGCCCAGAGAAGCTGCAACATTGTAACAAAATATACACATGAACATCCAAGGAAATTTCCAATAGTGACATCAAATTATTTGTCATCAGAAATAATATTGTAAAATTGTTCGTACCTAGGTGGCGCGAAACATCAATAGGGGGGGAAACAATGCATTAAATAAATAAGATGTCAACCTCCCAATTATTGGTGTGTTGTTGTTGTGTTAATTTAAAGATGGAAGGCCATCTCACCTTCTTGCTACCATGAGTTGTAGGCCAACAACTTGCATCAAATAACCTCACAAGGTTGTGGCAATTCACAACAAGCGTTTGGGAATCGCTTGAATTATAAACTTGGGAACCAAATAAACTTCAAATGTTGTTTATACATAGCAGTCAAAGGAAAACCTTGCTTCTTGTAAATTTATTACTTCCTTTTGAATTAAATTTCATACCTTCTTAAATGGGCCATAGAATTGGAACTAAAGGCCTAGCAATTGCATATTTTTGTGTTGTCCCCCAAACATAATGGCTCAACTCTTTGAAACAAAACTAATGTTTATGGTGCTTGATTAATCCGCTTCAACATTGTACCCATAAATTGGAATAACATGGAGCAAGAATTCCACTTACAAATTTGTAAAAAATTATTTATGTTTTACATTTTAGCCCCGTAGTTTTTTGGAGTGCAAAACATTGAATTGAAAAATTGGGTGGGTAACATTCAATATGCCATTGACCATCAACACAAATAATTTCCTTCACAGATAATCCACCTCAAAAGAACAAAGGTTGCAAATTATTCGAACTAAAAGGTGATTGTTGCATGTATACATCTTTGACAATATTGGATTCAACATCAAGAATGATTACTCATGGATGAGAGAAATTCACATCACCATGACAATGGGAATCATTATTTGCATCAGGAGGATAATCAATAGGTTGTTTAACATACCCAAAAACCTTTTCAATTTTAAGGTTCGAAGGGCAATTTATGAATGATGGCTTAAATGTGTAATTTGCCACAGCCACTGCAAGTCTAACATGATCATTAAACCTTCGAGCTCTCTTCAATAACAGTTCATTCCTATGAGGTCCATGACCAAGTGGACTACCTTGTAAGTACTATTTATATAATGCAAACAATTTGAAAGCACAAACATAGTTGTCGGACATCATTATGTACAAACAAATGCCACATTTTCTTAATTGTTACAACTAGATGTTATGCACAATTTATGTAGATTGCAAATGGTCATGTCCACCCATTCCTCATCATTGAACTTTTGCATATCAAAGGAAACAAAATTTTGACAAAATTTGAAATATCACAACGAAAATGGAGGCAAAATGCAAATGGAACTCTTGTCTTAAATGCATGGAAGAGATAGGGAGTCATAGGAAGTTCGCATAAGAAATACTTGCATGGACCATGAAACCTCCTCATTGTCTAACATGAAAATGCCAAGCTCATGGACACTTGCCTTATAAACAACCTTTAGTGAAAACCACCAACAACAAATTAAAACATACAAATTGGCAACCTCCACAAAGGATGTTCCATGCTTATACTTATGGCAAATAACATTATTTCAATTTTACAACTCAGGTTTGATCAATTGTATGGTCTACCTATTGAGGAAATAAGTCTAATGGAATAAACAAATGTGTTCTTTATCAACCATCCTAACAGAAAGGTCCCTTCAACCATAAACAATTTTGATAATGTTCCAATTGGCTTGTGCGCTATCAACCATGAATCCCTTGAAATTCAATTTTGGAAACCCATGTTTCAACATCATCTCATTAAGCTTTGTGCACGTGATTTGTTAAGCTTTGGTTTCCTTAAACTACATGTCACAAATTGTAATGGTCATCATTTCATAATAAACAAAATTATACACATGACAAACCAGTACAATTATTTAGCCAACAACACATTTCAGATGATCAAATATGATACGAATGTTCTACAGATCCCCTTATAGGTTACATTCATGTGAATATAATATGTGGACAAGGGTGTCAACAAAGTAAAGTAAGAAAAAAAAGTCTGCCCAAAAATGGAACAATTTTTTATATGCACATAAAAAAATAGATTCAAAATATTTTGAAGTAGAATTTTAAAACCATAGGGCCCTACGTTTAGTTTATGGGAAGTTGAATACAAAGTTTGAATAACTTTGGTATTATAAAAGTAGGTTGAAAATACATTTGAAACTAACTAGGTCAACATGGTGTTAAAATCTATTCCATATTCAAATTTCGATATATTATGATTATAACATTCATAATTTGATAATATATAAGTATTTTTTAGGGCTTTACTAAGTTGGATTTTTTTTTAAATCAATATTTCATCTACATGTAGCCCATTTTTAAAGATTGAACATTTTGTGCAAGTTGAATTTTTAAATATATATATACTTAATTTTGCTTTCAAGATGGGGGTTATCCACATTTTAAACATAAAAATGAAATATTATCGTCAAGTTAATTATTGTACCCAAAAAATTTACTTTCAATACATTAAAGCTTTTTCATGGCACATGTAATATATTTTTACAAGGAGCAACGAGTGGTCTATTTTACCTTGCTTGCACCCATGAGGCTTGCTCCACTCCCCGCATGACCATTTCTGACATCTTGAAAATGAACATTTTTTGTCCTAAAATTTGTCTTGCAAACCAATTGCTAAGGGTTATTTCTATTTTTCTTAAATTAAAGGTTTTTTCCCTTCTAAGTTTTTTTATTCAGGTTTTAAATAATATCAATTGGTTGCTTCAAATAATATAATGTGAAAATCAGTATATATATGTTCTCCACAAATGCAAAAGTAGAATTGAAATCAAATTTTCATAACAAGTTGGAAAATAAAATATCAAAATTCCAAGCAAAACCTATTCATAAACCAAAAATAAAAGCAAATAAGTGATCTCAAAAAATAAATAAGAAGTTCCAAAATTTCAAAAGTTAACAAAATTTTCCAAAAATAAGTTATTCATTATCCTCCAATCTCTCTATTTATACCAAACATAACGTTGTTTCAAATTAAACAATCACTAACCGGTCTGATAGAATAACTTTAAACTTAAACTATAACAACTACTGGCCATAAGTTCAAACCAACCTATTATTTGTCAATAACCAGTTATTGTAGTAAATTAGTTACTAGGTTATTTAACCCACTGGTTACCCTAACACATGTTATTGCTTAGTTCAATAAACCAATATAGTTACCTATTACCCAATAATAACTAAACTAATTTTCAAAATCATATTGCTTCACCAATTACCAATTGACAACAATTAGTATTTATGTACATATTGAAAATTTGGGTAAACATTACCACCCCTTGAAAACCAAAGTTCATCCTCAAAATTAATCACCTATAATTACCTATTTTACTCATGCAGCAAAACCATCAACATGTTGTTCACCTATGCTATCAATAGGTTCAACTAAAGGAATAGGTTCAAAATCCTAGTTTCTTAACAACATATGTGTCTTTTAGTATTGTATCTAGAGTCTTGAAAACCTTAGAGGCATGCGTGACAATGTCAATCAAGGTAACCACACCCTACATTACTCTAGTATAATTAATGGAACAAGTTTGGGAGTAACAAGTTATTCTAATCCTTCTACTCAAATATTAACAACTACACCATGTATTTCCATCGATTTCGTGGGCAATGACAATGTGTAAGAAACAATGGCAAGTTCTACTCCTTCTCTGATTAGCTCTAGTTCCTTAATGGTAATGACAATAAGTTCACAAAAACTCATAATTGCAGTCATGCTTGCATAAGTGAATTTTTTTGGGAAACAGTAACATGTACTTCAACTGGTTTGCCAATAAATCGGTCATATGTTTAACCTTCAGACTATAACTGATGTACAACTAGTGCATTCAAATAAGATTTTTTCATCCGCACAAGTTATCTCCAAATTGTCTTCGATTTGTTTGTTTGTAATCTCATGTATGGTTTGCCACCATTCCTTCCATTTCAGGGTTTTATCTCTCAATGTTTGGTTTTGTACCTTAAGCAAGACATTGTCCAAAAGTAATTCCTCAAACTTCCTCAACTGGTTATCCAGGTAGGTGGTTTGAAAAACTTTACTTGGTGCTTAATGAAGTGTTTCCAATTTGCTTTTCAATTCTTGAATTTGTACTCAGAGCTCATGGGTACAATTTTTCATGTCAATGTTGACTTCCGTCAACTATTGTAAAGGGAGTAATTATTAATTGTAAATTTAGTTAATTAATACTTACCTAGTTACTTTTATTAGCTAAGTTACATAATTTTCATCACCATTCAAATTTGAATCAAGATCATAGGATTATCATTAAAAGAACATTTTTGGCAAGACACATGATTATTGTAGAACATGGATTTTTTGGAGAGTTTGGAAAAATTTATATGTCTTCTGGAAAAACTTCAACTTCATAGCTAGATTTGTGGTTTTGATGTTTTTGTCATATTTTTCACAATTGGATCGAGGTTTTAAACCTATATATGAAAAGATATGATTAAGCAAAAATTATTAATATAAAATTATAATATGATTTTGTCCAAATTTTGTATTTACCATTTGGCGACCATCCCAAGGCTTCAATTCATAATGAAATTTAGAGTGTTGCTTATGTCTTGTTGCTGGACTTTTTGTTTCTGAAAATTAATATTGAAGTTTAGTGTTCATTTTTTACATTTTTTCCAAATCTTAATAAGAAAATTTTGTTCATGAATATATCTAAATATATAGTAGCTAGTTACGAAGATTTTATTCTAATGTAAAAGTTTTATTTAAATTTGAGTTAGAACGTGGGGAGATGGAAATAAAATTCTAAATAGAAAATCTAATAAACAATTATATTAGGTTATAGTACATGAACAAGCGGAAAATGGTGTTATCATAACAGGAATTTGAGTGCAGATAAAATAGATTAGTAGTTTATTACCCCTAAAAAAGTCTTTTAATCATAATAGAAATATTTGTGGACAAAAGAAAGAGATGCAGGCCACAAAATGCCTCAGGCAACACTAATAATTCTTCATGAAATGCAAATTGGTGAAGCATAGAAGCACACCAACAATCTACAACAAAATTCCAAGAGAGAAAAACATCAAATTGAAAATGCAGACTCATAGATTAAGTTTAAACGAAGAAGTCAAAAATTTGGACCTCGATAAAGAGTTGCGTTGGAGTCAAATTTGATGCATCAACATGACTCTGATGTTTTGATTCATGAAGAAGAACAAAGATTCAACATGTCAGAAAGGGAGGAAGTAATACTAAGGTATAGATTTATTTCACTTCCTTACTATCGACAATAACATGATGATGAGTAACTTGAAAAAAAAACTTATAATTTTGAACTTCATATTCATTATGTGGTTGAATAAAAAGCCACAACTTAGGGCATCAAAATGTCCAAAAGAGTTGAGTTGATACTTGTAATTAGATAAGAAATTATAATCTTACCAAGAACAGAACCAACAATAACAAAAGGTGTACATGTGATTATTAAAGTAAAGTATAATGAACCCAAACTTAATCAACATAGTGGAAGCATTGTTAGAGGAGTTCCAAGGGATTGGAATAGATAAATTCATAGTGTGAACAAAATTCAACTCCACGTTGCACTAGTGCCATCAAATTAGACATCAGATAAATGAATGTCCATTTATTGAAGATAATGTGAAGCAAAGATTTGTTGAACATTTCCAAAATTTGAATCCAAAACCTACAAGAACAGAGGACCGTGGAGATTTTGAACCAGAGGATTTGTACCATGAGAGGGTTAGAATTCAAGATAGACTTAGAGAACAAATCTAGGGAAACAATAAAATGGAAATGAGAGTTCAGATTGTGGCAGATGTAGTACCAATTTCTATAGCTTTTGCACCAAATCTGTTTCATCACAACAATGTTGGAGTTACTTATGCAAAAACTTCCAACTTCAGAGTGGAACAAATAATTTTATATTTTGTACCATTCTATGGTTAAAGTTACTGAAGCTCCATTTACAACAACACCAGCCATACCATTGGTGGTATGAAATCCAAACCATAGACTCCAAGGGAAACAAACCTTGTGAACATGCATATATAGTTGCCCAAAAATGTGGATAGGATTTTTGCTTAATAGCCATTAGATCCAGGAGGAAGAGGATCAGGACCACTAGGACCACCAATACCTCCAAGACCTTCAAGATATTTTGGATTACCAATGGTAAGTATAGGCAAACCAACATTACCACCAAGTAGGCCTTATCGTTAGCCATTGAACTACCCTGAGTATGTGAAAGATTTTGACCGAAATGCTCATGTTAAAGTCTTAAAGCTACTATTAGAGCAAATGGTGAAACAGAAGATGCAAAAATTGTTAATATGTTTAGTTTTATCTTCAAAAACAATATATCTCATTAGTGCAACAATTACATGGGAGACTACCCAATTTGTACTTTTGTAAAATAATAATTAACTATTTGTAAATGGTCCAAAACAATTCGAAATATGAGTAAATCTATCTACAATTGAAGAACATGAAACAAGAGAAGAATGAAGGGGTGGAGGTCTATTATGAAAGATTATTAAAGTTAGCCAATAGTTTTCAACACAAGACAACAAATGGTTTCATAACTATTATTTTCAAATCCGGATTACAACCATATCTGAAAGTAACAATAATAGGCATGAAGAAATAAACCTTATAGTAACACAAGGAAGCAACTTTGGTTTGTGAAGATAGATTTTTTGAAGTTGATGCAATAAGCAATATGTTAGCACCACATAACAGTAAAATAGTACTAACTTCATAACCTTAGACAATTGTATAAAAAACAAGAATGTATTATACAAATTATCACAAGACAAATCACAATGTTGAAATGTGCAAAGAAAAAAGAAAAAAAATATATAGTCTTATAGTTTATGAGGTTACCATTTAGCAACTCGAAGCACATAGACCTATGAGGTGTTCTTAATCGTATCTATGGTGAGAGTAGGCATAAGATTATAGATTGTCCTAAGTTCAATGACACGCATAATATGTTTAAGAACAAAGGAGTGAAGACTACAAAGAAACCATCTGTGGTGGAGCCTAAGGTTGTCAATCCTTAAGTTCATGTAATGGATGTCGACATGGCCATCACGAGGAGCAAAGTTATTAAAGAACAAATGGTCAAGGACAAAGAGCCAATTCCGAAGAATTCTGCTACTGACTAGGAAGAGGAGCATAAACTACATATATCTTTTGTTAAGACTATATAAGATATGCAAGTAAAAGACTTTCCAAAAAGTTTGAATCAAAATGAGAAAACATGGTTGAGTATAAGTTGGGCATGCTAATTAGAGATTAAAGTATCCACATAACCAATTATACCACAAAATCTATTTGTACAAGAGAGTTATGTTTATGGAACAAATATTCCAAAATCAGTAAATAGATGTTGGAAATCACCTACACCTTGAGATTAAGTCAATTGCTGAAAATAACACTATATCTTAAGATATATATCTGGTAGAAACTAAAACTAAAAAAACATAATATAATTATTAAAGTGATACCAGAGTCTAGTGTAGCCACACATTGAAACACACATTGAAGTTGACATTGTAGCTATACATGTAGATAACTAAATGATAATTATCCAAATACAAGTTGGGAAAAACACTATTGAGGATGTTTTATTAGATCGAAGAACAAATGTAAATATCATAATAGGGAACTTCGTGGCAAAATTAGGTTTACCCAAACCAACACCAACCCCATACACCTTAGAATGGCATATCAAAGTATGACCAAACCTTTAGGAATCATAAGAAATTTGAAGATTCACATACATGGCATACAATATGTAGCCACGTTTATTGTTTTACAAAATAGTGTGGTAGATTTTAACTAATCCATGTTGTTGGGAAGACCTTGGCTTAAATATGCAAAGGTTACACATGATTGGGGGAACAATGTGATTATTATTCAATGCAATGGAACAATCAGAACAATATTAATTAACAAGAAACTAGGAGCAGAAATCGAAAGGCCCCAAGTACTTGTTTGTTATGACTTAATGGAAGGTCTAACAAATCAAGAGGAAGATCTTATCTTTGAAACAAAACCAAAGTTATTCTCAATTGGCACAATCACAATCTTAAATGAAACAATTTCATTGTTGAGTGTTAAAGTTACAGATATCAAAATCAATGGAAAATTTGAATCAAAATAAGGGATAATCGATAAAGGAGTAGAAAAAATAATGGCTTCAACAACAAAAACAACACAATTTAATGTCAAATCAGAAACATCATGAAAGATAGGGTTTATCTAGAAACTTATTTTCATTATAGCCAAATTGGTATTGAAGTGGATGAGACACCATTCAAAATTCAAATACAAATTCTTCATATCATAAGTTCGACCTTAATTAAAGAACAATAGTTAATGTGCTAGTACCTATAAACCCACAACAGATTAAGGTTTTTAATGGTATGGCTCAATTTTATAGATGTCTTATCAAAAACTTTGCCCTTATCATGGCAATCACAAAGTTGATGAGAAAGACAAAACCCTTTATCTAGACCACGAAGTGAAGCCTAGGATCAGATTAAGCAAAGATATATGGAAACACTACTTCTACTACCTTCAAATTGGTAATTGGAGTTTCATGTGCACATAGATGCATCTTAACTAGTAGTAGGTGCAATGTTAACATAGAACCCAATTGCTAAGTATGATTAACCTATAATATATGCCTTTAGATTATGAAATAATCTAAAATAATATAATATAATATTACTACACAGAGAGAAGCCTTAGCAATGATTTATTCTCTGCATAAGTTTAGACATTTTTTGTTGGGAAAGAAATTTGTTTTTTATGTAGATCACATGGCTCTTGTATATCCAATCGATAAACCACAAGTGTTTGGAAGTATAGCCAAATGGTTGTTATTTTTAAAGTATGAATTCATAGTAGTCTATAAGCATGGTAGAACACGTGGTAGTTGATGTTTTATCCAAATTACTAGATAGGTCAAAACCATTGGGAATCCCAGATCAAATTGTATAGAATTTATAGAACTTATATGCATGCAAAAAATGACAAGCTACTTAGAAACAAATCTGATGCCATAACCTCTAAACTTAGGTCATAAATTGAAGTTAGCCAAAAAGGCCTTTTTCTTTTGAAAGAAGGAAAAATGTACATAGTGGGACAAGACAATAGATTGTTCAGATGTTTTACCACCTTAGAAGCCCAAATTGTTCTAAAGGAACTACATGAAGGAGTGGTAGGAGGACATTTTGCTATAAATATTAATGTAAAGAAAATTATAGATGCAAGTTATTGGTGGCCAACTCTATTAAAAGATATTCATGTATTTTATAAAATTTATGACATTTGCCAAAAAATTGGAGGACAAAAAACAAAAAATTTAACCAAACTAGTACAACATTTCCAAAAAAGCCTTTTATGAAGTGGGTCTAAATTTGATAGGTCTAACATGAAAACTAATAAGAAACATATACATTCTAGTAACTATAGATTATGTAATTAAATGGGTAGAATCGAAAGCACTCAAAACAAATATTGCAGTAGTTGCAACTAGATTTTTGTATGTGTATTTTGACCATATCTAGAAGTCCTCTAACCATAGTCATAGTTCAAGGAGTACATTTCATTAATGATATACTTAAACATTTAATAGAATAAATTCTATTAAAACATGTTAGTTTGACTACTTATTACCCACGTGGAAATGGACAAGTAAAGTCTATTACCATAATCATTAGTAGGTTATTAACCAAGTTAATCAATGACAAATGAACAAACTAAGATGAACATTTTTCCACAATTTTATTTTCATATAGGACAACTTACAAGGTGGCAACAAGATACACACCTTACTAGTTAGTCTATGGTCTAAATCTTCTAATGCCAACAGAATATGTTATATTGACTATTAGTGGAGCCATAGAAATGCAAAACCCACCATAATATTGTCTACTAGAATTACATAATTGGAAAAGTTACATGAAAA
Source organism: Sphagnum contortum (assembly GCA_963920785.1). Classification (NCBI taxonomy): domain Eukaryota; kingdom Viridiplantae; phylum Streptophyta; class Sphagnopsida; order Sphagnales; family Sphagnaceae; genus Sphagnum; species Sphagnum contortum. The sequence goes on along the minus strand of OY987295.1, from coordinate 1,029,973 downwards.
TAGATTGGAGGTTTAGAACAATGTTGGAACAAACTAGTGGAACAAATTTCTATGGAGTCATAGGTACACATAGAGAAGAAATTCCAATTTGGAGATTATGTTTTGTGGTTTCCCAAGGGAGAAAAGACACATATGGGCAAATTCAAGAAAAAGATGGTTTGGCCCATTCAATGTATAATATTGCTAACCCAATAACATAGTTCTTTTTGTTTATGTTAACAATTTTGAACCAAACCCAATGTTGGTCAATATTAACAAGTTGAAATCATACAAATACATGGATTAAACATTGAAGGGGACTCAAAATTCATAGAATTAGAAGTCTTTAGAGTCTATAGATTTTGACCACATAAAAAAGAAATATAATGAAAATAAGAAAGATGAGAAAACATTGAAGATCATAAATATTGATCATATAATCACATCATAAGAAGCCTTAGTGAATTTGATGAGTCAGCAAGCTATGATACTATTCAGAAACCATGATTACACAATTTCATAACCAGTAGACTATAGGTCATATATGTTTGTAACATCATAACAAAAATTTGACAATCTAATGATTGAACATGACAAAAAAATATGTAGTGGACATAACACTAGGTCATCAAAATTAGAGGTCTTATCAAAAGAACCCAATGCCATATATGTATAGTTGCAAAGTTAGCAAGCATTTAATTATAGCCCATATTGTTGTCAGTATGAACTTAAATAGAAATCGACAGGTGTCAAAAAAACATGAAAAAATGACAAGTCCTTAATACACTAAACTTAAAGTGAAAAGTGAAACATCATTACACAAAAATGAGATGATGGCATTTCTAAAACTAACAAAGAACATAACAAATTTTCTTTTTTATTTTCTACAATGAAGTTTTTGTTGTTTTCCATTTCCAAAATGATCACAAAATATTTTTTTGTTGAAAAGTTGCAAAGACAATCTAGAGAGTTATTACAGAAATTGAGAGAAGAAAAACAAGAGGCACAAATAGACTAAAAAAAAATTTCAACATTTTGTTTTTGTAGTCTGGGTCTCTAGAGAGAGGTCCACCATTTCCATCTCATGCTTATTATTATTTTTCTTCTCAAAAATCTTGTTCATTGTCTAGGTTTTAAAAAGTTTTTGAAACAATTAGAAAGAACAATAGAAATTACAAAGAAATTTTGAAAAAGTATAATTTAAAAAAATTGAAAAGAGAGGCAAGCACAAATGAACATGTTGGTGTGATTTTCATTTTTGACTCTAAAGAGGAGTGGGAGCAGGACGATTTGCAACAACAATAAGAAGGACCATTATAAGGAACTTACATAGGAACAAACTCCAAAGAAGGCATAGCAAGAGAAAAATCAATAAAAAATGGTTGCTAATCTCTAAGGATTTTTTTTTTAGATTCAATAGGATGATGAAATTAGGTATATCTTCATTCCTACATAACACAATCACAATAACAATTTGAATAACATTATACTTTAGACAAGTTTTAGAAGGTAAGAGAGAAAATGGGCAAACAAAATGGGTTTGGTAGGTATGTTTGAAATTGAATGGAAGATTCTCGTCATTATATTCTGGTTGAGATTTTGAACAATTAGAAATTGGATTTTAAGCACAACAATTATGATGGTAGATGGCGCAACCCTAGCCTTGGGCTTGTGACTATGGCAAAGGCTTACAAAGGAGCGAACCAAGAATGAAGCTTGGGAGTCACATTTCATGCTCCAAAGAGTGTAGGAGAATGTGAGGGAATGAACCCCCACACTCCCAAGTGAGCTCCCACTTTAGGATTTAGAGTTTCGATGGATTCTCGAATCTTCAGAGGGCGATAGCAAGGGTCAAAACTCATTGCATTGAAGAGTTCTTCATACCATTAGAAAGCTCTTGAGACTGAGATGTCTAAAATGGGTTTGCATAACCCATCCCATTTGGGTACTTAAAACATAAGTTATGGTAAAAAAAAGGGCCGAAAGTCAAATTGCCGATTTGATTCCCAACCATTAAAAGTTGAAACTCGCCCTGATTCACTTACGTTTAAGTGTTGTGTCACATATCATTGGAAAGATCTCGATAAAGACTACAATTTTGCTTTAAACCTCACCCCAATTGAAGGTGTGCACAAGAAATTACAGGCCCCCAAAGTGGCGAGAATCCTAATTTTGGGAATCTTGAGACAAAATGACATTTGGGTGTAGGCCCTGTGGCCATGCACAAAGCATACTATAAGGGGGAAGGTGGTGGCTTCCTTCAAGTTCAGGCCATGGTGAGTCATGTGAGTTCGTGTTTGCCTGTAGTTCGTCTGTGCACCAAAAATGCTCCAATTATGCACTAACCAACTTGTTGTTTAGTTTGTGCATGTTCGTGTGGGTAATTAACTTGTTTGTCACTCTTCCTACACCCCATCCCCAGTCTCTGGCACACCTCTCTACCCCCAAAGTGTTGCAAGCAAGGAGCGTGCCCCAACTCATTATCCTTTCATTGTTTTCACCTGTTAAATTTGCAATTGAGTCCATCAAGGAGTTTTAGGGTGCATCAGTAGAGGAGTAAAACATTATAAATCAACATCTATTGGCATAAGTTTTTGAAATTTTCCATATAGGTGAGATAGAAACTGATTAGGCTAAAGTGTCAAATCGAAAGCAGTTCTATAGCTGAAACAGTTCAATGTACTTACAACACCAATGAAGGATGGGTTGTTATGAAAATGAAACTAAAGTATGTTAACATGATTATTGCAATTTTACTAATTATTTATGAAAAAGATAAAGTGTAGTACTTTAGTAACAAATTTGCCATGATGATCTCCAAAATAGATCATGGAGAATTTGTGAATTGGGCTACAATCATGTATTCTTAGTTGGTAAATGAGTTGATCAAATGGGACAAATGTCAAAAGAACATGATTGAAGGAACTACTACAAGAAAGCCCAAGAAGGATGTATGTTGGCTTCTACTATTATTCTAAAAGTTATATTTCATATGCTACCTTCAAGACCATTTTTTGCTATAGGAACAAACATTTTTGGAAATATTTGGACTTCACACATAAGTCTAGGATTTTCAAATACTAACTTTAAGGGACACACTCCTAGATTTCATACACTAGGGTTTTGTACAAAGATTGGAAGTAAAATTAGATGAACATTGGAAAGTTGCTAGTATGTTTCAACATGCAACAAAATACAACACACAAATGACCAACATTATGTTCAAACTTTTTTATATGGAAATCATAAACAAATAGATCACAAAGGAAAAGGACAAATTTGCTCAAAACTTGCAAGGAGCTTTGGAAAAGGACAAAAAGCTCAAAGTAGAATTATACATGACGCAAGATGAGAATAATGAAGTATTGGCAAAATTGCAAAAAACTAGACAAAAGGTCAGCGACATGGAGAAACACATAAGGATCTAAAGAATATCAGAGTTGAAAGGGATTCTTTATAGGTAACTTTGATGCAAATGGATGTTAATTACTAGAAGTTTAAGTCAAAAAAGGATTTTCTAAATGTGGAACATAATAAACTTTAAAGATATTACGAAAATATGGAGCAAACTCTTTTGAAGCAGCAAAAGCAATTAGAAGAACTTAAAGAAGATATTGGTAATGTATACCAATCCAAAAATGACATATATAAGCAATTTGAGTAAAGATAAGCAGAGATGAACATAAACTTGCATAAGTAGATGGCTCTTAATGAAATATTACAATAGGTTTTGGAGCATGCTCAGGGAATCAAACCCTTTAACTATGATAATGTCTTCAGAAATAACAATGAACTCAAGAAATAACATAGTCTACTTCAGGTAAAATTCAAGGTATTGATTATGGAAGAGAAGGATACAAATATTTGGTGGGAAGTAGTGGATGATATAGTCCAGAAGGATATAGGAAACATTTATAGAATGTACGAGAAAAATGAGAAGCTTTACAAGCATGATATATCTTATATGGAAAAGGTCATACCATTATTCCAATATGAACTTCTAGTCTTGACTTAAGAACCAAAAACCTTATATGAGGAAGAAGAGAAAGGACATATTGATGATGTAAAACCATTAGAAATAAGAACAACAAAGCAGAAATTAACAAACCTTAGAGGAGGAAGGGATAGTTCTCAAAAGGTAGCTGAAGGTATGAAATATGTATCAAAACATAATTTAGAACCATTAAAGTTTGTTCCACAATAGGTTAGTTCCCATGAGGATGGATCTACGGCTATGGAAATAAAAAAATAGATACAAACTAAGGAACATAGAACTGATCAACAAACAAGTGCATAACAACAAATAAAGGTACAAGAAGTATAACAATAAAATTTGAACACAATAGATAATCAACTTTTGATTCAATTTGAAGTACAATAAGCATTGATAGATTAGACTATAGTACAACAAGACCATCATCAGATTTTTAACCCAATGGATCAGAAACACTATATTGATTTATATTTCTTAACATGCTTTGATCCAGAAATTCGGGACGTAATTCAAAATACTTATGGGGTAATGTTAAAGGAGTAATAATTCATTATAAATTCAATTATGTCGCAACCCCACTTTGAGGCAAGTGTGAGGATGAAACTCACACCCCCAAAAGTGGGAACTTGGAGTCCTTCGGGACTCTCAAAAACTCAGAGCTTGATTGCAAGGGTCAAAACACCTTGCATTGAGGTGTTCTTTATATTGTTGAAAAGGTCTTGAAGTGTAAATATATGAAATGGCCTCGCATGAGCCATTTGGACATCTGCAGCACAAGTCATGGTCAAAAGAAGGGTCGGGAATCAAACTGGAAATTTGACTCCCGACTACTAAAAGTCGAGAATCGACCCGACCCCGGTGTGTGTAGGTGCAGTGCAACACACTGTTGGAAAGCTCTTGAGGAGAGCTACAAGTTTGTTCAAGACCTCATCCCAATCAGAGGTCTGAACTGGGAGTTATGAGCTCCCAAAGTCCCATGGATCCAAATTGGGATAGTTTCGGGACTCGTCCTTTGGGAGTCCCGGGACAAAAAGTCATTCGGATGTAAGTCTCATGAGCAAACACAGAGAATACTATATGGGGGAAGGTGTTGGCTTCCTCGGAGTTTGGGCCGTGGTGAGTCAAGTGAGTCCGTGTTGCCCGCGGCTTGTCCCAACACCAAGGTTGATCTAGAATGCGGACTAACCAACTTGTGGTTGGTTTTGATGCAAGACTGAGTAGCTAAATACGTTGTCCCTCTTCCTAGTTTAATCCTAGAGCTTTCAGCACGCCCCTCTTGCCCCCTTTAGTGCTAGAAGTTGGGAGCGGCACCAAGTTCGAACTATTTCCGCTCTTTAATATAATTGAACCCTTTTTGGGTCTAACAAGGAACTTAGGGGCGCGTCAAATTAGCTAATACTTATTTACTTAGTTCTTTTAATAGTTAATTTATATAATTTTTATCACCATTTGAATTTGAATTGATTATAGGACTATGTAAGATGATCATTTTTGCCAAGAGACATGATTATTGTAAAACATGGATTTTTTGGAAAGTATGAAAAATATATATATATTTTTTGGAAAAGCTTCAACTTCATAGCCAATTTTTTGGTTTTGATGTTTCTTTCATATTTTTCACAACTAGATTGAAATTTTAAACCAAGATATGAGTAGATCTTATTGATCATAATTTATTAATATTAGTTTCATCATATGATTTAGTCTAAATTTTGACTAGATTATAAAATAAGAATTTTGTATCCACTAATTATTCAAGTTGTTGCAAACAAATGTTTTCCAGCTTTAAAATATTCTTGTCCCATTGTAAATTAATAGCTTCCATCGTACCATAATCCCTTGTTAACTAATCAAGGTCAACCTATAAAGCCTTCAAATCATTACGGGTTTTAAATGAGCTTGATTTTGTTCATTGTACTATTATTACAAAGTTTCAGCCTTCTTGATCACCTTTTCAAATTCAACATTTTTGGCAACCATGTGTTTATTATTTGTATATACTTTAAGGAACTAGGTTGCATAGTAGCTAGATCATTGTCACTATTATACAATGTTTGTTTATGGCTAACTAATTCCAAGCAACATGCTTATAGCTAGTGTTGGTATCCTCTAATAGGTTTCTAGCATAATCACATTTAATTTTCAAATTCGTTAGGTTGTCTATTATCTAAGGCCAGGTGTGGGCAACTAAGGCTGATTGCTCAAAAAAAATGTAACATGTTTCAAGCTTCCGTGCTAAGCATAAGTTATTGATGTTTTTAGAAAATACAAACATGTTTAGTTTGAACTGATTTAATAAGTTTAGGCTGAACTAATTGAATTAGTTTTGTACCAATTAATAATGGGTTGTTAGCATGTTTTATAGGAACAAAACACACCAATCAACATTCACCAATGAATTAATCCTTGGTCATAACCTCATGAGAGGGTTTTCTAAATTGCTTTGCAACAACCTCTTACTTTTCTATCTTTCATGAACCGGTTGTGGTTTTGGAAAGTCAACAAGTGTATCTTTATCTAACAATGGAAACTAGTGTTGTAAACAAACTTCCATAACTAGTCTAGGGTAACAAGTTATTGCCTTCCTATCAAGCATTGTTAACCCTATTATAATATGTTTTTGGTATTTATCCACTGAATACATTATATTGACATTTGCGTCAACATGATGGAATACAAGTTGATATTTTTCCTTTGTTTACCAAATTATAAGTAATGGCAATGCGATTATTGAAATAAACTAACCTTTCCCATTGATGAATGATTCGCATAATTGTTGCAAATTTGGCATGGTATTCCTCATTCATCACCACAAAAAAGGGGTGTTTTGCAACTAGCCTTATAATTCGGTTTTTAAATTTCATCCAACACTTACAATTCATCATATTTATATACTATGGGTGTTATCGGACAAGTCATAAGAGTTACAATTCACCATATATGGTGCAACTCATTACATGACACACCCCCAAACTCCTTGGTGGATTCAACAACGAGTCCAAAGGTGAAAACAACAAAAGGATAAGGAGTTGAAGTGCGCTCTTTAGTTCGTAACACTTTGAGGGTAGAAGGGCGTGTAGAAGCTCTAGGATGGGATTAGGACAAGTGATAAGCGGGTCAATTATTCACACGAACGTGCACAAACCAAACAATAAGTTGGTTAATGCATCATTGCAACATTTTTGGTGCACGAACGAGCCACGGGCAAATACGGACAAACCACAGGTGTCGCAACCCCACTTTGAAGGAGTGTGAGGATAACACTCACACTCCTGAAATGGGGACTTGGGAGTCCTCCGGGACTCTCGAGAACTCAGAGTTCCATCGCAAGGGCCAAAACACCTTGCCTTGAGGTGTTTTTAATATCATTGGAATTTTTTTTGAAGTGTAGATGTCAAAAATGGCCTTGCATGTGCCATTCGGACATATGCAGCACAAGTTATGGACAAAAAAAGAGCCAAGAGTCAAACTCGCAATTTGACTCCCGACCACTAAAAGTCAGGAATCGACCCGACCTTAGTGTGTGCAGGTGGAGTGCGACACACCATTCGAAGCTCTTGAGGAGAGCTACAAGTTTGCTTCAAACCTCATCCCGATTGGAGGTTTGAGTAAGGAGCTATGAACTCCCAAAGTCTCGGGAGGCCAAATCGGGACAATTTCGGGACTCTTTCTTGGGAATCCCGAGAAAAGGTGCCATTCGGATGTAGGTCCCATGGGCAAACGCAGAGAATACTATACAGGGGAAGGTGATGGCTTCCTCCGAGTCCGGGTCATGATGAGTCATGTGAGTCCAAGGTCGCTCGTGGCTTATCTTAGCACTAAAAGTGCTCCCGAATGTGAACTAACCAACTTGTTGGTTGGTTTGATGCAAGTCCGAGTAACTAAGTAAAGTTTTTTTCTCTTCGTAGTCCCATCCCAGAGCTTCAGCACACCCCTCTACCCCATTTAGTGTTGAGAGCATGGAGCGTGCCCCGAGTCCCAAACATTTCCGTTATTTGATTGACTTGGACCCAAATTAAATCCAACAAGGAATTTGGGAGCGTGTCAACAGGCAAACACAGACAAACCACAAGCAAACATAGACAAACCATGGGCAAACACAAATAAACCACAGGCAAACATGGACTCACAAGACTCACCATGGGCAAACACAAACTCACAAGACTCACCACGGCCCGGACTTGGGGGAAACCACCACCTTCCCTTTTATAATATGTTTTGTGCCTAGCAATGGGGCCAACACCCAAATGTCATTTTGTCCCGAGACTCCCAAGTTGGAATCTCAAAATTCTTTAAATTATGACTCCCGCAACTTTGGGGGCCCATAACTTTGTGTGAATACCTCCGATTGAGGTAAGGTTTGAATCAAAGTTGTAGCCCTTGTCTAGGTCTTCCAACGGTGTGTGACGCGCCACCTGAACGCAAAGAATTAGAATGATTCTGACTTTTAGTGATCAGGAGTCAAACTATCAATTTGACTCCTGACGTTTTTTTGGCCATAAATTATGTTATAAGTACCAAATGGGTCTGACGACCCCATTTTAGACATTTACATTCCAAGAGCTTTCCAATGATATAACAATTCATTTAATCCAATGATTTTTGACCGTTTGAAATTGCCCTTTGAAAATTTGGGAGTGCATAAGGACTCTGACTCTCCAAGTGGGAATTGTCGCAACCCTAGCCTTGGGCTCGCGACCAAGGCAAGGGGTTGCAAGGTTGTGGGCTAAGAGGAAGACCCGAGAGTCACATCACTTGCTCTTGGTAGTGCAAAGAGTGTGAGGGAATGAACCCTCACACTACCAAAAGAACTCCCATTATGGGAGTTGGAGTTTCAAATGGACTCCCAAATCTTCAAAACGCAATTGTAGGAGTCAAAACCCATCAGCTTGAAGATTTGTTTATATAATTAAAAATTTATTAAAACATAGATGTCTAAAATGGTCTCCCATTACTCATTTGGACATCTAAAACACAAGTTATGGCCAAAAGAAAGGCCAAAAGTCAAACTGCCAGTTTGACTCCCGACCACTAAAAGTCGAGAATCGACACAATTTCCTTGCGTTCAGGAGCTGTGCGACATATCGTTGGAAAGCTCTCAACAAAAGCTACAACTTTGCTTCAACCTCATTGCAATTGGAAGTTTGGACGAAAAGTTATGGGTTCCCAAAGTCGCGAGAGTCCCAACATTGGGAATTTCAGGACTCCCCCTTAAAAGTCCCAATATAAAAAGCCATTTGGATGTGGCCCCCATGGAGAGGTGTAGATATACTATAAGAGGGAAGGTGATGGCTTCCCCCAAGTCTAGGCTGTGGTGAGTCTTGTGAGTTCGAGTGGCCCGTGGCTCATCCTAGCACCAAAAGTGCTCCAACTATGCAGTAACCATTTTGTGTTGGTTTTGTGCAGGTTCATGTGAGTGATTGAAACTTGTTAATTCTTCCGAGTCCCATCCCAGAGTTCCAGCACACCCTTCTACCCCTCCAAAGTGCTGCGAACCAAGGAACGTGCCCCGACTCCTTACTCTTCCGCTATTCTTAGTTTGGGATTCACATTTGAATCCCTCAAGGAGTTAAGAGCGCATTAGGAGTTCACTTGGGAGTGTGGGGGTTGTTTCCTCACACTCTCCTACACTCTTGGTAGCATAAAATGTGATTTATTGAGTTTCATTCTTAACTCGCACCTTTACAAGCCCTTGCCTTGGTCACGAGCCCAAGGTTAGGGTTGCAACATTACAATTTAATTACAACTTTGTCATAACAACTTCTTTTCAACCACTATGCAACTCCTCTATGATTATAATCATAATGTCATGCTAATGTCATTTTTCATTCATCCGTCAAAATTTAACATGTGGCACTATGAATTTTTTTTGCGATTTTTTTGAAATATTGATATCCATTGTCCACTATGATTATTCATTTTAGTTGGTCTTGGATTATGACATGTGGCATAATCAAAAGTTGGCACATGGCATATTAATTGAATATATATATACCTAGGTAGGTCAGTACATAACCATAAGTAAGTAAGTTGATATAATTCCAAATTACCTACTTATCTACCTACTTGTTTAGGTAAAAAAGTAGGTAGGTAGGAAGGTAAAATATTATAACAGTAAGTGAACAGTAAACAACCATGTAAGTTTAAAAATTTGATATGTGTTTTGCTTTTAAGGTTAAGCTTTTATGAACTCATCCCAACATGGCACATGTATTTTAATGTGAGAGTGCAAGAGGAGACACCTCCTTTATGTAGTTTGTGAAATGAAACATTGAAGACAAAACATATGGGTTAACTATTTTAGTGGTGCCCTAGTTGCAATTGAACTATGACTACAAAAAAACATTTCCCACGTGCTTTCTATTCGATTTTTATTTTTAATTAATTTGAAATTTATAATCAATCATGTTACATAATTATTTGAATTAATTAATTCGTTTGTATGCATATTTTACTAATTAATTAATTAAATTAGTTCATGGTAATTAAATAGATTCCATATTAATTATTAATTAAAAGTTTAGTAACAAATTATTCATTTTTAAATATTAAATAATAAACATAATTTGAGCAAATAAATTAAAGTATATAATTACATATTCATATGTACACCCTTATTGAATGTTTGATAAAATATATACATGATTTTAATTTCAATTCAAAAATAGACTTTCACCTTTCATGAAATTTTATGGTTTTATATGTATGTATACCAACATAATATTGTAGATTCCAATGTAGTGAAATAATATTAACACAACAATTGAACATCAATCACAAAAAATAGGACTATAATATCTATTACATTATTAAAATTTTAAAATAATTTTGATAATTAATAATTTTAATTTATTCGTTCAATAAAGGAATCAACTCATATACATGAAACATTTAATAATATAGTCTATAAAAGTTTGAAGTGTATAAACAATGATATTTATATGTAGATGTTCATAAACATTTTAATAGACCATTCCAATCCAATTGAAGGCTTGCATTTACATTTTCAATGAATTGCACAATCTTAAATCTTTTAATAGTATAAGTTACCACATATTGACAACTAATTTTAGATATTTTGAACATTCTAGTTCTAGAATAGTGGACAAGTAGTAGTTATATAGTGAAACCATAGTGGCACATTTACATGTAGTTTAGTTGTAAAACTAGCCAATTTAATTGATTCTTAATTGCAAATAAGTTGCAAGTTCTAGATTTTAAGGACCTTTATTTAATCATACGTGTGGCATGATTTACACATCAATGTTGTACGCAAGTTGTAAAGTAGTTGTTTACTCAATGCTAAAGCTGTATTAGTTGAAACACAATTCAAATTAACCACTTTGTTGCAACTTATGGTCATGGTCAAATTATTGTTGATTGTCATCATGTATACTTTGTGTACACACACCTGTATACAATCCAAGTTGTGAGTAATGTGCAACTAAATTACAACTCTAAAATATTCTGACATGGCATTTAAATTATTAATTAATTGTATTTTCATATTGTAATCACCCTAATTACATAGTAGTTTTGTGTTGATCTAGTTGCATGCCAATCTAGTTATTGCAAACACAATTTGTCATAGTGTATCCAAATTACGATCCATTGTTCTTTGTTGACAAATACATTCAGTCTAGCTATGTTATTGAGATCAACTTGGGCTTCTTTAATTACCAATGCTTTCATTACATCAACCGCTCCTTTAACACTAATGCCACATTACTAAGTAATCAACGTTAGTCAATGGTGATTTCACCATAAACAATTGTTGTAACGCGTCCATCCTCTGTGGACCCCTAGGTGTGTAAAACTCCTCCAACATGTATAGTTGTGGGACTATCAAGTGAACAACAAACAAGTCGCCCAAATTGGTTCGCTCTACCCATTGTCACTCTTTGGATTCCATCCAAATCCATTGCAACATTTTCTAGATTTATTTAATTCAACATGTGTTCATTTTTAGGTCACTTTGGTAAATGAACTACCTTCCTCCACTTGTTCCTTTCCCTTGCACTTTTTCATGAACTTAGATTGCACCTTGGTAGGTATAATAATAGGTATGTTAAGGGAATCAAGTCTATGTCAAAGAATCCTCCTTCAATTGGTGCTGACAAAAAATTCATCAATTGATAAACTTCAATACGTTGTTTAGCTTCTTCTACTTATGTAGTTTTCTTTTCAACATATTCTTCCTCCTCATAATCATTCATTATAACAAATGAAGGTGTGGGAGGTGGAAAATGTTTTCAAAGGCCTCATAATATCTCTCCAAGTCCTTCTCCCACAATAGCAACATGTCTCAATGGCTCAAAAATTTATTGTTTTATGTTTCTCCCTTCCTTAGAGCTTTCACTGCTTTATCAAAATACATGAAGTGGCCTTGATGCAAGTGGTTCAATGTAAATCACCTTAGTTGCTCTAAAGGCTTCCTCTTTTATTATTTGTAATTTTTTTTCCTCTCCTTCATTTATTTTATTTTTTTGTTTTTTAAGTTATGCTTCCCTCTTATTTGCTCTCTCTTTCAACTAATCCAAGACACTCATCTTTTCATTTTGGGGCAACAAAACGTGTGAAAATACTAAAAACTAAAAAAATACGTTAAATTGTACATCAATTTTTGTATTATAGCCACAAAATGAAAAGTCATGGTGCTTGGAAAACGATGAGACTTTTAGGGCATACTTTCCTTAAGAAATTGACACATGTAATTAGGCTTATTGAAACATCATTACTTTGCATGAAATTAAGGCTAATTGGTACTTTCCCAAACGTTTGCTTCTTCAATAGTTATTGGTACCCATTTTAACATGTTTTTGATCAGACAAACTATAGTTTGTTATTCTCTCAATCAAATTATGTGTTGTCAAACCTCTAATGTTAAGTGGAACCGGTTTCTCAATGAATAGGTCACCACGATGGTTTGTTTCAACCAATTCCACAATGAATAGGTTATCATAATGGGTTACTTCAAATGGTTCTTCAATGAGTAGGTTATCAAAATGGGTTATCTCCATTCATTCCTTTTATAAAAAATCACAATGTTTAACTATAATAGGTTGAAATGTGTGATCCTCCGCAAATCTATAAGGTTTCAACTTGTTATTATTAACATGTTATTGATTATGATCAAATTTGTCAATAATCGTTAATAATATGGTATTGTTTAGTAAACAATATTAGATCCTATATGGTCCAAATCGTTGTTTTTGAAATTTAGGGTTATGTGTTTGATAGCCCCTAGAAACCATATAACAAAATCTCCAAATTGATATTTTGTCTCAATGTATCTGTTTTGAGACCATATGACCAATTCCATTAGTTAGAAGCTACAAAGTCTTCTGCTATTAACTGGTTCTCTTAGAGTTTCATTAGTTCTGACAAATGACTTGTTAGAACTCGAATAAGCGTTGGATCATAATTTTGTCTTAGTTTGGATGGTAACATGTATTCCGTAAGTAGCAATAGGTGCAATCCATAAACAAGTTGAAATGGAGCATGACTAATTCCAAGCTTAAAATAGGAAAATAAAATTTTGGACATGTGTTCATCCCAATCATTTTGACTATCATTCACTAGTTTTATGAGCAATGTATCGAAAACGTTGTTAATAGACTCAGCTTATCCATTCCCTTGTGGATAATAAACAATAAAGTTGGTATGTTTTAAGATAAAATGATTAGTTCAATAGTGAATAACATTGTTAATGAAATGTGTACCTTGATCGATAACAATAGTCAATGGGCAACCAAATCATGTAAAAATGTGGTCATATAAGAACTTTACATTAATAATAACTATGTTAGTGCGTAAAGCTCTCGCCTCCACCCACTTGGTAGCATAATCAATGGTAATTAAAATGTACTAGTTGCCAGAGTAATGACTCCCCAATTTAATGGGTTTGATAAAATCAAGTCCCCATTTCTAAAAAGGTTCTTTAGTGTCCTCAAGTTCTATGCTAGCAAGTTACTTGTTCATTAGCATAATTCACAGGTTTAATAGAATTCATGAGCATTTCTATTCATGGTTGGCCACCAGTGACCAGCATAAAAAAATTTCTTCACAATAATGTCTAGGAAAAATGTGCTCTTCTCACTCCATTATGCAACTCCTATATATATAATTAGTATTTTTTTAAGTTTATAATACACAACAAAACATGTTTTCTTGTCTAAATATATCAGATACTCCATCTTGTAACACAAATGGCTTGGCTCTCCGAGCCAAATATTATCTCTATGAAATAATATATATTTATAGCATTATCTTTTGTAATAGGTAGTCATACACATTTTGTAACCACTCTATTTATAATGTGAATAGGTGAGCACCCATGGTTTGATCAAGTACACTAACCAATTATGCTTGGTTGGGCAATTTGTTTATTTCATTTGCCATCAAAGGGGATCTACCAGGTTTATAAACAATTTTGAAATCATATTCCAAAAATAATAATAAACACCTAGTTATTATACCATAAACTTGTGGCTTGTTAACTAAGTACATAAGAACCATGTGGTCAACATAAAATACAAACCAGTTACCCAATAAGTAATGTCTAAATTTGTGCAAGGCATAGGACATAGCTAAGGCTTCCCTCTTAGTATTATTATGATTCCTCTCAATTGAGTTTAATTATCTGTAAGCATATACATAATTGACTGAACAAACTTACCAATTGGGTTATGGGTAAATATGGCTCCTATTGCTAGCTGAAATGGATATGGTGAACATGAAACTCAAGATTCTAGTTTGGACTAATCAATATAGGGGCTTGTATATATCGGCTTTTAATTTCCTCCCAAACAACTTGACATCGTGTAAGGATACGGGTAAAGATCTTTTTTTGTTGTCGCATTGAACTTTTTGAAATCAACACAAATTCTCAACTTCCCATTCTTTTCAAGAATAATCAATTTTAAAGATAACCAACTTGCTTCCTCGACGGTTTGAGAAAACCAGCAACAAATAACTTGTCTTGTCATGCTTAACAATGGCAACATAGTTAAGATTAAATTAATATTTTGCTTGATGAATAGGTGGTACCATGGTATCCATGTCAATCCTATGTTGAGCAATCGTTAATGGAATACCTTTCAAGTCTTTGTATGTTTAGGCAAATACATCTTTGAACTCCTTTAGAAGTTTAGTCATCTATTATGTGATAACCAATTCAAGTGCAAAGTCCACTTTCATTTGTGGCACATCCTCCTTGATGCCCAAATTGTTTTTGGTTACTACTCCTCCTTAGTAATTGTCCAACCTGCTATGGTTAGATCTTATATTTGATTTCGAGTAGGTGCCTCATCAATGATCATCTTTCCCACTTTTAGATGGAAAAATGTTTCAAGTAGATGTTGTAAAATTATCAGGTGGTATAACGAGGTTTAATAGCTAAGACACGTAGTAATCAACAGGTTGTTTTGGAACATGTTTTGTTATTCTAAGATCCAATATATGGAACATGTTTTGCTATTCTAAGATCCAATATATGGAACATGTTTTGCTATTCTAAGATCCAATATTGTGGAACATGTTTTGCTATTATAAGTTCCAATATATGGCTTTAGAAACTGGTCCAATATGCATAGGTATTTTTATGGTTCCTATTGAAAAAATGTCCAATTTTGTAGTAAATGTCACATCCTCCTTTTCATATGATATTTCCAAAATGGAAATCATAACATACTAAGACTTTTGGTCTTTTGGTTTGAGCACCAAGTTTTTTGGTAACATGTATGTTTCTTACTATACATGTTTTTTTTACGGTAACAATATTGGTTCCCCAATCATGGAATATTTTTGCATCTATCAACCATGAGCGTCCTAACAACATTGAGTAATTAGGATCTGGAACATTACTATTGATAATAATGAATGTGTAGGGAATACCATGAACAAATATTTTCAAATCCCTATAGAACCAAGTGGTTTAGTTATAGTGTAATATGCCATATGCAAATTGTAAGGCATTGGATTAGGTTTTGACAAACCTAATTATATTTGCAAGTTCAGAATAATGATATCGACTTTAAAAGGTTTATTAATTTGCACATCAGTAATGAATTTTTTATCAACCTAGACTTGAATTATTGCCATCTAGTGGTCAATGGCCAGTACTACACAAACATGTTGAAGTTGAACAATTTTAGTTATATCATCTGAATAGATTTAAGAAATTTTAAATGTATCTTTTTTATGTTTGGCTCAATCCTCAATAGTTGTCCCAAGTTGATGATATACTTGGTCTCCAAAAGTTGAGTGTTGATGTCTTTCAAAATCTCTTCAAAGTCTTTTCTAGTAAGGTAGTTTGCGTAATCAACTAAACAAGTTGGTTACCAATAATCATTTGACTCATTGGTTTTGATAAACCAACCCAATTTGAATGAAATGGTCCTTAATGGCTCAACGAGTGCTTAGGATACTGAATCATTCCCTTATAACTCCGTAATAGTACGGATAAATGAATCAGGCATTTATTATTTAGTTTGCAAATCAACTGCCACTTTTGCGTTCACTAGTTCATGTTCTCTAAGCACTTATTTTTTTAGTACTTGATTATGTGTCATGACAACAACAATTACATTAAATGGTACATTATCATGTTTAGAAGATTTCGTTGTTACAATGGCAACAATGGCTAGTTTAATTCGAAACATGTTTTAAACTTCTATCTTTCTAATGCATAATGTTCAAAGCTAACACAAATAATATAAGGATATCTTGATGGTACTTTAACTAGTTTGATAAATTGTGTGGTAACTCCAACTACTGGTTCAACCACTTTAGTGGAAACAAGTACTATAGGTTATTATATTTTCTTGTTGTGAAAGGTTTTTTTACATGATCCACTTTAGCACAATTTGAACATGTAAGCTATTTTTAACATTAGTATAGGTGACTACATGTTATGTAACTAGTTTGGATTTTGGGTTAATTACCAAGGTGTTATAATTTGCTATGATTGGTCCACATGGTTGTGAACATGCCTTGAAGATAGTAGTAACAAACACATTAGTAACCTTAATTTGTAAATAGCTAGCAAGTTTTAACAAACACTCATAATAAACCTCTACCGGTTCACCAACTATTGTTGGAGGTCCTCAATTACATATAGACTATTTTGTTGTTTTTCACAGTTCGGAAACATTTGCAAAATGCTTTTTCCAACTACTCAAAGTGCAATTGGGATGATCTTATACAAAGTTTTTGCTCCATTCTAAAATAACATCTCGTAAAGTGAAACCAAACAAGTTGATGATATCATCTTCAACAGTTTCCCCATTTGCTTTGATTACTTTTTTGAAAACTCTAATGTAAGCATCAAGATCAATATCCTTCACATATGTTGAATATTAAAGTTTCTAATATGGTAGTTTACTAGTTAGTTCAAATTGAAGAACAACTTGTGGGTACCATGGTGGCATGAACATTTTTGAATTAAGTGTTGACCATTTGTAAAATCCAATAGGTGGACCAGGCAATAGTCCCCCGAGTGGGTATCAGTCAGGTGATCTTCTTCCTTCTTATAATCTTCCTCCATTAGGTGAACTTCTAAGTAGTTCCACCTGGTTGTGGATGTGAATTAGCCTTGATTGGCTACTGAAATAAAACATCATTACCATGGACATGTAGTCCATTGGCAACATATATGTTAATAGGTAGAATTGCCATAACATGTACATTCAGCCAAATACCTTGAGTAATAGGTTGTGTTTGTTGGATGACAACAAACATTACAACCACATCCACTAGTTCTATATCACTAGAAGAAATCTTGTCCTTTGCAACCAAAGAAATGAATGACTAAATGTCCTAATGACTAATAATTGTCTATAATAATATGATATTATTTCAAATCTTACGTGTAAAAAGTTGTAATCATATATTAATGGAGCATTTGACTAGTAGACAATGATGTGGTAACAAGAAGGTTGATGTCATTTTTTCATTACAAGTTTTCATCCATATGGCATCCATGATTGATGACAAAATGACATGGATGTCCAAAATATCATATGAAAATGTGACCAAGATAAAATCATTTAAAATATAACTAGAGAATGATTATGCAAATGACTTGGACAAAATGACGTGTCATTACATATAAAATGTGATCATAAAATTACTTTACAGTGATTCAAAAATGATTATTAGTAGAGGTTCACACATAAGGAATCATAACATGTAGGGAATTGTTTTCAACTACTATTATACATATAAGTAATATTAAAAATTAATTATATATTCTAAAAATATACTTGATATATGATCCATTTAAAAATACTTTACATGACTAAATTAATTATCACACGTTGAAATAAATCAATTACTAATAACAAATGATATATTAAAAATGATTGATTATATTATAATTTAAACATAAAATAGGAATGTAAGAAGTGGTAAGTATATAATTTACTTTTACATTAAATTTTATCATTAATTGAAGTACAAATTTATATACTATATGTATATAATGAAATATTACAAAATTATATTAAAATATGTGTGTAAATTTAAATAAATCTAACTAATGTTCATAAATTTATTTAATCTAAATTTAAATACTATAATTGATTTATGATCCATCTATAAATATTCACATGGATTTATATAACAATTTGTGTATGTTATTGAAGGAAATTTATGATTTATTTTTTTACATTTTTTCATTCAAATAATTTATTAATAAGATATGAATCATCAAATTTGAGGTTGTGTGTAGTGTTTAAATGAAGTATGGTCTAATAAAAGAAAGACTAAATTGTTTACACAACAAGTGGGCTGGCTTAGTGGTAAAAAAATTCAATTCCATCTTTGGCGTCCAAGGATCAAACTTCACAAACAACATTGTTATGATCAATGATGGAATATTAATAAAATATTTTGGAGGCTTTGAACAATTGTTTGAATGGCGAACCTTAATTAAACTACCTAAGTTAGGTGCATACCTAAGTAGATTAGGTGGTCTACTTAGCTAATAAAATTAGTTTTAAACCTAGTTTAGGTGGTGACACATGTCAACAATTGATAGGATGAAATAATGAAATAAAAACAATGGAAATAAAAATATCTCATATTATTTACATTATAAAAATATCAATTATTATAATTTGTAATATAATAATGAATGACACAATGACTAAACTATGACTAATGAATGAAATGTGCCACATCATGTCCTAAACGACTATGTCTTCAATGATTCGTTTATAATGACTTTATGCCTATTAGTCATTTTTTTCCTTTATGACTAGAATAATAGTCATAAATTTAATCATATATTTGAAGATTTTTTCTAGTGCATGATATTGAGAATTAGATCGATGTGAAGGTATTTGCTCCAAGTGGCAAAGTTATTCCAACTAATTTAAGAATTGATTACATTCCAATTGTGATTTTGTTGCAATTAGATTCAAAACATGAATTAGTTCAAATGTGTAGTACCCAACAACTAATGTTGATTAAGATGGTATAGTACAACTTTGGGAGTATAGTAACCAAATGTTACAAATTGTCACTTTTGTGTTGTAGAGGTTATGTCATTAGCATGTCGAATAGGTGCGATGTTTTGTCCACCTAGTTGTGTTTTTTACCTCCATTATTGGAATAATTGTTACCCTATGTCAAAAAACAACCAATTGAAAGTAATTGTGGTTCCCTTTTTTCTTCTTGATCTATTGTATCTAATGAAAAGGTAAACCTACCATAACCAATTGTGGAAGTTCATTGTTGGGAGCATCAATTGGTTGAATTCCCTTGGCTTGAGAACATGATTATTCTTGTGACTAAACCGCCTCATGAACATGTTGTTGTGGTATTCTAATTCTAATTGCTTCCAAAGACCCCTTGTGACTACTTTTGACATATTTTATACATATTTTAAGTAATTTTTAATTCCATTTTTTTTTATCAACAAGTTGCTACAAAAATTAGAAATCATCAAGGCATAAAAAATCTTATAAAACTACTAAAACTATTACAAATCCAAACCTAAAATTTCAAATGATAAACAATCCTAAAAACCAAAATTATATAAATGTGATTGTTTATAATTCCACTCCACTATGTGAACGCCAAAATGTCAAGGGTTTTAAAAATTCTTTTTAAATAAGGGTTTCTACCCTTATACGTTTTCTAATTAAAGTTTGAAATAATATCAACATGTTGCTTCAGATCAATATAATGTGAAAATCAGATAAAAATATTGTCCACAAATGCAAAAGCAGAACTAAAATCAATATTTCATAACAAGTTGAAAGATAAAACATTAAAGTTCCAAATAAAACTTATTCATAAACCAAAAATAAATAAAAACAAGTGATCTCCAAAACTTAACAAGAAGTTCCAAAAGAAGTTTTTCACTATCTTCTAATCTTTTTATTTATACCAAACATAACACTATTTCAAATGAAACAATCACTAACCGATATAACATAAAAACTTAAAACTTAAAACTATACAATTACTAACCACATGTTTAAACCAACCTATTATTGTCAACTAGTTACTATAACATATCGACTACTTGCTTACTTGACCCACTATAACACATGTCATTGGTTAGTTCAACATATTAGCATACTTAAAGTCCTATTACCTAATGATAATTAAACGTAATCTCAAAAGCATATTGCTTCACTAGTTACCAATTGGTAATAATTAGTTATTATGTACATACTAAAAATTTGGGTTAATAGCAACATTCTTGGATGTAGTTCTAATGATTCCTATATTTCAATCCAAGGATGTTATCAATATAGCCACCCTTTGAAATGATAAATGAAATAAGCAACAAGGTTATGAATGTTGGGGAAGTTGAGTTCACATAACTTATTCTAGATGTATTCCAATTGTTCGTTATTAAAAAGATCCACTATGCCATTGATATAATCATTCAACAAGTGCTTAACCAAGAAGATCTTATTAACACTCAAGGAAATCACAAGTATTTTTGCATCAAGCATGCGACCCACCTCCTTTATGATCAATCTTTTAGTCTCGTCAATAGACTCCAATCTTTCCATCTACAATAAGATTTTTGTGGTATGGGCAAGATGAATCGTCACTCTTGAAATTAATTGGAATCTATGCACAACATAATATATATTTCCATTGTAATCGACGACGCAAAGGGAGGAACATAACAAAATTTATGTCCAAGCAAAAAAGCAGATGAAGTTAGTGCCATCTAGTATTTGATTGGAATATGAATGCATTCACCACACCAAAAGATTTCATTACATTACAAAAGTTTTCACACAAAGTTTTCACAATCATCATACACACAACACAAGTGACCAAAGCAACAAACCTTCATAAATCTAAACCCAAAACTATTTTTGATATTGGTTGTGATCACCCTGCACTAAACATAACCATCTACTTTCACTACATCAAAATGTGTCCTAGTTCACTTTGGATTTCATTACATTTTAAGTGAATTTGGACATTTTTATTTGATGAAATTTGTTAACCCCCTAGTGAACGGGGATTAGTTGATACGGACAACAAAACTAGGGTTATTTCAAATGAAATACAATTTTATCGAGCCATTCACTTGCTAGTTAATTAACTGGCCATCATGGAAATAACTTAAATTTAAATTATTTCATATAATATTATTGATAATTTCATGATTTTCAACCTATGATTTGTTGACACATGTCAATACCTAGGCTAGGTTAAAACATAACCTATGTAAGTAAGCCCACGTAATCAACCTAAGCACTTATTATAGGGAGCTAGATAGGAGAATATTCGGTCAACTTACCATTGTTGACCACATACAACACCACTTATGAGGTTTGATCCCTTGACCTTTAAAATGGAAGCAAACACCCCTACCATCAAACCACCCCACTTGTTGTGATAATCTATTACATTACATTATATTTATCAAATACTTCATTTTAAACATTACAAAAACATAAACATTGAAAAAGTCATATCTTATTTAGATTTTGTTTAAATGAAATCATTTGGATTTACTTTTAAAAGAATTTCAATAATGTCCATAATTACTTCTTTTTTTGAAAGTATAAAATCATTTGAACAATTTTTTTTTTGAATATCGTTATTCAATAACATTTCAATGAGCATTATTTTGAAGAAAAAAAGTTTAATAAATGGATAAGATTTTTGTTAATATAATAATATTACATATGTTAAGCTACTTTCAATTGTTATTTCACCTTTGGCTACTTTTGGCTCTTTTAGCTTATTTCACCTTAGATCATTTTCAACTATTGTAAGTTTTTTTGGTTGTTCTATGTTATTTTTGGATATTGTAAATTATTTCACTTTAGGTTATTTGTGTCACAACCCCAATATTTAGAGAGTGTGAGGGTGAAGAATCACACTCCCGAAATTGGAACTTGGGAGTCCCGAAACTTCAGAGTGTAATTTCATGGGTCAAAACACCTTGCATTGCAGAGTTCTTTATATCCATAGTGATGACATTCTTCATTTTGCAGTTTAAAATTCGCGAATTTTACTCAATTTTTCGCGAATTTTAACGAATTTTCGCGAATTTTAAACGAATTTTTAACGAATGTCATCACTATGTTTATATCATTGGAAAGCTATTGAAGTTTAGATCTAAAATATGTCTGCATGACCCATATAGACATTTTTTCATCACAAGTTATGGCAAAAAGAAAGGTCGAGAGTCAAACTGGCAGTTTGAGTCTTGACCACAAAAAGTCAGGAATCGACCCGACCCCTATGTGTGCAGGTGGAGTGCGACACATCGTAGGAAATCTCTTGATGAGAGCTGTAACTTTGCTTCAGACCTCATCCCAATTAGAGGTGAGCAAATAGTTATAGTTCCAAAAAGTGGCGGAAGTCCGAACCTTGACAATTTTGGGACTCCTCCTTGGGAAACTCGGGACAAAAAAACCATTTGGATGTGGGTGCCGTGGAGAAGCGCAAAGAATACTATATGGGAGAAGGTGGTGGCTTCTCCCGAGTTTAGGCTGTGGTGAGTTTTGTGTGAGTCCAAAGTCGCCCGTGGCTTGTCCTAGCACTAAAGGTGGTCCAAAAAGTGAATTAACCAACTTGTTAGTTGGTTTGATGTAGATTCGAGTGAGTAACTAGAAGCTTGTCACTTTTCCTAGTCCTGTCTGGAGCTTCAGCACGGCCTTCTACCCCCTTTTAGTGTTGAAAGCTGGGAGCGTGCCCCGAGCTCTTAATAATACCATTGTTTTACTACCTTAGACCCATCTTGGGTCTTTTAAGGAGCTTGAGAACACGTCAATTTGCAGCTATTATAAGTTATTTTGGCTATTGTAAGTTATTTCATCCTAGGCTATTTTCAAATATGTGAAGTTATTCTTGATTATTTTTTGCTATTGAAAGTTATTTCACCTTTTGTTATTATTGATAATTCTATGTTATTGTAGTTATTTCACCTTAAGTTACTTTTGTTTATTATAAATTATTTCACCTTAAATTATTTCTTATAATTTTAAGAAATTTTAATATATGGATATTGGTTTTTTTTATTAGGGCTATTAGTGGCTATTAGTGATAAATCTATTAATGGTTGTTAATGACTATTGGTGATTATTTTATTGGTGGATATTAATGGTTATTAATGACTAGTCTATTTGTGGCTATTAATGGCTATTGATGGTTATTATATTAATGGTTATTGGTGGTTACTAATATTATTATATTAATGATTATTGGTGATTATTCTATTAATGGTTATTGATGACTATTCTATTGATGGCTGTTAGTGGCTATTTTATTAATGGTTATTGGTTGTTATTATATTATAAGTTATTGTTGGTTATTATATGTTATATTACGACTATTGGTGATTATTTTATTATAAATTATTGTTGGATACTTTATGTTATAATATCATAAGTAGGCTATTGGTAGTTATTATATTGTAGGGTATTTTGAATTATATTTCATAGGTTATTATTTTATATTTTGAGTTATTTTACCTTAGGTCATTATATCATGTTTTATATTATTTTACCTTAGGTCATTATATCATATTTTATATTATTTTAAACTATTATACATAGGATAAAATAATTTATAATAACATAAAGTAAAATGACTTTGAATAACTTAAAATATATCTTGAAATAACATATCTTAATTTAAAATTAAATAACCTAAGGTATAGCTTAAGGTTAATGAATAATTTAACTTTAAATAACTTAAAATATTTTAAGATAAAATAACGTATAATAGTTTAGTGTACAATAATTTATAATAACCACCAATAACTTATAATAACATAAGGTATAAGTTATAATAACTAAAGTAGCATAAAATAATATAAGGTATATCATAAAGTCTAAACATTGAAGGAGAGTGTTGTTAACTTCATGTTCCTATTTCACAGTCTTGACCACATAACTTATTATTCATGGTGTTAAGATGGTTTCTTGAAAATGATGAATTAAGTTATCACAAAAAATGTGATAACGGCCATAGCCAACCACCCACTATCTCCCTTGAGAAAAGGTTGTAAGAATTTGGTATAACAAACTTGAAACCAAGTTATTTGAATCATACAAAACATCCTTCGATATATGTTTAAAAAATTGGCTGAAAAACATAACGCACAAACATTGTTCAAAAATAGAGGTTGTTTCTAAATTTTTGACCATGATGGTGAGGTTTAAATGTCTAATAGTAGGAAATGTTGCCATGTTACCGAGGGCACAAGGATAATAGTGAAACAACAACAAAATAAAATAATGAAATGTAATCAAACACAAGGCACAAATTTGAACAATTTCAAAAATGAAAACAAGGAACCCCAAAAATATGATCCAAGTAGGAAGTGGGACAAATATGATATCAAACAAAAAACAATGAGGATTTGAACCACACATTAAAAAATCATAATTAGTACTGGTTAGGGGGGGGTTTTCTAACACAAAGGTTAGTCTTGAATGGTAAGACTTAGGGAAGATTTTTGTAGCCAAAGATTATGTTTATGATGGAAATTGGGGCAACCAATTAAAATTGGAATGGGGTATTCAAATTAAAACTTGCATCATTGAGGACCCAACCAATACTGTTTGCAAGTTGGCCTTCATTATTTGAATTACATGAATGTGATGGAAGCTAGGCAACAATTCAAAAAGTGAAGGAAAATGTTGATAGCCATTCAAAAGGATGCCATAATCAACCAAAAATGGGCAAGACATTATGTTTGATCCATTGAACACGAGGAACTATAATATCAAAGATGCGACCTTAAAAGGACATATGCAATAAAAAAGGATTATATCACCTCCACAAAAATGTGGGACAAAGCTAGTGGCAAGAGATTAAGAGTAGAGAATGATCCCATGGGAATTGGCGTTCAATTTCACATTAACCAAATTAGTTATATTTATAATGTCCAAAAATGTAATAGAAAGATGGTGGAATGGATATAGGGTAATAGGTGGAAGAACACAACTACATCCAAGGTTATAAGCAAATATTCAATATCAAAATCATATATGGTAGATAATTCATAACACATATTGCACACTTATGTTGTAGATATAATAACACTAATTATGCACGTATCACAAGTGTTATGACACATACATGTTACACACAAATTGGTTACAATAGGTATGGACAAAGAACATGATGTCCATTTGAACATAACTCAACTATTTACATGATATGTACATCATATTTTCAAATTATAGTCCACATATGTAATGAGAACATGTCTGAAAACCCCATAAACGCACATAATACTCCATTCCATTTAATACACAATTGTGCAATTCTAAGGTACATTAATGGTATGCTTAAACTAAGAACATGAAAACTTTAATGAACAACTGTGAAGGTATCAGGATAACACATATGGAAACAAATCTAACTACATGATCTACCACATATTTAATGGTACACTCAACTTAGATATATCATGCCACGTATGCAATGTAACAACATATACAAGGTGCAACATGTACAATGTAGATTTGGTGGATTTGACATTCAAATATTAAAAATATTATACACATATGTATGTGGTCTAAATGTATGTTCCATATGTATGTCCCACATATGTGTATGTAGCATGTATATGAATGTGCCATAAACATGTACTGTGTAAGTATTTGCAATATTTTATGCTTCATCTATTGTTTAAAAGTATCGAAAATAGAGAAAATAGAGAAATCTAAAGGACAACTTGTCACTGGCAAACCTTAAACATTCTTCAAGTCCATAATATGTGAATAATCATAGGAATGATTGCAATAGGCACCAAATTTACCATTTGTGTACTAGTTAGCATCACTAAAATATCATGAACCAATAGAGGACTAGGACATGGAAGAAAACTACAATCCCAGAATTCCAAGGTGGGCAGTTCCACTTCCAACCGGGTTTTTTTTATTGTGAGTGCATATCTTAGTGGTGAAGGTGTGCAATAAATCCTCACACTCGTCCATCCCAAATGATTGGTACCATGGCCTTACTGATCCTATACATGTGATAGAGAATGATTGGGTCAAGGTCTCAGTTCATCGTGAGGATGAGGAACCTAAATATGTCAAATTGGTTCTCAATTGAATGAAGAAGAACTTGGGAGGTATAAAGCTTTAGTCATGGAGTATCGAGACATATTTGCTTAGTCTTACAAAGACCTCAAGGGCATTCCACCAGAAATAGCCCAACACACAATTCTACTGATCCCAGGAACCAAACTAGTTCGACAGAAAAATAGAAGGTTGAACCCAAGAATGCAGCTCATGGTTAAAGCAGAACTAGAACGATTGTTGCAAGGAGGCTTCATTCGGCCAATAGAACTCACGGATTGGTTGTCGCACATTGTGCTGGTAAAAAAGAAGGGCGGGAACAAATTGAGGGTATGTGTTGATTATAGGGACTTAAATGCTCACACCCTCAAGGATCACTTCCCCTTGCCGTTCATTTCCACAATTGTCGATGAAGTAGCGGGAAAAGAACTATATAGTTTCATGGATGGTTATTCAGGGTATAATCAAGTGTCCATAACACCCGAGGATTGGCACAAGACGGCCTTCACTTCCCCATGGGGTACATTTGTTTACGTTGTGATGCCATTTGGGTTGTTCAATGCATCAGATGCCTTCAAAAGAGTCATGACCTATGCTTTTTCTAAGCTTCTTCGTAAGTCAATGGTTGTGTTCATTGATGATTTTAGCACACAAACATCCCGAGAAGAACATTTAGAGATGCTTAGGGCATGCTTCCAAAGGTGTGGGGAGGTTGGCATCTCATTGAATCCAAAAAATGTGTATTTAGCAGTGGTTCGAGGCATTCTTTTGGGTTATGTGGTTTCTAAGAAGGGCAAAGAACCAGATCCTGATAAGGTGGAAGTTATTGTAAACCTCCAACCTCCAACCACAGTCAAACAAATTCAGAAGATCCTAGGCCACATTGGATGGTATTGAGACTTAATTGAAGATTACTCTACCCATGCTGCACCTTTCACCAACCTCACCAAAAAGGCAGTGAAATTTGAATGGACCCAAGAATGTCAAGATGGGTAGAATGCCTTAAAAAGAAAAACTCACCTCTTTCCCTTGTTTGTTACCACCAGATTGGAATAAACCATTCCATGTCTATTGTGACGTTTTGGAGGTGGCAGTTGGTAGTGCCTTATGCCAACCTGATGAAAATGGTAAGGACCACCTCGTAGCCTTTGCTAGCAAACAACTCACCAATGCCAAACGTAACTACACCACCACAGAACGAGAATGTTTAGCCATGGTCTTTAGTGTCAAGAAGTTTAGGCACTATTTGCTCATGAATCCTATAGTGTTTTTTGTGGATCACATGGCTCTAAGGTATATTGTCAACAAGCTAGACCTTAGTGGTCGACTTGCTCAATGGGTGTTGTTGCTCATTGAGTTTGACAACACGGTCAAATATAAACCAGGAAGCTTGCACAAGTAAGCGGATCACCTATCTCGGTTGTCCATGGAACTTGGCACTTGTGAAATAGATGACAATTTCCCGGATGCCAACTTGTTTTCCATAGGGGTGGTGTCCACATGGTATGAACACATAGCTGACTTTTTGAGCACTCAACAATTGCCTGAAGGATTGTCCAAAAATGAGAGACATAAGATTCGAGTTAACAGCACCCATTTTGCTCTCATCTCAAGTAAACTTTATCGCAAGGGAATTGATGGCCTTTTGCGGAGGTGCCTCACATATGGGGAGGTGCCGACCATTTAGAGGCTTGCCACGATAATGCATGTGGTGGTTATTTTTCAGGTCGACTAACTGCTCAAAAGGCCCTTAGGGCTGGATATTTTTGGCCTACCATGTTTGCCGATGCAGAATCCCATGCAAGGCGATGTGATGCTTGCCAATGTTATGCTCAAAATGATCTTCACTTGGATTTACCACTAAATCCGTCTCTTCCTTTGGTGCCCTTTGAAAAGTGGGGCATAGATTACATTGGGCCTATTCATCCAACCTCTTCAAGGGGAATGCAATACATCATTGTGGCTACCGAATACTTGACCAAATGGGCGGAAGCCAAAGCGGTCAAATCCGCTAATGCCAAACAAACGACGATTTTCCTTTATGAAAACATAATTTCGCGATTTGGTTGTTCGAAGATCTTGATAAGTGATCAAGGTTCTCATTTCCTGAATGACGCCATTGTCGAATTGACGGAGCTTTTCAACATCAACCATCAGAAGACCACTCCATACCATCCCCAAACCAACAGTTTAACTGAAAGGGTGAATCAAACTTTAGTGCGCATCTTACGCAAGATCGTGATGGACTCAAAACGGGATTGGGATCGCAAACTGATTGCCGCCTTATGGGCATATAAGACCACTTACAAGGTTTCCACCTGCACCACCCCATTTTCATTGGTGTTTGGAGTAGAAGCCATCTTACCAATAGAGTTTGAAATTCCATCCCTGAGGGTTGCCATTGATGAGCGGTTGGATGACTCACGATCACTGAAAGATAGGTTAGAAAGGCTTGAAGGCTTAAGTGAGGCTCAAAGATTGGCGGCCCAACATGTGAGGCCGCTCAAAGGCAAAGGAAGGTTTATTTTGACAAGAAGGTTAAAAAGAGAAGCTTGAGTGCGAGCATGTGGGTCATGGTGCAAGATGCCAAGAGGTTGGAATTTCCAGGCAAGTTTGATGCCTTGTGGACTGGTCCTTATATCATCAAGGAAGTGTTCCCAAACAATTCAGTTCAATTGAAGAACCTTGATGGTTTAGAGTTCCCAACTCGTACCAATGGTGGTCGATGTAAAGAATACAAAGTGTGATAGAGGTAAAAGGAATTCATGGTAGTCATTTCTTGGGATCCATGCATTGTTCATGAATCAAATCTTCGAGGTTTTTTCTCCTATGCCAAGTGAACACAGTGAGGATTTAGGTTCAAGGCAAAAGCGGTGAACTACGTTCTTCAAGTCATTTGAAATACATGAGTGTTCATCTTTAGTGTTGTGATGTGTATTTAGTGGTGAGCGTAGCAGTAGCAGTAATGAGCCGTTCAGCGTAATTCCTTGGGGATTAGGGAAGTTACTTTTTGTTTAAGGTAGAGATCATTTAGTTTCTCGTTGTTTTCAATTTACCATTGTCCTTCATTCATCTTTTTATCATTCTCTAGTAGTCCAAATCCGCTATGGCGGAGAAGGAGCGCGGGTTTTAGATATTTTCCACTTCTAGGTCCAAACTCGTTCCATCGAGGGAGGAGAGTGAATTTCCAACCTTTCAAAACTATTTTCTTATCTTTCCAGACTCGTTCCACCAGGGCAGGAAGGATTAATTTGGTATTGGGTGGCTATAGGTCCAAACCAACTCCAATTGGGGCGAACATGGGGTTTGTTTTTGTTATGGCAATGATACAAGTGGGAAGTTCCATAGGTTAACCAGAGATTTTAGGTCCATTCTATTCAATCGAATAGCCCGCAGATGGTTGCCACATGTGAGCCATACCGACATGGCCATGGCTAATAGTCTCAATGTTTAAAAATTGTGTTAGGAGTATTTGAGTGTGGTGAGGTTTTAAGGGGGGTTTAACAACTTTGTGTTATAATAGGTGTAGAGGAATGCGCACAGGGTGTGGGGGGGGTTTTTTTGTTTTCCGACATGCGATATTGGTTGGGTTAGTCCTTTTCTTCAGCAAAAAGTTGGTAAACTATAGTTTTAGAACCTTAGTAGTGTAAGAAGGAGCGAGAAATCGCTAGGAAGTTGAGGGAAGAAAAACAAACACCAGAGTTCATGGTGTGCAACGAAACATTGGTCTTGTATCAATATTTAACAAACAGCAAGGATGTTGGGAATTTGTGAAGCAGGAGGAGGGGGTTAATGAAAGGCCCAACAGAGATAGAGCAATCTTCAAGCCATAGGAACGAAGGATTGATTTGAATCAACTTAATGATTAAATAAACGATGTGATAGTGTGCCAATGATAATAGGAGTCTCATAAGGACTGAAATGTTTATTTAGATATGAGTAAGCTTGACAAGGAGCTATGGGTACATGTTAAGTCATGGCCTATGCCATGGTTCATAGCTGTAGGAAGTCTAGAATGCGTCGAATAGTACGAACTACATAGTCCGCCTTGTTGTTAAGAGGTAGGCGACGAATCGGACCGCGTAACCAACAATAGTGTCCAACGTCGAGAATTGAAGGCCAAGCGAAGATAGAAGTGTCTTCGGATTCATAATAACTTTCACAAATAGTTTCGGGTTCATCACCGGAAGTAGGATCGACTTGCAACAAGATCACCAAGGTGCGGGAGTTTGGCGAAATGCGATAATACCAGGCTCGAAGGGTTTAACTTCGAGACGAGTGCGCACCTCTCGAGGTTCGAGTTCTTCGTCACAACGATGCTGCGTTATAGTCAAATCTAAAGATGATTCCGAAGGCGGTTCCTCGTTCACTTGTGCGGCTTGGGGCCCGTAGGAGGTGACTGTGCACGCCGCCATGCTTGCAAGGAAGAGAGGAAATATCTTCAACAAAAATCAAATTGTAATTAAAGTGGAGGGGATTTGTGACATCAAGTTATGTGATCGTAATTTATATGCCAAGGAAAGGAAGGGAGTGGGTAAAGAAGGCCTAGGACCATGGTAAGGTAAAACCCTTGTGTCAAAGGATAAAAAGTGAAGGTTTAAGTAAGTTTGCTTGGGGGGGAGTGGGAATAAGTAGAAAGGGACCATTTCTTTCTCCTTCCATTGACCACCGAGCAAAGGGACCTTCTCCTTCCCTTTCCATTGACCACTAAGCAAAGGGACCTTCTCCTTCTCCTTCCATTGACCACCGAGCAAAAGGACCTTCTCCTCCTCCTTCCATTGACCATTGAGCAAAGGGACCTTCTCCTTCTCCTTCTCCTTCCATTAACCACCAAGCAAAAGATTCTTCTCCTTCTCCTTCTCTTTAAAAGGCGAACTTGGGTGATTGGGGTGCTCTTTTTTTTCCGACGGGAGATGATCTCTAATTTAATCTCGAGAGTTCTAGTTCTCACAAGATCTTGAGGAGGAAAAGGATGATCAACTTTGGTAGTGGAGAAGGGGAAAGAAAGTAGAAGGGGGATTTGGTAAGAGTTTTGGAAGGATGGAGGTGAGTAAGAATAGTATTGGGAAGTTGGAACTCTAGGGAAAGTTAATAAACCCTGTGAGGATTATTTGCACACCTTCACCCTCAATATATGCACTCACATAAAGCCCGATCAGAAGTGGAACTACTATGTAGTTGTAGTCTAACAAGTAAGTGGTTCAAAGTACGTAATGAATTCACTAATGATTTAACGCGTTGTGTCCAAGTTGAAGATACAAAGATAAGGTGAGAGAATCATAACTTACCATGATGGGATATGAAGGAGGCATATGTGGGTGTTCAATTCCATGTCGCGCTTGATGGTTGGAACCTTTCGTTTCATTTGTCATGACATCTACAACAACCTTTTAATCTACATGCATTGAATTTTGGAAAGCTAATAATAAAGAACACATGTTACAACATTTCACAAGTTTTTTTATTTTATTTCAATTCTTTGATTAAAAGTTAAGCCTTGAAACTAGGAACCACTTGCTTAGATTGAGGAAACAAAAATAACCAATTCGACCCCCTCTACTTATAACCAGTGCAACTCCCTCACAAGAAGTTCGATCGAGCTAAAATTTGAGGAGAAGCTTTTACACCTTCCAAACTAAGACTGATCTAATTTTGACGCAAATCCAACGGTGGATTTGAGAGAAACAATTAATCAACCAAAAGTCCAGAGGCTTCACCATGGAAATCCTTTCATGAAAACCCTCTTCAACACCCTCTACTTCCAACACCTTCAACTCCCTCATACAAAGTCTGATCGAGCTGAATTTTTGGGAAGGTCTTCTACACCTTCCAAACTAAGGCTGATCTAGTTTTGACGCAAATCTAACGGTGGATTTGAGAGAAACAATTAATCAACCAAAAGTCCAAAGGTTTCACCATGGAAATCCTTTCATGAAACCCTCTTCAACACCCTTTACTTCCAACACTAGCAACTTCCTCACACAAAGTCCGATCGAGCTAAATTTTGATGAGGAACTTCTACACCTTCCAAACTAAGACTGATCTAGTTTTGACGCAAATCCAACGATGGATTTGAGAGAAACAATTAATCAACCAAAAGTCCAGAGGCTTCACAACAAGTACTTGCTACACAAGTTTTTTCCTTGCCTAACTCTTACACACACTCTTTCTATACTTGATTCTTGCACACATTTCCTCCATGCTTCATTCTTGCACACATAAGAACTAACAACCAATCTTCCTCACACTCCTCCTCCTTCTTGCTTTTCCACATACCCCATCATGCCCTCTTCCTTGGTGAGCCTCCACGACCCCTTGAGCTTGTTCCCTTTGTCCAATGGAAGCCTCGAAATCCCTTGCACCAATCAAGGGCCTCCTCATCCTTCAAAGGGCCAATGAGAATTTGGAAATGAATTGCCATCCAATTAAGTTTAGGATGAGAATCCTTGGGCCCAATGAAACATAAGAAATATTTCATCCTCCAATCAAAGAGGGTGATAATCCCCATGACCAATGGGATTGGAGGATTCACCCCGCCCCTTATCTTGGATATCTTGATGAGGTCTCTTGAGCTTGATCCTTATCTTTTTCGTCCGTTGACCCTCACATCCCCCTTTTCCATCCTAATTACTTCAAGTAACTAACTACTAACTAACTACTAGGATCATTATCAATAGTAACAAGGAAAAAATCCTTGAGTTCTTACTTGATTAATTCTATGCTTCAAGTAACATTTTCGTATACCATTTACTCCTTTGATATTTCCTACCTATTTATTTTACTATGCACTAATTAACTATGTAATACATAGTAAATTAGACTTACAATTTGCATCACAAAAAACTCTCACATACTTCTAGATCCATCGTCAAAATTAGGGTTTGACGAAACCTTTAGATCTAAGATGTTCGAATTTTCATGAGGTTCCGCCGTCATTTCCACACCTTCGCTTACCCTAATTTGTTAAATAAAAAGCCTTGACCTTTCCAAATGCAAATATCGCATTGTTTCTCGTACCCTCTTGGTTTTGTTGATGCAGGTGAACACGAGTCATGGCGGACGATGTCGCTATGCCTTCAAATTCTCCGGTCGCACCCATACAACAAGAAGAGCTTGTAGAAGTACCGCTCGACTTGGATGTTTTTCAACGGCCGCGTGAAGAAGAATCGCCCAGGAGAGTGGTGCGCACTCGAGTTGCTCGTTCAATATGGGATCGTCGACTGTCTCCTAACCCACATGCCTTAGCAATTTATCTAGAGTTTGTTCCTGCTCGTGGAGCCGCGCCAGAAAGGTTTGAAGAGTGCCAGTGCGAAGATGATGATGTCCGTCTCCATTGTCGAACGTGGGTTCCCGGTGACGGCCATTATCGTTGGCTATGAGGCCCGATCAACCCACTTCCCCTGGAGCATCGAGCCGAGTACTTCGCTCGCACCATTCATCGCATCCTAGAATTTTTACAACTATGATCTATCCTTTTAGTCAGTTCTTCAATTATAATTCACTTGGGGCTACTCAGGCGGAACTGTTGCTACTTAAGTTTGATTTTGATTCTATTTCAAGTCTGGTAGAAGTGAAACTAAATAAAGATGTATTAGGACTACATCCTAAAAATCCTACAAGTACATCACTAGTGCTTGAAGATCATTCTACAGACTAACTCAACCTTGTCATGCGAAATATTGTTAATTATGGGCTTGTATTCCTTATATATCAATAAATCACATCTAATTCTACATCCCTTTCCCCTTCTCTACAAACTAAAAAAGATAATGTACCTTAAAAGGTTTACTAGGTCCTAACTAATTAAGCGTTACACCCACTGAAATAAAGAATTACTCTGTACCTAGAAACATCACAAAACTAATTCAACTTTTTAATAATCACTATTTGGAGGTTTATAAACATTCAAATCATTAGTAGTAAGGAAATTTAAGGAACTAAAGCTTAACTAATTGTTGAGCTATAATCCATGGCTCACAAACCCTCTCGGGTTTTGTAGCATAACTTCCTAGTTATTTAGCTGCAGATCCTAAGATTTGGTGGGAAGGTGCGTCTCCTAGTTAGCTTTCCAAAGAGCTGAAGCAAGCCGAATTTGAACAATTTGGGTGTGAGAAACAATTCTCCAAGTGACTGGTGGTCTGCTGTCAAGTTGGACCAACTACTTCCACAAAATCCTCTCGGGTTTTGTAGCATAACTTCCTAATTATTTAGCTGCAGATCCTGAGATTTGGTAGAAAGGTGCGTCTACTAGTTAGCTTTTCAAAGAGCTTAAGCAAGCCGAATGTGAACAATTTGGGTGTGAGAAACAATTCTCCAAGTGACTGGTGGTCTGCAATCAAGTTGGACCAACTACTTCCATAAAATCCTTTCGGGTTTTATAACATAACTTCCTAGTTATTTAGCTACAGATCTTGAAATTTGATAGAAAGGTGCGTCTACTAGTTAGCTTTCCAAAGAGCTAAAGCAAGTTGAATTTGAACAATTTGGGTGTGAGAAACAATTCTTCAAATGATTGCTGGTTGTAACCAAGTTTAAGGAAGTGTTGAGTTCATAAAAGTTTGTTTAAAGGGATGACAATTTAGTATAAGGTTCTAGGATTGGGAATGTGGGGATCAAAATAATAATAATAATAATAATAAAAAAAAAATAAAAATAAAAGTATAGTTATCAATGTTAAGTTGTGAATGATGCATAGGAGGCAAAGAAACTTAATCTCAACTATAAATGCAATCTAGCATCTAGAAGTACGTTCGCTTCGTCTTTCACCGGTAGCATTTATGCTTTCAAATATAGTCACCTTGTAGAACTAGGAGTAGAGGGACAAACGTTGCCTCACAGATTCTAGTATTGAATAAAGCAGTGCCTTTGCTCGGAAGCTGCGATTTAATTTTGTTGATGGGTTAGGGACGTGAATGTGAAGCAGCAGCACGGTTGGAAAATCTTTCAGAGCTTGCATGAACCACCCCAGGTACAGGGCAAGCAACTAGAATCACACAAAAAGAGGCGGACAGAGAGTGAGAGAGGGAGCTGGGAAAGAACAAGATGGTGAAGGGGGCATCAAACCTCCGATTTTTCTTCCCAAACTCTACAAAGAAAGATGCCACTGCTTGCGACAAAAATTCTCCTCATGATGCATCCGTGACCATGGATGGTCGAGTTTCTCTTTCTCCTCGAACCAACATTGCTGCTGGACCCGGTGCTCAACATCAACCCAAAATGGAGCTTCTAGCAACTCCGCGGGGGAAGAAAGGAGGATGAGGCCCAGGATTTTCAGGACTTTCATCTCACAAGTTCCAGCACTGCGAGAACGTGGACAGTAGCAGCAATCTGAGCTACATAGCAGCAGCAACATCCACTCTTGATGCCAAGCAGTTGCACTTCCCTCCTCTAGTTACCCCCAAGAGCAATGTCAAGAAAAGGCTTGGCTGGAACCCCAAAACAGCAATTACCAAATGAGGAGGACTCATGTAATTTTGTTGCCATATACTGATCATCACAAGCTCTTTCTAACAAGAAGATCTCATCCGAGAACTGTTCAGGGGAACTGCGCCTGAGATATGATTTGTGAGTTTTTTCCCTGAATGCACACAGGTGCACTGTCAAGATCTCAAGCAGAAGCAAACAACCCTGTGTCAGATTCTGCTTCCTCAACTTCCTCAGATGTTAATACAACTACATCTTTGAATGGGAGCAGCAGCATTTTACAATCAGTACATGGAATAAGCAATAACAGTGCTGACAATTCTCAAAATACACCCCGAGCGCGGCAAGGGAATTCAACGTTGCAGGATCCTACTTTGGAGCTTCAAGCAGGTGAATACTTATTCTTGATCACAACTTTCTGCGCTTTCACATGCAACAAATTTTATGTTTTTAAAAAATTTATTGGTTCGGTCTCTGTCTCTTTGTCTCTATGTGTTTTGTTCATGTCTTTTGAGCTTTTGAGGCCTCTCTAAACTTGCGTGGGAGAGAAGAAGTCGTTTGTTTTGTAGCAACAGCAGATAGACAACAGACATGTAGTAGCATTGCTATTTGTTTTTATATGATTTTTATTTTATTTTTGGAAAATACTTGTAACAGAGTAATCTAACTTTGTCTTTTTTCATTCTCTCAACTCCACTTGAAGAGTTCTCTAGAGAAAAAATGATTGTATAGAAATAGATGGTAGAGAGAAAGTTAGTAGTCGAGAAGCTTGTGGATCGCTTTGTTTGGGGTTCGGGCAATGGGTGCTGAAGTTCTCAAAACCAACGGCCACAAGTTCTTACCCGAGTTTCACAAGGCCATCTCTGAGAGCTTCCAGGTATGGGAGTCGAATCTTGCCAATGGAGAGTTGAGCCAGAACAGCTTGGGCTCAAGATCTGAAATGCAATTTGACCTTAGAAGGTGGGATGCATTTTGTTCAAATCAAAAGGATTTGTGATCAATGTAGGTTGCGTATAGAGTGTGCCCAAGATATGACTGTCTTACAACACCAAGCAAGAGAAGTATAGTTACCAGTGTGTATGCAAGCACACAAGGTTGTTTGTTGTGTTCATGTGAAATGTTGAAAGAGGCTGCTTGTGACAGGCATTGATGTCATGCAAGCAAAACTTGTGGCCCAAACCACTTGGAGGTGCCAAGAGAAAACAGAGATGAATGGTTCCTGGAAGGCCAAGATTTATGACATGCATAATGTGCAGGTTGGTGTTTCTTATTTGTAGCTTTCAAGTCAGATCTATGTGAACTTTTTTGGAGATAAACATGGTCTGGAAATGTGGAAGAATTTGATTAAATGATGAATATGTGAGTTTTATGTATTGTCATAGTGAGCTTATATTTTGTTTTCCCAAATGTATGCCAATTTGGTTCATGTACAGGTGAGTATAAGCTCTAGAAGAGTAGATGGTGTAAATCAATGCAACAACATGTGGTTTTTTAGTTGGAATATTGCCTCATACTCTAAGATGGTTTCATGCAGGTGGGTGGTGCCCAATACGTTAAGATTTGGAGCAATGGATGCAGTTGTTGAAAGTAATCCTCTTTGTTCCTTTCCTATATCTCCTTCCTTCTTTTTTCTATTTTTTTCAAAATTGTCAAGTTCCTTTATTTACCATGTAAATGCCCTTTCTTTAGTCTTTTAAAATAATTGTAACTGCCATGTATGTGTAATTCTTAGTTTGTTTTTCATTTCAAAGCTATGTTATTAGATTTATTAGTTTTTTGTAACGTTTGTTGTAAAATATAATTTATAAGGAATAATTTCAGAAATCATTTCAATATGAGCTCGCTTGCATGCATAATTTTGGATGTTCATAGATGAGGCCCCATGAACATTGTTTTTTAGCTGATCGGTTAAACAATGTTTTTGGGGGCTAGGTTTTGCCTAGTGCTTGTTAATAGTTTGGTTGGCTGATTGGTCACTGATATTGTTGGCTAGCCTTTATGTCGTGACATCATGCATGTAATTTAATCTTAACAAATTGATGCTCCGTTGAAATGGATTTCTTAAATTTTAGCGAACATTGGAACTTATAAACATTTATTAAATTATTTGTTTAAAAATAACATATATAGAGAGAATGAATTTGTGAATTAATTTATAAAAAATAATTTTAGAAATTCATTTCAATATGAACTCGCTTGCATGTATAATTTTTGATGTTCATAGATGAGGCCCCACGAACATTGTTCTTTAGCTGATTGGTTAAACAATGTTTTTCGGGGCTAGGTTTTGCCTAGTGCTTGTTAATAGTTTGGTTGGCTGATTGGTCACTGAACTTGTTGGCTAGCCCTTATGTCGTGACATCATGCATGTAATTTAATCTTAACAAATTGATGCTCAGTTGCAATGAATTTCTTAAATTTTAACGAACATTGGAACTTATAAATATTTATTAAATTTTTTGTTTGAAAATAACATATATAAAGAAAATGAATTTGTGTTCTAAAATGTTTCACATGTTTATAAGTTTTCAACAGTTTATATCCTACTTTATAAAATAGAAGATAATTCATGGCAATTTTTCATTTAGAATAATCTTTTAATGTTTTTTAAAATTGTGGATTAACACTTCTTGACGACTTCTGACGAATTGTACGACATTATTGACCTTCTGATCAATTTTGATTAAGGTCTATACAAGTCGATTGACATTTAAGAGGTGTCCACCTTCAATGTAAAAAAATACATCATTGTATAACCTTGATTTTTTTATAGCTAGCATCCTTGTTTATAAAAGTAAGGAGAGTGGTATAATCCTTTTTTTATTTAAATAATTTTTTCATGTTTTTAAAATTATGACATGACACCTCTTTAAAAGTTATATGGCTTTACTGACCTTCGAATCGATCTTTATCATGGTATTTGTGAGTAAATTGACTTTTAAGAAATGTCCACCTTTAATTCGTAAGTTAATTAATTTTTTATTTTAAGACCTTAAGCTATTTAGGCATTTTATTAAAAGATTTAAAAGATAATGCATGGTCATTTTGGTGAGCCTTAAAACCATTTGTAATGCTTACAAGTGTTTTAATTTTTAAAAAAGAGTGAAATGTTTGTAAATAACATTTGCAAGACAAAGAAGTTTCATAAGTTTATTTCATTCATTAAATAATAATATAATAGGTGTAGTCACATGTCATCAAAGTAAACACTTCAAGAAGGTTTTAAAAATAAACTTAGAACATTCAAGATTTTTTAATTGCACTAAATTGGAGTTGTATCTCTGTTGCCAACTAAGTTTTATAGTAAGCATTGACGATAAGGAAAATCTCTAATTTACATAATTAAAATTGTAAGGATGTTTTTTAATTTTAATTTTTTTTCCTCCAAGTTTGTTTATATTTGTTCAATACTATTCAATGAATGTCTTTTACAAAATTAAGAAAACGATAAAAGAATACAAGAAAATATACTAGCACAAATTGAAAAAAATAAGAAAAATGATAGATGGAAAATAAATAAATAAAAAGAAACAAAGAAAAGAAGAAGTAAAATTAAGAAATACGATAGAAAAAGACAAGAAACATTGAGTAAGGAGAAAAAAGGAAAAAGGAAAAAAAAGAAGGATTAAGGAAAAAGAGGGGAGGATGGAAATAAGGGGAAAAAATCCCTTAAAATCAGAAAAAAATAGATTAAAAAAAATACAAAAAAATAAATAAGAAGGAAAAATTTAAAGTGGAATAGCGTATTAAATAGATGGTAGTAATGACATCTGAAAAGAGATAAAAAAAAACTAATGAATTAAAACCCATAAGTGCCTAGTATTTTGGAAATAGCCATTTTCAACCAACCCCTCCCCCCATAATGAATTTGTAAAAAAAAAAAACCTACATTAGCGAAACGCATGACTTCGCAACCTTCTAACTTTGCGAAACTAATAGCATTACACGACCTTTGCGATGCAGGTTACAACGCAAGTTGCGATGCGGGTTACATCCCAAGCCCTAAGTTGTCAAAAGTCCTTAAGCTAGAACGGAATCCCTTAAAGGTGTAGTGAAATCTTTCTGGGGGTCTAGACTAGAGTAGGACGGCGAGTGAATTTGAATCCATTCTCAGCATTGCTCGAGAATTGTCGAAGGAAAGCTTGGGCAGAGAGGAGATTGCGGATTGCAATGGCTAGGACTAGTGGAGGGGGTTTCGGGTCTAGAAGAGGTGACAACAATGAGGAAAGGTTGAGGAAGATGGTTGCTGATCACTTGAAAGCTTCAGAATTGTTTGTAATCGATACTAGGACACCTGAAGGGTTGGCAACCTTGATAGCCATCTTAGGTCAAGCATTGCAAGCAAGGTTGACTACTGGGGAAACACAAAGAGAGGAGGAGGCGAGGAAGGCTGCAGAAGCCAAGGCAGCATAGAAGAAGAGAAAGAGAGATGAGAGAACAACAACATGAGCTCTCTCACCTAGAACTCTCGAGAAGAAAAGGAGGAAGGATGAGAGGGATGCCATCAAAAAGGAGAATCTCGACCTGAAGAAGAAGGAGGAGGAGAGGAAGAAGCTCCCTCTGATAACATTGGCAGAAGAGGGAATTCCAATCGAGCTGGCATACACTGGGGCCAAGAGCACCATTAAGCACATTGTCTCCACCAACTTTGCATGAAGAGTTGAGTGGGGCACTCTCTCAAAGGCAGAGTAGAAGAGAGTGATAAATCAGGTCAAGGGAGCATTTTGAAATGGAGGAGAGCTTGATTCATAGTGGATTGCAGACAAGATCTCCAATTCAATGTCTCAAACAAGATACCACAACAGGATGAAGATTCGTGCTCACCTGAGAGACCTGAATGTGTACAGGAACTTGGAGAGGCCACTTCAGTTCTCAGAAGACATCTGGAATGCCTTCCACCAGTCTAAGGTGTAGCTGAAAGCAACAAGGCAGCTTAAGGAGATCACAGAGCAGCTAACCAAGGCCAAGAAGGCAAGAGAGTTGGGGAGGTCTGACTGTGAACTGAAGGCACTGGAGCTGAAGCTTGCTAAATGCCAATCAATGGTGGATGAGGTTGGTGATCCACCATTAAAGTTCCTCAAGGCAGTAGAGCGAGTGAAACTCGTTCCACCCACCACCCACAAGCTAGGGCAAGGTGGCATTCTCGGCCTCAAAACAACATTTGTAAATAGCCTCCTCCTCCATTTCTTTCCTGCAAAGATTCGAATAAAGTTGAATTTTTGTCGAGTCAAATAGTTTCTGTTTGCGATACCTTTGCGATGCGAATTGCATCGCAAAGATAGGTCAAATGGCGTTTGTTTCGCAAAGATATGATGAGATTTGTTTCGCAAACTGCTTCGCAAGTTTCAATATGCGAAGGTCTATGCTTCGCAAAAGTGGTCAAAGACTTGAATATATTCTTTATGCGTTTTTATTAACCTGTTGTATTATGGGGACAGTACAAGAGGTACAAGAGGAAGATCGCAGCTGCAGAAATGACAATGGGCCAGGAGCATGGCAAGGAGCATATTTTTGAACATGTTGATGCACTATTGGTGAGTGGGTTTGGTTGGGATTAAACTTCTGTTTGTGTTGAGATTGTTTTCATTTGAATCAAGATTTTCATTTATGGTGTTGACTAAGCTTTACATGTTGAAATGCAGGCATCTGAGGGTGAGAGTGAGAGCTCCCAGGGCAGTAGTGACGAGGAGGAGAGAGGCGCTAGCCAGTGCTACCACTAGCAGTGGACCCAGTTCATTTGCTAGTCGAAATGCAGGTTCTACGGGGGGCAAAGATAAAGAGGATAGGGAGGAGGAGGAGGAGGGGCAGGGGGACGATGATGAGAGGGAGGAGGATGAGCAGCCTCCCCCTCCACTAGAGAACACTAGGAAGAAAAATTCAAGGAAGAAATCCAAGAGGGGAAGGAAGTCTAGATAGACAGCTAGTGTGTTAGATACCCAAGGGTTGCAAACCCTTTTACATTGTAAATTTTGAAATTTTGACATAGATTTATTTTTTTGCGGCCCAAATTGACTCCAAATGAATATAAACCATGCTTCCAAAATAAAAATATAGTGCCATGCTCTTGCGATACACAGTAGATTTCAAAAACATTTGCGAGTCATAATTCTTCACAACACTGCAAAAGCCAAAAGACCAAATATACAATGTCACAGACATCATTACACTCTTACGGGTAAAATCATTCCAGAATAGGTTTGCGAAATCATAGATTTCGCAAACTTTTAGC
The DNA here is from genome assembly GCA_963920785.1 of Sphagnum contortum. NCBI lineage: Eukaryota > Viridiplantae > Streptophyta > Sphagnopsida > Sphagnales > Sphagnaceae > Sphagnum > Sphagnum contortum. The sequence continues at coordinate 987,819 of OY987295.1, read as the reverse complement.
AGCATTCTGAGAATCCCAAAATGTTTGCGTTAAATCTTATATCGAAAACCAATAGACTTTTGAGTCGATTCGCTAAGTCGTTGCGGTGATGGGTTTGTTGCAAATAGTTTCCGATGTAATGTTAATTTCAAACTTTTAGCGGCATTTTGAAAATCCCAAAATGTTTGCGTTAGATCTTATATCGAAAACCGATAGATTTTTGAGTCGGTTCGCTAAGTCGTTACGGCGATGGGTTTGCAGTAAATAGTTTTTAATGTAATGTTAATCGCAAACTTTTAGCGGCATTTTGAAAATCCCAAAATGTTTGTGTTAGATCTTATATCGGAACAAATAGACTTTTGAGTCGGTTCGCTAAGTCGTTGCGGTGATGGGTTTGTTGCAAATAGTTTTCGATGTAATGTTAATTGCAAACAATGGATAGAAGTAGTTGTAATCGGAAAAGTTTTGCGATTGTATCAAGTTCGGGAGTTGCGAAATAGTTGCGATTGTATAGGTGTGAATGTTACGGTATCGCAAAAGCTTAAGAGTTTGCGAGGAATTATGGTTCGCAACAGCAGGATTTCGAAAACATCTTTCTTTGTTGTTTGCGATGATATTTGGATCGCAAAATAGCCCCCCGTTGTTGTAGTGCAGACAGTTCAAAACCATTGGGTGTCCCAGATCATATGGTGGATATGTCATTATTTTCTATAGGAAATAATGGATGCAGGAAATGAAAACTTATTTAGAGACGGGTTAGATGGCAAAAACTCTCAACCTAGTTCAAAAATATAAGTTGGCCATGAAGGCATAACCCTTTATTCTAAAAAAAGGAATTATATATAAAGTGGGATAAGATAACAAAATGTGCAAATGTTTGACCACCTTGAAAGCACATTGTTCTAAATGAGTTACATGAAGGAGTGGATGGAGGACATCTTGCTGTAGATATTATTGCAAAGAAAAATTTGGATGCAAGATATTGGTGGCCAACTTTATTCAAGGATAGTCATGATTTTTATGGAAGCTATGACAGTTGTCAAAATATTGGAAGACTAAAAACAAAAAGTCTAACCAAGTTAGTAACAACACTTCTTGAAGAACCTTTTATGAAGTGGGGTCGAAATTTTATAGGTCCAATCAAACCAACAAGAACAGGAAACAAATATATTTTGGTAACTGTAGACTATGCAACTAGGTGGATAGAGGCAAAGGCACTCAGAACCAATATTGCAGTAATTATAGCCAGATTAATGTATGAGTATATTATGACCAAATTTGGATGTCCGTTGACCATAGTTACAGATCATGGAGTACATTTCATTAATGACACATTAAAACATCTAGTAGGGGAATTTCTATGGAAACATGTTAATTCTACTACATATTATCCACAAGGAAATGGACAAGCATAATCTACTAATAAAGTCATAGGTAGATTATTGATCGAGTTGATTAATGAGAAAAAAACAAACTAGGATGAACATTTGTCTACAGTTTTGTTTTTATATAATACTATTTACAAGGTGGCAACAATTTATACACCTTACCAATTAATCTATGGTTTGCATCCTCTAATGCCAACAAAACATATTCTACTAACTATTAATGGGGACAACAAAGATGCGCATGCCTACCAAGATCATAAGGAGGAATAGGTAGATGCCCACATATAATTTGACAAGGATAACTAAAGTTTTGTTGCTTAAATCCAAGACTAGAAAGGTAAGTATTAGACAACCAAGGTACAATTGAACAAATTTACCCCGATTCTACTTGTTAAAATGAGCAATAGATTAAAGGAATTTGAGGAGTTGTTGTTAAAAAATACTTTCTTCAAGGTGTAAAACCAAGCCTTGGGAGATAGAAACCCCAAGGGGAAGGAGTGGTGTTAAATCGTTCAACAGTTCACAAAAGATTAGATTTAGGATAATATGGAATTGGCTTGCTATGATGAACATAGATATCTATTCAAATTGTAAACCTACCAGATTGTTTTCCCTAATTTCAAATATGAACCCCCAAATTTTGTGTATGTGGAAATTCGAACCAATAGTAGAGTTCCAACAACGCCATCTATGGTACAACCTATTATTAAACCAATTAGTCCATTAAGAGGTGGAACAAGTTTAGAAAACATACCTTTACATGTTCAAACATTTACTATACATGTTTCAATGACCGTTGTTGTTAGTCAACCTATGGAAGGTAGTGAAAGATCTGACAAGAAGCAATATGAACATGTTAATCCTTCATTCATTATACTAAATAGTAGATTATAATATTTGGAATTCATATCTACTAATGTATTTTTGACCCCACATTAGATACCTATAGTTCAAGAGGTTACTTTGATATTTAATACCTTACATGCCTCGAAAGTATTTACAACACCTGTAACAACCTTTGAAAACACACTTGGTTGACAAAAGATTGCAGCGCCAACCGGTCTTCAAATTTTGAATCAAGTTGAACTTGTGGACGTAGCAAGTGTTGAATTTATTGAAGAAGTCATTAGTCAACTAGCTATAGAAGGTTAAATCTAACTTAGAACTTTGAGCTAACATTTTGAGGATGAAATGTAGATTTCAAAGGGGGACAATGTTATTCAAACTTGGTAACAAATGACTTAATAGGTTAATAATGCAAGCAAGTTGTTAACCTAACATGTGTCTTAACCTATTATTTAACCTAACCGGTTACTAAACTTAGTAGGTAATGTTACTAGGTTAATAAAATGGATTAACAAGGTAATTAATAGGTAATATGTAGAACTTGTACTTGACATAATCGATGGTTAGATATGTAGTTAGATAGGGTGTATTTTTTTGAAATTTTGGATTGTTAGCCTAAGTATCGGCTAATGACTATTTATAACAGTCAATCACGACTATTGTATTTTGAAAAGGCTAGTATAAGTGATGCGCTCCCAAACTCCTTGAAAGACCCAAGATGGGTTTAAGGTAGTAAGTAGCAGAGATGTTAGGAGCTTGGGGCACGCTCCCAGTTTTCAACACAAAAGGGGGTAGAAGGCGCGTGCTGAAGCTCCAAGATGGGACTAGGAAGCGTGACAAGCTTATAGTTAGTCACTTGAATCTACATCAAACTAACAACAAGTTGGTTAGTTCACTTTCTTGAGCACCTTTAGTGCTAGGACAAGCCACGGGTGATTTTGGACTCACAAGATTAACCATGGCTTGGACTTGGGGAAGCCACCACCTTCCCCCATATAGTATTCTATGCGCCTTTCCACGGCACCTACATCCAAATGGCTTTTTGTCTCGGGATTCTTAAGGAGGAGTCTCGAAATTGCCACCGTTTGGACTCTCGCAATTTTGCGGGACTATAACTTTTTTTTAGACCTCCGATTGGGACAAGGTCTGAAGCAAACTTGTAGCTCTTATCGAGAGCTTTCCAATAAACTATTACACTCCACTTGCATGCACTGGGGTCGGGTCGACTCTTGACTTTTAGTGGTCGGGAGTCAAACTACCATTTTGACTCCCGACCTTTCTTTTTGCCATAACTTGTGCTGAAGATGTGTAAATGAGTCATACAACCCCATTTTAGACATCTACATTTCAATAGCTTTCCAATCATATAGAGAATTCCTCAATGCAAGATTTTTGGACCCCTGCAATTGAACTCTAAGTTTTGGGAGTCCTAATGGACTCCTAAGTTCCCATTTCGAGAGTGTGAGTCTTCATATTCACATTCTCTCAAAGTGGGGTTGCAACAATAAGATTAGGAGGACAGACCTTATGAAGGGACTTTTGGATGTCATTCATGGTTATGTTTGATTTTTCAATTATGGAACATGGATCATTTTTTCTTTTAGCCTATTTCCTTCAAGCGCAAACAATTTGTGTACATGTTTGTTTAGGATTTATAGTAGTTTGAGTTTCATTTTGTGTGTTGTATGTACCTGTTGCTATTTTAGGGACTTGTTGCTAATAAATCCCAAGGTAAAATAACCTCAATGGGAATAGAAAAACCCCATTAATAGTTGACCATTCTTTCCCTTGATATTTTATGTTAATAAAGCCCCCTTAACCAATAATGATCCATTTATGTGAACACATAACTCCACATCCCATTTCGTTGGTATTAAAATCGATGTTTCAATGTATTTATGTTTTATAAGCTTCCAAGTTTTTTAACACTCCTTTATTTAAAAAATAACTTTTAGTTTTCTTTATGAACTTAATAATTGGAGCCATAATTGTCCCAACCCTACCCTTGGGCTCGTGACTAGGGCAAGGGCTTGTAAGGGTGCGGGCCAAGAGGGAAACCCGGGAATCAAATTTCATGTTCCCGAGAGTGTAGGAGAATGTGAGGGAATTGACGCGCTCCCAAGTTCTTAGTTACACCCAAAATGGGTCTAAGTTATTTGAACAACGAAATTGTGAAGAACTCGAGGCACGTTCCCAACTCTTAGCATTAAAAGGGGGTAGAAGAGCATGCTGAAGCTCTGGGATGGCACTAGGAAGAGTGACGAGCTTTTAGTTACTCACTCGAATTTACATCAAACTAACCAACAAGTTGGTTAGGTCACTTTCAAGAGAACCTTTAATGAAAAGGCCAAGCCACGTGGACTCACAAGACTCACCATTGCCTGGATTCGAGGGATGCCCCACTTTTCCCCATATATTGATTCTCTGCACCTCTCCATGGCACCTACATCCAAATGGCTTTTTGTCCCTGGATTCCCAAGGAGGAGTCCCAAAACTGTCCCGGTTTGGACTCTTGCAACTTTGCGAGGGCATAACGTGTCGCAACCCTAGCCTTGGCTTGCGACCAAGGCAAAAGGGGTTGCAAGGGGCGGGCCTAATGGTAGACCTGGGAGTGCAATCGTGCGAGAGGAAAACTCTAAGTGTCAATGAGGACATTGACCTCTTCTTCTAGTGGGGGAGAGTGTCGCAACCCTAGCATTGGGCTTGCGACCAAGGCAAGGGGGTTGCGAGGTTGCGGGCCTATAAGTAGACCCGGGAGTCATATCACATGCTCCCGGGAGTGCAAAGAGTGTGAGGGAGTGAACCCTCACACTCCCAAGTGAACTCCCACGTTGGGAGTTTGTGACAGTGGAGTCCCAAAAGGACTCTCGAAAGTTCAGAGACCGTTTTGAGGGGTCAAAACTCCATGGCTGGTTGCGCTCTTTATATCAATTGAAAGCTCGTGAAGTGTAGATGTCCAAAATGGGCTCGCATTGCTCATTTGGACATTTGAAACGCAAGTTATGGCCAAAAGAAGGCCCGGGAGTCGAACTCCCGGGAGTCCGCCAGTTTTGACTCCTGACCAGTAAAAGTCAAGAATCGACCCGAAATACTTGGCTGCAGAGAACGTGCGACATACCGTTGAAAAGGTCTCGACGAGACCTACAACTTTGCTTCAGACGGTAACTCGATCGGAGGTCTGCTCCGAAAGTTATAAGGCTTCAAAGTCGCGGGAGTCCAAAGTTGCGCGATTTCGGGACTCCGGCGCAGGAGTCCCGGGAGAGAAAAGCCATTTGGATGCAGGCTCGGCCGCGAGCTGCAGAGTATACTATAAGGGAGTGAGGTGGTGGCTCACTCCCAAGCCCGGGGTGTGGTGTGTCAAAGTGAGTCCGAGTTCACCCGTGGCTGTCCCAACACAAAAAGGTCCCGAATGAGTACAAAAGGGAGTAAGATGGTGGCTTACTCCCAAGGTCCGGACCGTGACTCTTCCTAGCACCAAATGTGCTCCAATTTTGGACTAACCACTTGAAATGAGTAATGGAGGGTCCGTGCGAGTGAGTAGCTTGTCAATTCGTCCTAGTCCCATCCCGGAGCTCCAACACGCCCCTCTACCCCTCTAAGTGTTGTGAGCTAGGGATCGTGCTCCAAGTTCCAATTGCTTCCGCATTGCCGCATACTTGGATCCTCAAGTGGGTCTACAAGGAACTTGGGAGCGCGTCATAACGTTTTGCTCAAACCTGCAATTGGGATGAGGTCTAAAGCAAACCTGTAGCTCTTGTTGAGAGCTTTCCAATAGTGTATCGTACTCCACCTGCACACACCGAGATTGGGCTAATTCCCGACTTTTAGTGATCGAAAGTCAAAATGGCAATTTGACTCCCGACTTTTCTTTTTTCCAAAACGTGTGTTGAAAATGTCCAAAGGGGTCATGTAAACCCATTTCAACATCTACACTTTGATAGCTTTCCAATGATATAAAAAACGATTCAATGTGAGGTGTTTTGACCCCTATAATTGTACTCTGAAGTTTCAAGAGTCCTAGAGGACTCCCAAGTCCCCATTTTGGGAGTGTGAGTTTCATCCTCACACTCTTTCAAAGTAGGCTTGCGACGCTCTCCCCCACTAGAAGAAAAGGTCAATGTCCTCATTGACACTTGAAATTTCTTCAACAATTACAATTGCTTTCTTTTGGATCCTTGGCCATCATTTGTCGAATTTTGCGGCAACACCTTGTCTCAAGCTAACTTAGGCATCCCCAAGTTTTCCAACACTTTCTTGACAAGTCAAAGAGGGTCTCGTAGAAAACCCTTCACTATTGCTTCGTAAAAAAACCTAAATTAGCCTAATTGACAAAGCCTTCATTTGGGAGGCAATTATTCCATCCTTCCCTTCATGAAGAACTCAAGCCAAGTCTACTCTTCACATAAGTTACTTGACACGACTCCTTTCCTAACCTTGCACCTTGATCACAATAATTAAACCTTAACTAAAAGGTATGCTTATCAAGGTACGAAAAGCGACATTTGGGTTTTGCAAAAAAAAACCAAGTCCCAAACTACACAATTAAAGTACGCAAATGGGGTCATGAATTTCGCATTGGCCACCACTACCAACCAACCTTTTGGGATGGACTTAAAGCATGTGCATGTCCTCACAAGCTCACCTTGTTTGCCTCCTCTTTTAGGGCCAAGGTTTCTCTTAACCCTAAAGTAGGAATCTAATTTTGATTTGGGCATATGCAAGAAAGTTCCATTTGTCTAATGCCAACTTGACAACCCTATTTACACTTATACATTATTTTCGTGATACAATCTCTTGAAAGTTTTTAACCTTTATTTCACTTGCAATTTGATGTGGTACATTATCTAACTCCCTACCCCATTAAAAGAAAGCTGATGTCTTCATCATGTTCTACGTCTTTTCTTTGCCGGTTTAGTGTGGAATTCCTCTACGGCTTCTTAAGCATGTTCCCTTTTGGATTCATTCACCCAATATGCCTCTATTAAATGGTATCCTTTCCATTTAACTAAGTATTCCCGCTTTTGTCTTCTTAGTTGCCTTGACTTGAGCACAGCCTCCACTTCAAATTCTGGTTTATTATGAACCAAGTCTAGTGGGGGCCTTGAGTTGTGTTCTCGATTAGGCCTTGAGGCATTGCGGGCAACCGGCTTCAAAAGAGAAACATGAAATGTGGGATGAACTCTAAGATTTTGTGGTAGTTTTAATTTCTAAATGTCAAAAAAATTCTTTTCCAACATTTTGAATGGAGCCGCATATGGGCCCAAGAACTTATGGCTCAAACCTTCTAGCAATCATAAATTCTTGATGTTCAACCACACTTCATCCCCTTCTTGAAACTTCACTTCTTGTTGGGAGTTGTCCGCAAAATCCTTCTATCGCTTGTGCGCCTTTTCCAAGTTGGCCTTTGCCACCTCCCACAAGCGACACCTATCTTCATCAAATTGTGTGACCCTTGGCACTTCTTCACTTGCATCACTTGGGGGTTGTCCATGTGCTGCCCAACTCATGGGCACAATTAACGAGTTGTCCGTCACCATTTGAAAGGGAGTGGACAAAGTTATAGAGTGTTCCAAGTTGTTGTAACAAAACTCGACTAATTCTAAATGGTCCACCCAATCTTGTTGATTCACCGCCATAGAATTCCTTAGCAATTATTGGATGACCAAGTTCACTTTCTCGGTTTATCCATCGATTTGGGGACGAAAAGAAATGCTCATTTGGAGCTTCAACCCCATGCGCTCCCATAAGGCTCGCCAAAACTTACTCGTGAACTTTGGGTTTCGATCCAGAACTATGTCCTTTGGGAGGCCATGATGCTTGAAAACGTGTGTGAATAACAACCTACCTATTTCTTGGGCTGTGGCACTATCCTTGGTGGGAATGAAGTGTGCCATTTTGTTAAACCAATCCACCACCAGCATGATGGCATCAAAACCCTTCGATGGTGGCAAACTTAACATGAAATCCATGGACACGTTATCGTAACCCCATTTTTGGAAGAATGTGAAGATGACACACTCATTCCCAAAATGGGAACTTAGGAGTCCTCTAAGACTCTAGAAACTTCAAAGTTTGATTGTAGGGGTCAAAACACCTCACCTTGATGCATTTTTTATGTCATTGAAAAGTTATCAAAATGTAGATGTTGAAAATGGCCTTGCATGAGCCATTTGGACATCTGCATCATAAGTTATGGCAAAAAGAAAGGTCGGGTGATGCGCCCCTAAGTCTCGGGGTGAACCCACTTGAAGGTTTCACCTTGTAAAGTGGTGGAAAGTTGGGATTTAGAGCACACTCTCGACTTCCAACACTAAAAAAGGGTAGAGGGTCATGTTGGGAGCCCAGGGATTAGACTAGGAAGAGGGACTAGTTTAGCTTGTGTGAATCTGCATCCAAAAACCAACCACAAGAGGTTAGTTTAACATTTGGGACACCCTTGGGTGTTGGGACAAGCCAGAGGCACTTGGACACACAAGACTCACCACGGCCCGGACTCGCGGGAAGCCACCACCTTCCCCCATATAGTATTCTCTACAGCTCGCAATGGAGGCTACATCCAAATGGCACAAATTCTTGGGACTCTCGAAATGGAATCCTGAAATTGTCCTAGCTTGACGCACTCCTTGGTCCCGGGGTGAACCCACTTGAGGGTTCACCAAATGTCAAGTTGCGGAAGTGGGGACCAAAAGGCACGCTCATGGCTTCCAACTTTAGAAAGGGGTAGAGGGTCGAGTTGGGAGCCCAGGGATTAGACTAGGAAGAGGGACTAGAAGATCAAGCTTGAATCTGCATCCAAAAACGAACCACGGGAGGTTAGTTTAGCATTCGGGACACCCTTTGGTGTTGGGACTTGCCACGGGCATTTGGACAGACAAGACTCACCACGGCCCGGACTTGGGGAGTAAGCCATCACCTTACTCCCTATAGTATTCTCTGCGGCTGGCTGCGGAGACTACATCCAAATGGCACAAATTCCCGGGACTCCCGAAATGGAGTCCCGAAATTGTCCAGGCGGGACTCTCATAACTTTGAACCGCCATAACTCCCGACTGAAGAGTTGGATCGCAACGAGGTCTAAACCAAAATTGTAGCCCTCATCGAGATCTTTCCAACGCCATGTCGCACTTTCAAATCGGACCTTGAGAAGAGGTCGATTCCCGACTTTTAGTGGTCGGGAGTCAAACTGCTAGTTCTTCTTTTGCCCATAACTTGAGCTGCAAATGTCCGAATTGCCAATGCGAGGCCATTTTCGATATCTACGTTTCAAGACCTTTCCAATGACACCAAGAACACCCCAATACAAGGTGTTTTGCCCCTTTTTGTCGAGCTCTGAACATTCAGGAATCCCGGAGGACTCCAACTCCCAACTTTTCCAAGTGTTGGGCTTCACCCCCACATTTGGCCAAAGTAGGGGTGCGACATGGCTGCACTTTCGGAACTTTGGACGGCCATAACTCCCGACTGCAAAGTTTGATCGCAACGACGTTTTAACCAAAGTTGTAGCCTTCGTTGAGATCTTTCCAACCCCATGTCGCACGCTCAAATTGAATGTCGGGAAGAGGTCGATTCCTGACTTTTAGTGGTCGAAAGTCAAACTGGCAGTTTGACTCCTGGCCCTTCTTTTGCCCATAACTTGGGCTGCAGATGTCCAAATGACCAATGCGAGGCCATTTTCGATGACCCTACGTTTCAAGACCTTTTCCAATGACACCAAAAACACCCCAATACAAGGTGTTTTGGGCCTTGTTGTCGAGCTCTGAACATTCGGGAATTCCGGAGGACTCCAAATCCCCAACTTTGTAAGTGTTGGGCTTCACCTTCACACTTGGCCAAAGTGGGGTTGTGACATCAGAAGTCAAATTGGCAATTTGACTTTCGAGCACTAAAAGTCGGAAATCGACCCAATCGCAGTGTGTGCAAGTGGAATGACACATCGTTGGAAAGCTCTCAAAGATAGCTACAAGTTTGCTTCAGACCTCATCCCAATAGTAGGTCTGAGCAAAAAGTTATGAGCTCGCAAAGTCCCAATAATCTAAATTGGGACAGTTTTGGGACTCCTCCTTGGGAGTTTCAGGACAAAAAGCCATTCGGATGTAGGTGCCGTGGAGTAACACAAAAAATATTATATGGGGGAAAGTGGTGGCTTCTCCCAAGTCCGGGCCGTGGTGAGTCTTGTGAATCCAGGTTACCCGTGGTTTGTCCTAGCACTAAAGGTGCTCTAGAAAGTGAAGAAATTAACTTAATGCTTGGTTTGATGCAGGTTCGAGTAAGTAACTTAAGCTTGTCACTCTTCCTAGTCCCATCCCGGAGCTTTAGCATGCCCCTTTACCCCTTTTAGTGCTAAGAGTTGGGAGTGTGCCCCGAGTGTCGCAACCTCATTTTGAGGCAAGTGTGAGGATGAAATTCACACTCCCAAAAGTGGGAACTTGGAGTCCTTTAGGACTCTTAAGAACTTAGAGCTTGATTGCAAGGGTCAAAACACCTCATCTTGAGGTGTTTGTTATACCATTAGAAAGGTCTTGAAGTGTAAGTGTCCAAAATGGCCTTGCATGAGCCATTTGGACATTTGTAGCCCATGTTATGGGCATAAGAAGGGCCGGAAGTCAAACTGGCAATTTGATTCCTGACCATTAAAAGTCAAGAGTCCTGGCCGTGGTGAATCAAGTGAGTCCGTGTTGCCCGTGGCTTGTCCAAACACCAAAAGTTTGAATGTGAATTAACCAATTTGTTGGTTGGTTTTGATGCAGGACCAAGTAATTAAATAAGTTGTCCCTCTTCCTAATCTAATCCCGAAGCTTTCAGCACACCCCTCTCACCCCTTTTAGTGTTGGAAGCTAGGAACGACACCATGTTGTTCCAACTATTCGGGCTCTTTAACATAGTCGGGCCCTTTTTGGGTCTAACAGGGAACTTGGGGGCATGTCATTGAGTTCCTCACAATTCCACTGTTTGAGTAACTTGGACCCATCCTGGGTTTAACTAGGAACTTGGGAACGTGTCACACACTTTCCCACGACCCTTCAAGAATTGGCAAAGGTTGCAACAAGCATGTTTGCTTCTTATTAAGCGTTTGATTTTGTTGGCAAGTTAGGCAAGTCTTCACATACTCCTCTGCACTTCCTTTCAAGTTGGGCCAATAGTAGGACTTCTTAAAGAATGTTGTGGTGCGCTTTGCACCACCATAGCCCACAAGCGACCCATCATGACATTCCTTTAAGCTGACATCCCTCATCTTCCCTTTCGGCACATAGAGTCGATTTTGCTTGTAGCACAATAGTCCATTTTGCAAATGGAAGTGTGACTTGATTCCATTTTGAATGTTTTGCCTCACTTCTTGGCAAATTCGTCAGGGCTGCTCGTTAGTCAAACTTCTTTTGAAATTTTGTTTCACCCACATACACCACTTTAAGTTGGTGCTTCCAATTTAGCGCATCGGGCATTACGTTCTCCTTCCCGAGCTTGTGTCAAATGTCCACATTGAACATAAAGGCCTTGTCGCATGCTCCATCCCATTCGTGGATCTCAAAATCGTGGATCCCATTCGGAGGCATCAGAGTGGATCTCAAAATCCTTATCAAAATCGGGTAACTTCAACACTCGTGTTTTCACCAAAATGCCTTTAAAGGTCTTAAAGGCCTTGTCGCATGATCCATCCCATTCGTAAGTTTTGGTGGACTTCTTCAAGAGGTTTGTCAAGGGTGCGACTATCTTCGCAAAGTTCTTGATGAACTTGCAATAATAGGGGGCCAATCCTAAAAAGGATCTCAAGGCCAGAACCAATCTAGGCGATTCCCAATCCAAGATTGCCTTCACCTTGTGGTTGTCCATCTTCAAACCTTCTTGAGTGATCCTATGTCCAAGGAAGTTCATTTTCGTCACCTCAAATTCGCACTTTTCGAATTTGGCATACAATTTGTTTTTCTTTAGCCTTTGGAACACCTTCCTGAGGAGCTTTGCATGCTCCTCTAAGTAGCCGTTATAGATCAAAATGTCATCTATGTATACGACGACGAAATCATTAAAGCATTCTCGAAAAATGTTATTCATGAGTGTGCAAAATGTGGCGAGTGCATTGGTGAGCCCAAAAAGCATCACCAAGAACTCATATGAACCATATATAGTGCGCCAAGTAATCTTTTCTTGGTCCCCTTCCGCAATCCGAATTTGATAATATCTCGAACATAACTCGATCCTACTAAACAATTTAGTTTTTGAGAGTCAATCAAAGAGATCATCGATTCGAGGCGATGGATATCAGTTCTTCACCATTGCCTTGTTGAGGGCTCTATAATCCACACACATCCTCAACCTCCCATCCTTCTTGTGAACCAAAAGGACGGGTGATATTACCTTTCGCAAGGAGTTCTTCAAGTTAAACCTTAAGTTTTTTACCTCCTCGTGGCTCATTCGATATGGGGCCGCATTCTTATATGATGCTCCTTTGAGGGTCGCAACTAACTCACTGAATTTAGCCTATTCATTTTGAGGAGGACTTGCAATTGTTATGGGGTGAATAGGATTGAGCTCCGTTGCTCCTCTTCACTTTCAAGCTCATCTTGGTCCTCCCAGGTTCTTTGTTCCTCCTCCCCAATTGATTCCGGCAGGACTACTCGATCTTCGATGGGTTCTTCCAACATTGTTTCTTATGCTTGCTTACGGTTCTTCTTAGGTGTCATCCGAAACTCCCAAGAAGTGAATCAAGCTCTACCGGAGCTCTCATACCAAGTGATGCGCTCCTAAGTTCCTAGCAAGTTACTCAAACAACGAAATTATGAGGAACTCGAGGCACAATCCGAATTGTTAGCACTAAAAGGGGTAGAGGGGCATGCTAAAACTCTGGGATGGGACTAGGAAGAGTGATAAGCTTTTAATTACTCATTTGAATCTGCATCAAACCAACCAACAAGTTGGTTATGTCACTTTCTAGAGCACCTTTAGTGCTAGGCCAAGCCATGGGTAACTCGAGACTCACAAGACTCACCACAGCCCGAACTCAGGGGAAGCCACCACCTTCCCCCATATAGTATTCTTTGGGCCTCTCTGCGGCACGCACATCTAAATGGCTTTTCATCCCGGGATTCCCAAGGAGGAGTCTCGAAATTGTCTCGGTTTGGACTTCTGCAACTTTGTGAGGGCATAATTTTTTGCTGTGACTAGCGATTGGGATGCAATTTGAAGAAAAACTTGTAGTTTTTATTGAGATTTTTCCAACGATGTGTCGCACTCCACCTGCATGCACCGGGATCGAGTCGATTTTTAACTTTTAGTGGTCAAGAGTCAAATTACCAATTTGACTTTTACCCTTCTTTTTGCCATATCTTGTGCTACAAATGTCTAAATGGGTCATGCAAGCCCATTTTCGACATTTACACTTTGATAGCTTTCCAATGATATAAAGAACATTTCAATGTGAGGTATTTTGACCCCTGCAATCGAATTCTGAAATTTTGGAAGTCCTAGAGGACTCCCAAGTCCCCATTTCGAGAGTGTGAATTTCATCCTCACACTCTCTCAAAGTAGGGTTGTGTTAGGAATGAACCCTCACACTCCCAATTGAGTTCCCGTTTTGGGGTTTTGGAATCCCAATGGATTTCTGAATCTTCAGAGAAAATTTATAGGGGCCAAAACCCATTGAATTAACAAGTTCATAATATTATTAAAAGCCTCTTGGAACGTAGATGTTTAAAATGGGCTTGCATGACCCATTTGGACACTTCAAACACATTATGGCCAAAAGAAGGGTCAATTTGACTCCCAACCATTAAAAGTTGGGAATCGCCTCGATTTCCTTGCGTGCAGGTGGCATGCAACATACTATTGAAAAGCTCTCAACGAGGGCTATAACTTTATTTGATACTTCATCTCAATCGAAGGTCTTAACACAAAGTTATGGGCCCCCAAAGTTGCGAGAGTCCCAACTCTGGGAATTTCGGGACTTCCAAGTGACAAAATGACATTTAGGTGTTGGTCCCATGACTTGGCACATAGTATACTATAAAGAGGGAGGTGGTGGTTTCCCCCAAGTCCGGGCCGTGGTGAGTCTTGTGAGTCCGTGTTTGCCCGTGACTCGTCCGTGCACCAAAATGCTCCAACTATGCACTACCAACTTGTTGTTTAGTTTGTGTAGGTTTGTGTAAGTAATTGAATTGCTTGTCAATCATCCTAGTCCCATCCCAAGTTCCAGCACGCCCCTCTTCCCACAAAATGTTACAAGCTAAAGAGCGCCCCCAAACTCTTTCTCCTTCCATTGTTTTCACCTTTGGATTCACAGTTGAGTCCATTAAGGAGCTTAGGGTGCGTTAATAATCATTGCAAATTTTTTGAGAAAACATTTGTAAAACTATGCCATGTTGTTGAATACTTGAATATGTAATAAATTTTATGGTACATGCATATTCACTGTCGTTTATAATTTTTTTGAATCAGGTAAGTTACTTTTTTTCTAAAGAATAAGTGTAAGAATTACTCCAAAAAATACCAAAGATGGCATGTTTTTAGGTTTAAACTTACATTACATTCCTAGAGCATAATACGAGTTTTTACAAGTGAGTTTCCATGTCACAATAAAGTTTGAAATTAACAAGGAACATCTTCATGAAATTGTCCAAATATTTCTAAATGCTTTCGTGATAGCTCTCTGATATGTTGGAGGTCCATTCTTCAGTCCAAAAACATCACCCTCCAAATAAACGTTCCTTAATCTGTGACAAATGTTGTATTGTATTTATCTTATAGAACTATGGATACTTGATGATACCCACCATAATATGCTTCACATCTTGCCACTTTGTTTAGTACCTCACATGTGGATGGTAATGGAAAAGGATCTTTTTTTGTTGCTACATTTAGCTTTTTGAAATCCACACAAATTTTTGAACTTCCCATTCTTCTTTGGTACAACCACAATTGGTGATAACCATGTACAACCTCTTCCACGTGTTGTATGAAACCTTCTGCTAATGATTTATCAATGTCATGTTTTTCTATTATAGTGTAATTTGGATAACCTATACCTACCTAATGTGTTAGTTTTATTTTGTGAGCGTGCGAGTGTGAACTTGAGTAAGTGAACATGAATGATTTTTTTTGGAATACTTTATTGACATCAATAAGATATTTGGAAAATGTTATTTGACACATGGGACAAAACATTTGGTGATATGGAGGAATATTTTACCATGTGTTCATGGATGAAAGATATTGATGGATGATAAATTGGATGATAAATGAAAATGGATGAACTTTTTCATTAATGTTCGAAAAAAAAATTGGCAAAAAATTGAACGAAATAAATAGGATGGAAAAAAATTATGTTGGTTTATTTTGAAAAGTTCAACACATGAAATGTTCAAGTCGTACTTTATATATTTTTATATGAAGTATATTAAGTTTTGGAAGATCTAAACCTTATAGAATTTAAACTAAATCCAATTCACTAGCATATAAACCGATTGACCCACCAAGAGGTATGTGCCAATCCAAACCCTACATGTTCACCAGTAAAAGGCATGTGCCCATTAGGAATTAAAACAATATGAGGTAGCCCACGACACTTTACTTTGTCTATACCATTTAAAGGTATTTTTTATTTTCATTCAATCTCTCAACCTCTTGCATATATAACCATTATTGTTACTAGTAGAATCAAATCAAAAAAATTCCCCTTCTACTATTAATTTGCATGATCTATACCTCAATTTACATTTGTTCCAAGGTCGAAATTTCTAAGGTGTACTGCTAAGGACAAAAAGGATGTAATCTTTAATGGAATCATTTTTTGTCTTATGTTTTGATCCCCATCAATATCAATGAGTCAAAATGTGTCAAAAAATTTATGAATACCATATTTTAGACCGTTACAATTCTACATTCCATCGATTTCATCCATTTTGTGTCTTTACATGGTCAATTAAGACTACGTAAAGGAGTATAAAAAAAGGTGATATTATGTCGCAACCCTAACATTGGGTTTGCAACAAAATGTGAAGTGTAAGGGCCCATGAGGCCGAGAGTGTGTTTAAATATGAAACACATTCTCACAAATGGGGGGGGGGTGCAAAGGATGAAGCCCGATGACTCCCAGGTGCACTCCCACTTTGGGAATTACATTTATGCAGGAGTTGTGAATGTTCAAAACCTTGGTTGGAAGGAAAAAAAAACACCAAATTGGGCTTCCAAGGTACCATTAAAAAGGTCTTGAGAAGCATATGCTTACAATGCCCTCAAATTGTTCATGTAAAATTGAGTTGCATAAATTATGATCAAAATAAGGGTTGGGAATCAAATTCTCAATTTGACTCCCGACCATAATTCCCTTGAGAGTAGGGGTCAAATGAGGTTCGATTAGAGTGTGTTATACACTATTGGAGGACTATTAAACATTGTGTTCGTAATATCAAAATAAGCTTAATTTGAGAAAGATATGAACGTCCAAAGTTTTGGGATAACATGAATCCCAGTTTTGGGACTCCCACTTGGGAGTCTCGGAGGAAAATGACATTTGGATGTAGTCCCCATGGAAAGGTACATAGTATATTATAGGGAGGGGAATGGTGCCTCCTCCAAAAGGTTACGGGTTGTGTAAAGCTTGTGTTTGAAGTTGTCCCTATTAAGTCCACTGCACCAATTCCAATCATGACGCACTCCCAACTCCTCAAAGGACCCAAATGTGAGTCCAAGTAAAAAACAACGGAAGAGGGAGGAGTTGGGGCACGCTCCTTAGCTCACAACACTTTGAGTGGTAGAAGGGCGTGTTGGAGCTCCAGGATGGGACTAGGAAGAGTTGACAAGCTTCACTCACTCACACAGGCCTGCACACACCCCACACAAGGTGGTTAGTACATAGTTAGAGCACCATTGGTGCTAGGACGAGCCACGGGCAACACTGACACACAAGACTCACCACAGCCTAGACTTGGGGGAAGCCACCACCTTCCCCCTTATAGTATACTCTGTGGTTGGCCACGAAAGCCTACATCCAAATGGCTTTTCTCTCTTGGGACTCCCGAGTGGGAGTCTTGAAAATGTGCCAATCGAGACTCTTGTGACTTTGGAACCCCATAACTTTGCGAGCAGACCTTGAATTGAGGTGTGGTTTAAAACAAAGTTGTAGCTTTCGTTGAGAGCTTTCCAACGGTTTGTGGCACATTGTCTACAGCCAAGGAAATTGGGTCGATTTTTGACTTTTTTCTGGATGAGAGTCAAACCCTGAACATGGGCCCTGCTTTTGGCCATAACTTGTGTTTTAGATGTTTGAATGAATAATCCAAGCCCATTTTAGACATCTACGTTCCAATATCTTTCCAATGATATAAAGAACGTCACAAGTTATTGAGTTTTGACTCCTAAATATGCTCTCTGAAATTTTGGGAGTCCACCAGGACTCCATCTCCCAAAGTGGGAGTTACCTTGGGAGTGTGAGCGTTCACTCCCTTACACTCCCTCACACTTTCTTACATTCCCAGGAGTATGTGATGTGACTCCCAGGCTTCCTCTTGGCCCGCACCCTTACAACCTCTTCGCCTTGACTCTCGGGCTTCTTCTTAGCGCGCACCCTTGCGGCCTCTTTGCTTTGACTCCCGGGCTTCTTCTTGGCCCGCACACTTGCGGCCTGTTTGCCTTGACTCCTAAGCTTCCTCTTGGCGCACACCCTTGCCGCCTTTTTGCCTTGACTCCCAGGCTTCCTCTTGGCTCGCAACCTTGCAACCCCTTTGCCTTGGCGCAAGCCCGGAGCTAAGCCTACGATAATTTGACTTGTGCTTGTGAGCCATACCGACATGGCCATGGCTAATAGTTTCAATGTTTAAGAATTGTGTTAGGAGTATTTGAGTGTGGTGAGGTTTTTAGGGGGCTTTAACAACTTTGTGTTATAATAGGGGTAGAGGAATGCGCACAGGGTGTGGGAGGGTTGTTTTGTCTTCCGAAATGCGATATTGGTTGGGTTAGTCCTTTTCTTCAGCAAAAAGTTGGTAAACTATAGTTTTAGAACCTTCGTAACGTAAGAAGGAGCGAGAAATCGCTAGGAAGTTGAGGGAAGAAAAACAAACACCGGAGTTCATGGTGTGCAACGAAACATTGGTCTTGTATCAGTATTTAACAAACAGCAAGGATGTTGGGAATTTGTGAAGTAGGAGGAGGGGGTTAGTGAAAGGTGTGAGCCATGGATTATAGGTCAACAATTAGTTAAGTTTTAGTTCCTTAAATTTCCTTACTACTAATGATTTGAATGCTTATAAACCTTCAAGTGGTGATTATTAAAAGTTGGATTAGATTTTGTGATATTTCGAGGCATAGAATAATTCTTTATTTCAGTGGATGTAACGCTTAATTAGTTTTAGGACCTAGTAAATTTTTTAAGTACATTATCCTTTTTAGTTTGTAGAAAAGGGGAAGGGGATGTAGAATTAGATGTGATTTATTGATATATAGGGAATACAAGCCCATAATTAACAATATTTCGCTTAACAAAGTTGAGTTAGTTGTAAAATGATCTTCAAGCACTAATGATGTACTTGTAGGATTTTTAGGATGTAGTCCTAATACATCTTTATTTAGTTTCACTTCTAACAGACTTTGAAATAGAATCAAAATCAAATTTAAGTAGCAATAGTTCCGCCTGAGTAGCCTCAAGTGAATTACAACTAAATAACTGACTACAAGGATAAATCACAGTTGTAAAAATTCTAGGATGCGACGAATGGTGCGAGCGAGGTACTCGGCTCGATGCTCCAGGGGAAGTGGGTTGATCGGGCCTCCTAACCAACGATAATGGCCGTCACCGGGAACGCACGTTCGACAATGGAGACGGACATCATCATCTTCGCACTGGCACTCTTCAAACCTTTCTGGCACGGCTCCACGAGCAGGAACAAACTCTAGGTAAATTGCTAAGGCATGTGGGTTAGGAGATAGTCGACGATCCCATACCGAACGAGCAACTCGAGTGCGCACCACTCTCCTAGGCGATTCTTCTTCACGCGGCCGTTGAGAAACATCCAAGTCGAACGGTGCTTCTTCAAGCTCTTCTTGTTGTACGGGTGCGACCGGAGGATTTGAAGGCGTAGCGTCGTCATCTGCCATGACTAGTTGCGCCTGCATCAACAAAAACCAAGAAGGTGGTACGAACAAGGTGATACTTGCGTTTAGAAGGGGTCAAGGCCTTTTTATTTAACAAATTAGGGTAGGCGTAAGGTGTGGGAGTGACGGCGGAACCTCATGAAAATTCGAACACCCTAGATCCAGTGGATTCATCAAAACCTAAATTCAACGGTGGATCTAGAAGTATGTGAGAGTTTTTGTGATGCAAATTATAAATCCAATTTACTATGTACTACATAGTTAATTAGTGCATAGTAAAATAAATAGGTATGGAATATCAAAGGAGTAAATGGTACATGGAAATGTTACTTCAACCATTGAAGTAGTCAAGTAAGAACTCAAGGATTTTTTCCTTATTACTATTGATAAATGATCTTAGTAGTTAGTTACTTGAAGTAATTAGGATGAAAAAGGGGGATGTGAAGGTCAACGGACGAAAAAGATAAGGATCAAGCTCAAAAGGCCTCATCAAGATATCTAGGATCAGGGGGAGGATGGATCCTCGAATCCCATTAGTCATGAAGATTGTCATCTTCTTTGATTGGAGGATGGAATCTCTCTTGTGTTTCATTAGGCCCAAGGATTCTCATCCTAATTTCAATTGGATGGCAATTCATTCTCAAAATCTCATTGGCCCTTGAAGGATGAGGAAGCCATCGATTGGTGCAAAAGGATTTCGAAGCTCTCATTCGACAAAGGAACAAGCTCAAGGGGTCATGGAGGCTCACCAAGGAAGGGGGCATTGTGTGTATGTGAAAAAACAAGAAGGAGGAGGAGGAGGAGTGTGAGGAAGATTGGTTGTTAGTTCTTATGTGTGTAAGAATCAAGCATGGAGGAAATGTGTGCAAGAATCAAGCATAGAAAGAGTGTGTGTAAGAATTAGGCATGAAAAGAACTTGTGTAGCAAGTACTTGTTGTGAAGCCTCTGGACTTTTGGTTGATTAATTGTTTCTCTCAAATCCATCGTTGGATTTGCGTCAAAATTAGATCAGTCTTAGTTTAAAAGGTGTAGAAGACCGTCCCCAAAATTCATCTTGATCGGACTTTTTGTGAGGGAGTTGCAGGTGTTGGAAGTAGAGGGTGTTGAAGAAGGTTTCATGAAAGGATTTCCATGGTGAAGCCTCTGGACTTTTGATTGATTAATTGTTTCTCTCAAATCCATCGTTGGATTTGCGTCAAAACTAGATTAGTCTTAGTTTGGAAGGTGTAGAAGTTTCTCCCCAAATTTCAGCACCATCGATTTTGCTATAAAGGGAGCTACACTGGTTATAAGTAGAGGGGGTCGAATTGGTTGTTTTTTTTCCCTCAATCTAGGCAAGTGGTTTCTAGTTTCAAGGCTTAACTCTTAATCAAAGAAATGAAATAAAATAAAAATTTATGAGATGTTGTAACATGTCTTCTTTATTATTAGCTTTCCAAAATTCAATGCATGTAGATTAAGGAGTTGTTGTAAATGTCATGACAAATGAAACGGAAGGTTCCAACCATCAAGCGTGACATGGAATTGAACACACACATATGGCTCCTTCATATTCCATCATGGTAAGTTACGATTCTCTCACCTTATCTTTGTATCTTCAACTTGGACACAACACGTTAGATCATTAGTGAATTCATTACGTGCTTTGAACCACTTACTTGTTAGACTACAACTACATAGTAGTTCCACTTCCAACCGGGTTTTATGTGAGTGCATATCTTAATGGTGAAGGTGTGCAAACAATCCTCACAAAAGGCCCAACAGAGATAGAGTAATCTTCAAGCCATAGGAACGAAGGATTGATTCGAATCAACTTAATGATTAAATAAACAATGTGATAATGTGCCAATGATAATAGGAGTCTCATAAGGACCGAAACGTTTATTTAGATATGAGTAAGCTTGACAAAGAGCTATGGGTATATGTTAAGTCTTGGCCTATGCCATGGTTCATAGCTGTAGGAAGTTTAGAATGCGTCGAATAATATAAAGTAGATAGTTCGCCTTGCTGTTAGGAGGTAGGCGACGAATCAGACCGCGCAACCAACGATAGTGTCCAACGTCGGGAACTAAAGGCCAAGCGAAGATAAAAGTGTCTTCGGATTCATAACAACCTTCACAAACGGTTTTGGGTTCGTCACCGGAAGCAAGATCGACTTGCAACAAGATCACCAGGGTGCGAGAGTTTGGCGAAATGCGATAATACCAGGCTCGAGGGGGTTCAACTTCGAAACGAGTGCGCACCTATCGAGGTTCGAGTTCTTTGTCACAAGGATGTTGCGTTATAGTCAAATCTAAAGACGATTCCGAAGGCGGTTTCGCGTTCACTTGTACGGCTTGGGGCCCGTAGGAGGTGACTATGCGCGACGCCATGCTTGCAAGGAAGAGAGGAAATATCTTCAACAAAAATCAATTTGTAATTAAGGTGGAGGGGATTTGTGACATCAAGTTATGTGATCATAATTTATACGCCAAGGAAAGGAAGGGAGTGGGTAAAGAATGGCCTAAGACCATGGTAAGGTAAAACCCTTGTGTCAAAGGATAAAAAGTGAAGGTTTAAGTAAGTTTGCTTGGGGGGAAGTGGGAATAAGTAGAAAGGGACCTTCTCCTTCTCCTTCCATTGATCACCGAGCAAAGGGACCTTCTCCTTCTCCTTCCATTGACCACCGAGTAAAGGGACCTTCTCCTTCTCCTTCCATTGACCACCGAGTAAAGGGACCTTCTCCTTCTCCTTCCATTGACCACCAAGCAAAAGATTCTTCTCCTTCTCCTTTTCTTTAAAAGGCGAACTTGGGTGATTGGGGTGCTTTTTTTTTTTCGACGAGATATGATCTTTAATCCAATCTCGAGAGTTCTAGTTCTCACAAGCTCTTGAGGAGGAAAAGGATGATCAACTTTGGTAGTGGAGAAGGGGAAAGAGAATAGAAGGGGGATTTGGTAAGAGTTTTGGAAGGATGAAGGTGAGTAAGAATAGTATTGGGAAGTTGGAACTCTAGGGAAAGTTAATAAACCCTCTCGGGTTTTGTAGCATAACTTCCTAGTTATTTAGCTGCAGATCCTGAGATTTGGTAGGAAGGTGCATTTACTAGTTAACTTTCCAAAGAGCTAAAGCAAACCAAATTTGAACAATCTGGGTGTGAGAAACAATTCTTCAAATGATTGTTGGTTGTAGCCAAGTTTAAGGAAGTGTTGAGTTCATAAAAGTTTGTTTAAAGGATGACAATTTAGTATAAGGTTCTAGGATTAGGAATGTGGGGATCAAAATAATAATAATAATAAATAAATAAATAAATAAATAAAAATACAACTATCAATGTTAAGTTGTGAATGATGCATAGGAGGCAAAGAAACTTAATCTCAACTACAAATGCAATCTAGCATCTAGAAGTACGCTCGCTTCGTCTTTCACCGGTAGCATTTATGCTTTCAAGTATAGTCACCTTGTAGAACCGGAAGTAGAGGGACAAAAGTTGCCTCACAGTGCTACCCACCATCTTTTCTAGGTTGATTTCAACTTGAACTCTTGCTTATGAATTCATTTTAGTCCCATCCCAGAGCCCCAACATGCCCTATTAACCTTGAAATGTTGCGAACTAGGGAACGTTCCCCAACTCTTTTCTTCTCCTGTTGTTTCATTATAGGACCCACCTTTGGGTCTCTTGAGGAGTTTGGGGGTGTGTCACATTAAGACAACATTTTGATATTCTTTAAAGAATTTGGACCTTCCACCCAAACTACCTAGATGCATCCTTTTTACCTCTAACATGTGTTTGTAATCGTTAAACTTTTATTTTACAATGATAATTTTTTTTAACACCAATTGCCACACCAAACACCTTGGAATTTATGATTCAATATATGTTAATCTCAAGGATGTTAAATAGAATATGTGAAATGAAAAAAAAACCCTTGGAATATTTAAGAAATGATAGTCGGTTAATCCCCCTTTGGCCTATATTAGAAATTAAAACATGGGGAACAAAATGGAAAAAAGGTTTTTGACAAAACATATGAATTGGTAGCATGGCAATGGGCAAATGTGAAGATAGATAAAGAAATTTTCACATTGTTCAAACATACTATAAACATTTCAAAAGAGGATATGGAAGATTATAATTGGGTAATGTTTACACATGCCATGGATTTCTTTAAATAACACATGAATTTGAAGAAGTTGATTCCAAAACATTTTTTCACAAGCTTATGACAATGTAGTTAGACATAAAATTTATATGTATTTTGATGGTTGCTTTCGATACCATCAAATTTCCACGGCACTCAAAGATTAATACAAAAATATTTTTATTAATGATTGGGGGGTGTTCATATGGGTAATCATGATACCTTTTGGGATAAAAAATGAACCACTTACTTATTAAAATATAATCACCAAGGCTTTCCATTAATGACACACCCCTAAACTCCTTAAGGAAACCCAAAAGTAGGTCCCAAAGTGAAACAACAGAATGAGACGAGAGTTGGGGCATGTTCCCTAACTCACAACACTTCAAAGTTAGGAGGGCGTGCTAGAGCTCGAAGATGGGACTACGAAGAAAAAAAAAGCGAGAATTCAAGATGAGGTCAACTTGCACAACCAATAAAAGAGGGCAATTAGTGCAAGTTGAATGGAAATGGTGCAGTAAACTTAATAGAGACAACTTCAAGTACAAGCTTTACACGACCCACAACCTTTAGGAGGAGGAACCAATCCCCTCCCTATTTTATACTATGTGCTTTTCCATGAGGATTACATCCAAATGTCACGTTTCCCCTGGACTCCCAAGTGGGAGTCCCAAAACTTTGGACACTCATATCTTTCCCAAATTATTATTTTTCTTAAAATGCAAGGTCATCACCTTATAACTCGTGAAAAGATCTTTCCAAAGTTGTATAACATGCTCCAATCGGACCTCATTTGACCATGATTTCAAGGGATTTGTCGTCGGGAGTCAAACTCTCAATTTGACTCCCGCCCCTTCTTTTAATCATAACTCGTGTAAATCATATTTAAATGAGCAATGTGAGGGCACTTTAAGGATTTAAACTTTAAGACCTTTTGATGGTGTCTCGGGGGCCAAATTTGGTGCTTGTTTATTTTTCCAACTAAGGTTTTGAACATTCATAACTCTGCACAAGTGCAATTCCCAAAGTGGGAATGCACTTGAGAATCATTGGGCTTCATCCTTTGCACTCTCCCATTCATGAAAGTGTGTTTCACACTTAAACACATTTTTGCCCTCATGGGCCCTTGCATTTCACACTTAGTTGCAAACCCAATATTAAGGTGGTGACATGATGTATTCATGAAGATTTTCTTAGATGATTTTTTAAATTTTTAGTGACCTATCCACCCATATCAATAAGCTCATAAAGTGTTTCCTCAAGATTAGAGAATTTAAGATAGTTTGAATCCGAATAAATTTACATTTATGGTTTATTTATAACTATTTTGGGATTCATCATTTCCAAATTAAAAAAAAACATGATCGTAAAAAAAAAAAACAATAGTATGCCAATACCTAAAACATCTAAGGAGATTCAACTGGTTAACGAATTGGCCCAATTATATTGATGTTTCGTTAAGAATTTTGTTTCAATTATGGCATCGAATGTATGCACTATCTAGTGGTTCATTTCAAGCATGTACAACATTCACAATAATCATAAGGAAGTTTTTATAAATGATCCATATGGATGTGATTTTCAATTTGAAGATTTGATTAGTGTAATATTTGATAATTAAAGTTCCAGTCATTTAAGAAACTCTTAAAACTAAATCAAAACCCATTTTGAAAAATGTTTCAATGTTAGTTGGTATGGTGAAATCACTTTGAAAATCCTAAAAGAAAAACCAATCATTTCCATAAGAATAAAAGCTTGTTTAGATATTTCAATTATGTACCCATTGGGCACAAAACATTTGACCCAAAAAAAAAATCATTTGAAAAGGACTTTTGAAAACAAGATCTAATTTTGACCTTTCTAAAGTTCATAACTACCATTTGCTTAAGGTTTCAAAAGAAATATTTCACATTTTAGTTTTATGATTTCATTTTTCAAACCATGTTTAATCATTATAAACAAATTGGAGTGGAATTCAATATGAATTCATAATTTCTTCACAATATGGTCAACTAATTACTCCACATTTTAAATTTAAATGTTCATTATTTATAATGAATGTATTATTTCAAAAACTAATTATGCAATTGTCTTCATAATCAAATTATTCATCTAGAATGAGTCATCATTTAATGTATTTAGAATTAAATTATTCGCCATAAACATTTAAACACAAAACACCTTGCAGATTATTATTGTGATTCCAAAAGTGAACCCCACCTATCACAAAATTATTCAAGAAAACTAAGGCATTTGAATGGATGGTTGAATCTTGAACTGCTTGGGAGGAAATGGAAAACCAATATATTCCAGCTCCCATTCTCATTAGTCGTAAGTGGGAATTGAAATTTCATGTCCATATTGATGCATCCCAGCTAGTAGTAAGGGAAATCTTTGCCCAAAACCTAACTGGTAAGTTTGATCAACCGAACTCCACTAAGAAAAAATATATTGTTATGAAGAAAGAGGGTTTAGCTATGGTCTATGCCTTACACAAGCTTAGACATTACTTGTTAGGTAATAGATTTATGTTTTATGTCAATCACATGGCCTTAGTACATTTAGTTAACAAGCCATATGTTTTTAGCAAATTAGTTAGGTGGTTATTATTGTTCATGGAGTATGATTTCAAAATTGTTTACAATCTTGGTAAATCACACTTAATTGTAGATGCATTAAGCAATTAACCTAACAAAATTAAACTTGTTGGAATACCTAATCAAACTTGTGATGTTCATTTGTTCACATTACAGCCTGAATGGTTACATAATGTTTATGAATACGTGTTAGAAGGAGATGCTGAAAATATTTACAACTTCACAAAGATAATTTTTAGCCTAAAAAACTAAGCCATTTGTAGTTCAAGGAGTATTGTATTGATTAGACAACAAAATAGGTTTCATCGAGTTTTACAACTAAAATAGGTACCCACAATTTTGCAAGAACTACGTGGAAGAGTTGTAGGAGGGCATTGTTTTTTGGGACAACATTGGGAGGAAGATCACGATGTCGATTATTGGTGGTCAATGATTGTTACCCATAATTAGTAACATGTGATTTAATATGTTATAGATTTAGGCAGAATCTTAACCTTAATAGGTGAATTAACCTGTTATTTAATCTAACTTGTGGCATTAACCTAACTGGTTACTAAAAATCTAATAGATTTACTAGGTTAATAGGCAAGTTGATAGGTTAATCAATCGGTGGTATGTAGAATAGGTGGTAGAACATGTAGTTGAACATGTGGCAAAATAAGATGTATTTTTTTTTGAAATTTGGGATTGCTAGTTGAAGTATTGGCTAATGATTGTTTTAAGTCAGTTATGACTATTGCATTTTTGAATTATCTATTATAAAACTAGGAGGATAGACCTATCTGAAGAGACTCTTGATTTCATTTTGATTTTATGTTTTATTTTTTCATTTTGGAACACGAATCATTCTTTTCAAGCAACTTTCTTCAAGTTTTGAATAATTTCTGTACATGTTAATTTAAGAGTTTTAGTTAGTTTAAGTTTTGTTAGTTTTTGCATGTACTTGTTATTGTTTCAGGAATGTGTTGGAAATTCAGAAACAGGAAAAAACCTTAAAGGGAATATAAAAACTTGTTAACATTTGGTAACCACGAAATGGATAAGAGTTCAAAAGAAATCACGTTTAGAATTTTTGGTTAGATTTTATAATTTTAATAAATTTATTTTAAAAATATAATCATGTTTGAAATTTTGATTTATTTTGTGTTTTACTTATTTTTGTGTAATTCTTATGATTCAAGTTGTTGTGTACTGATTTAGTTTGATAACATTAGGAATAGGGTAAGGTTAGTGTAAATGTTTTGAAATAAAATAGGCGCCCAATCTACAAAAGAAGTTTTCTATAAACTTTTGACTATTGGGAGGGGTCATTCAGAAATTTTTATGTTAAAAAATAATGCAAAGGTTTTCCTAAAGTTTTTTTATTATAGAAAATGTCAAGAATAATCACTAGAAGTTTTAGAAAATAATTAGAATATATCACACATAAACCTGCTCCAGGACTTGCACTGGAGCAAGATGAATAATAAGTGTAACCTATGGGAAATGAACTTATGAATGCACCAAACACAAATGTAGCACAAAGGGGAGAAGCTAATGAATCAAATCAAAATGTAGTAAAATTGATTAAATAGAGAAACCCAATAATGCTCTCAACAACTCATCGATAAACACCATGAATAATAACCCAACCGAAGGCAATGAATGTTTATCATGATGACAATCATGAACCTATTTAGTCATTTGATGAAGTTGTCTTTGCATGACAACCATGGCGATTTGTGACCCTAGGTTATAATTTACCTATAATTACTACATTGACATTAATTACAACATATGTTGGTTTTCAAAACCACCCACCAAACACCAATATTAATTCAATACCCACTAATTCAGATATGGAATGACTTCACCTATTCAATAGGTTGGAGCAACCACATCACATCAATTAAAGACCATCCAATCAATTAGTTTTTATACCACATTTAGACATGTTGAACCCCGAGCAACACCCACATTTGTTCAACAAGAAGTTATATATCCACAAGGCACCTGGCATGTCATATTAGTATTTGGTCCTGGTGAAAGATCATAAGTTCCACATCATAGATTGGTTTTAGGATGAAACCAAGGTGCTAGAATTATAACCTATTCATATTGTCAACAAGTGGGACAAATGTTCAACCGCTACCCATTTGTTGATTATAGATTAAGGTAGTTGTTAAGGGAGGAAGTGATGAATACTCATCAACCTGTTCTTCCAACCACTATAATAACAATACAATAGCAATACCCAATGTGTTTTTATTTGGAACTCAAGCCATGAATCATAGTTTAGGTCATACAACATACATGTTAATTATAAAACAACTTGGCCACAACTTATTACATCAATTGTACTAGGCAAAACTAATATGTTACCTACTTCAACGTACTTAATGTGGTATAATGTCATACCCCTTTTTGTGCCTTTAGATCCCAGTTTGTATCTAGCATATCCAATTGGAACAAAAGTACTTGATTCTTCGATCTTTATGAATTATACATGTTATGTACCTAGGAATGTTACCCAGTACTTGAAGAACTTGTTGTACCACCAATATATACACCATACTCTGTTGGAAATTAGTTTCCTATAGTGGTTCAAATGATGACTAGAAGGGATAGACAACATGTTCAACAACTTGTTACTACCCCAATTCCAACCACTGGACATGTTACAACTAGTTTATCAACTTATATACTAAGAGGTTTTGTTCGCCAACCACTGGATGGAAGACAACCTAGAGACTCACATGGAGGAAGTTCACCTCGAGGAGATATGTATGGAGGACCACCTTTTAATCCACTTGTTGGATCTTTTGGATGGACAACACTTGATCCACATATGTTTATACCACCATGGTATCGACCACTTGTTGTGCAACTTGTATCATAACCAACGACCAAGTTGCCATACAACAAGCTACAATATCCAAACTATGTTAAAAACATTGATCTTGACGTTTAGATTTGAATATTCAAGAATACCATTAAAGTTAATGGTGAAACAATGGAAGCTAACATCATTAATATGTTAAGTTTCACTCTAAAGGACATTATCTTTGAGTGGGGAGAAAATTGTGTTCAAGACCATCCAAACTGCACTTTTGAAAAGTTGGATTTTGTAAACGATTCATAACTATAAAAAACGATGAAAAGATCTACATGCAATTAAAAAACATATAACAACAAACCGCCAAATGTGTTGAGGTATATTATGAATGCATATTGAAACTAACAAATTGTCTACAAGTTATTATTATTATTATTTTTCATCAGTGTTTTCAGAGCATGTTTATCACCTTAGCTAAAATTAACAATTATATGTATGAAGAGAGATACCTTGATTAAACACAAGGAAGTTGTAGTATTTGAGGAAAATGAACTTGTTAGTTTGAGTTACCAGAAGCTAATTGATGCGCCCCTAAGTCCCGGGGTGAACCCATTTGAGGGTTTCACCTTGCAAAGTTGCGGAAAGTTGGGACTTAGAGCACACTCCCGACTTCCAACACTAGAAAGGGGTAGAGGGTCGTGTTGGGAGCCCCGGGATTAGACTAGGAAGAGGGACTAGCTTAGCTTGTGTGAATCTACATCCAAAAACCAACCACAATAGGTTAGTTTAGCATTCGGGACACCCTTGGGTGTTGGGACAAGCCACGGGCACTTGGACACACAAGACTCACCACAGCCCAGACTCACGGGAAGCCACCACCTTCCCCCATATAGTATTCTCTGTAGCTCGCAGTGGAGGCTACATCCAAACTGCCAGTTTGACTCCCAGCCCTTCTTTTGCCCATAACTTGAGCTGCAGATGTCCAAATGGCCAATGCGAGGCCATTTTCGATATCTACGTTTCAAGACCTTTCCAATGACACCAAGAAAAACCCAATTCAAGGTGTTTTAGGCCTTGTTGTCGAGCTCTGAACATTCGGGAGTCCCGGGGGACTCCAAATCCCCAACTTTTCCAAGTGTTGGGCTTCACCCCCACACTTGGCCAAAGTGGGGTTGCGACACTAATACATTAGTTAAACCTATAGTACTTGTTATAACCAAATCAACATTAACTTATACTAATTGTAGTAAAAGATGTCATTCACTAAAGACTTGACATAATAAGAAGAAAAACGTATTAACTGTACCAATCACCACAATTAAATCTACATAACCTGTAATAAAAACCAGAACCCAACTTGTTAAATTAGGAATAATACATGTTTGTTATCCCTATATAATTTGTTTTAATGCATAACATAAATTTAGAGAATGTCTTATAAAGATCAAGGTACAAAACATGTTTATAACCAAACCTGTTAGTTTTAATGTTATGACAACACCTAAACCACTTCGAACTGACAATGTGCCAATCAACGAAGTAACTACTATTACCACTCATAGTCAACTACCAAAACAACATGTGTTTAAAGAAAGGGATCCAATTCTTTAATATCAAACGCTACATTATCAACCTGGTATCATCAAAATTTGCTTCACTAGAACCTACAGTTGCTTCAATTGCCATCAATCATCAAATGGTAGTGATACAAGTTCAAGTAGGGAAAAACTTTATTGAATATGTGTTTAGATGATGGTTTTTGAGTTAATATCATTATGAAAAAACTAAAAGTGCATTTAGATTTGTTAAAACCAAAACCCGTACCTTATAATTTATGCATGGCTAATCAAACCATTGCCAAACCTTTAGGTCTAACAAAAGATCTTAAAGTTCTTGTTCATAGATTTCCTTCCGCATTAACTTTTACTATGATACAAAATAGTGTGTTAAACTTTAACTAATTTATGTTGTTAGGGCGACCTTAGCTAAGGGATGTTAAAGTGTTTCATGATTGGAACAATAATATTATCACTATACAAAAAACCGATACAATCAAAACTATGCCTATATTACTAAGAAACTTGGAGTGCCAACTAAGCATCCAAAAGTGTTAGTTTGCTATGCTTTCCATTTTGGAATATTTGACGAAGAAGAGGATTTGATGTTTGCTACAAAACAAGGATTATTTTCAATAGGAACCATAGTTGTCCTTATACCAGCTAGGTTAGAGCAACATGTTAATTTGATTACACTATCAAATTTGAACCTACTTGAATAGAGTTCAAAATATTTGCATTGTTGGATGGACTATCACCAAAAAAGAAAAATTAACCAAGACCAACCTGTGTTTTGAAGAAAACTTACAACATGTTAAATTTAGTGTTGATTTGGAACCTATTGTCAGTTACCAACTGATTGAGATGCTAAAAGAGTTCAAAGACATTTTTGCATGGATTTACAAGGACTTGAAGGGCATACCACCTGAAATAACTCAACATCAGATTGAATTGGACCCATCAGTACCACTTACTCATCAAGCAAAGTACTGGTTGAATCTTAATTATGTAATTATTGTCAACATGATATTAACAAATTGGTTGTTGTAAGTTTTATTAAACCCATTCAAGAGGTTACTTAGCTTTAATGCTTAAGAAAAAAAGGAAACTAAGAATTTGTGTGGACTTTAGGAAGCTTAATGTTGCTACTAAAAAAAACCCATATCCATTACCTTTTATTGATGAGGTTATTAACATTGTAGCCAGACATGAGGTTTATACATTTTTAGATGGTTTTTTTGGATACCATTATATTTCCATAGCACTAGTGGACCAATACAAAACTACCTTTGTAACTAATTAGGGGGCTTTTCTATGGGTCGTAATTCCTTTCGGGGTCAAGAACGAACCACCCACCTATCAAAGGGTAGTCACGAAAGTTTTATGTCAGATACAATGATGTATTCATGATGACTTTTTAGGTGATTTTATTATTTTCAATGACTTGTCCAATCATTTATAAATATATAAAAACTGTATCCTAAAATGTAAAGAGTATGGCATTAATTTGAATCCAAAAAAATGTACATTTATGGTGTGTTCTAGAACTATTTTAGGATTCGTAGTCTTAAAATAAGGAAAGACCCGTGATCTTAAGAAAATAAAAGTTTTAGTCAAAATGCTCATACCCAAAACACCTATGGAAATTCAAGTCTTTAATGGAATGGCATAGTTTTATAAATGTTTCATCAAAAAAATTGCCTCCATTATGGCATTAATCACTTAAAAAATAGAAAAGTTTGAATGGACTACTGAATGTTAAATCGATTGCAAAAACATCAAGAATTAATACATTCAAGCTCCTATACTCATCAATCCTAACTAGGAACTAGAATTCGATATTCGTATTGTTGCATCTTAGCTAGCAGTAGGCCCAAAACCTAATAGGTCAAATAGATCAACCTATTATGTATTCACAAAGATTGTTTAATTTTACTAAGAGAAATTACACTACTGCATAAAGAGAGGCTTTAACCATGGTTTATGCCTTGCACAAATTTGGGCATTACTTAATAGGCAACATGTTCACATTTTATGTAGACCATATGGTTTTAATGTATATATTTAACAAACCACAAGTTTTTGGCATGTTAATTAGATGGCTTTAATATTTATTGAGTATGGTTTCAAGATTGTATTCAAACCTGGTAATCCCATCTAATGGCAGATGCATTGAATAGATTACCTAATTAAACTAAACTTGTTGGAGTATCTGATCAAACATGTGATGCTCACATGTTCACCTTACAACTTAAGTGGTTACATAATGTTTATGAGTATTTATCAGATGGCATGATATCAAAAAGGTTTACTACATCCCAAAGTCAGTATTAGCCCAAAAAATAAAACCATTTGTGCTTCAAGGAGTACTACATAGATTTGGACAAGACATAGGTTTTGTCAAATTTTGGAGTGAAAATATGTATCCATAGTTTTGCAAGAATTGCATGGAAGAGTTACAGGAAGACATTTATCTTTTAATATCGTTGTGATAAATATCTTAGATGTTATTTATTGGTGGCTAACGATGTATTAAAATGTTCATGAATATTGTTGAACTTGTGATTAATGCCAAAGAATAGGTAACCTATTGACAGAAAAGTTGGCGAAACTAATTGCTACTTTACCTCAAAAACCATTTCAAAAATGGGGATTAGATTTTTATTGGACTTGTTAAACCTACAAGCAGAATGTTAGGAGATCGATGTATTCTAGTGGCCATTAACTATGCAACAAAGTGGGTGGAAGCACAAGCACTCTACACCAACACTAATGCAATAATTGACAAGTTTTTGTACGAGCATATTTTTATGAAATTTGGATGTCCAGTAACAATTGTGACCAACCAATTAAAGTACCCATTTCATCAATGGTGCAATCAAATACCTTACCAACCATTTTATTTTTAGACATACCAATTCTAATATTTATTATCCACAAGGAAATGGATAGGATAAATCTACAAACAAGGGTTTTGGAACCTTATAAACCAAACTGGTTAATGAGAACAAAAATGATTGGGACGAACACATGTCCACATTTATATTCTCATATCAAACCACCTACAAACTTGGAATAAGTCATACCCCATTTGAGTTTGTGTATGGATTACTTCCATTATTGCCTACAAAATATGTGCTACCATCTAAACCTAGTGTGAAAACAGAAATCCACAATGTGTTAGAATCCTAATTAGTCGACTAAATTAGAGAAATTATAGGAAAACAAGTTGATTATGCAAGATTTAATTATTTTTAACCAATGGAACGTCATTACTTTCACTAAATTGATTCATTCAAACTAAGTTTTAATTTGGAAATTACGTGTTATGGTTTTTAGGGGTTATTTCCATACGTGTTCCAAAATTTCAAAGCTGATGGTCTCGACAATACATAATCCAATATTGTTTGCCCACTAATATTGTTTTATTTGTCACCATCGATAAGTTTAATCCAAACTTAGTCCATGTCAACATCAACAAGTTGATGGCATACATGTTCATTGAAGATAAAACCCTACAACATGTATTAGTTAAACCTAATAACTTGGTTATTGATGAACATATTCAAACATAGGAACATGAACCACTATCTATTGAACTTGAAGATTTTCAACTTGTAGAGTTTGAATCAATTAATAATCATTTGACACGTGGCAATATTATAAGAACAAATGTGCATTTTCATTATTATCATGATGTGCTTATTGAGGATAATAATGTAATTGTTCACAATGATCAAAATGATGCATTTAGTGGGACATTTATTAGCGTCTATAACCTAGAAGTCTATAACCCTAAAGGTCATGTCTATTCACAACCACAGGCTCATCGCTAGTTGAAACAATATAAAAATCACCGTAACCTTTATTTTACCTCTTTGTTCTTGTTTACTTTTTCATATTATTAGAGGCCATGAATGAGAGTGCCTTAAAAAAGTTCAAACGAGAGGCAAGGGAGAGAAAACTTGAGAGAAAACCTAAAGCTTTTAGAAGAAAGTAAATAAAGAGGGAAAAAACGAAAAAAATTAGACTTATTAAAGTAATCTATATAGAACCATTAGTTTCACGTGCACCCATAACAAAAGAAACTATAATTTTTGAGTAAAAAAAAGAATAAGGAGGTAGAATGACGCGCTCCCAAGCTCTTTGAAAAACCCAAGATGGGTCTAAGGTAACAAACAACAAAATTGTTAAGAGCTCAGGGCACGTTCCCAGCTCTCATCACTAAAAAAGGGCAGAAGGGCATGCTAAAGCTCCAAGATCGGACTAAGATGAGTGACAAGCTTCTAATTACTCACTTGAATTTGCTTCAAACCAACCAACAAGTTGGTTAGTTCACTTTCTAGAGCACCTTTAGTGCTAGGACAAGCCACGAGCAACTTTAAACTCACAAGATTCACCACGGTTTGGACTTGGGGGAATCCACCACCTTCCTCCATATAGTATTCTCTGCACCTCTCCACCGCAGCTACATCTGAATGGCTTTTTGTCCCGGGACTCCCAAAGAGGAGTCTCGAAATTGCCACGGTTTGGATTCCCACAACTTTGCGGGACTATAACTCTTTACTCAGACCTTCAATCAAGATGAGGTCTCAAGCAAAGTTGTAGCTCTTTTCAAGAGCTTTTTAATGCTATGTCACATTCCACCTGAACGCACCGGGGTTGGGTCGATTCTTGACTTTTTGTGGTCGGGAGTCAAACTGCCAATTTGACTCCCGACCTTTCTTTTTGCCATAACTTGTGCCGCAGATGTCCAAATGAGTCATATGAGCCCATTTTAGACATCTACACTTTAATAGCTTTCCAATGATATAAAGAACTTCCCAATGAGAAGTGTTTTGACGCCTGAAATTGCTCTTTGAAGTTTTGAAAGTCTTGGTGAACTCCTAAGTTCCCATTTCGAGAGTGTGAGTTTTCATCCTCACAGTCTCTCAAGATTGGGGTTGCGACGTAGAAGAGGAATTAAAAGAAATTCTTAATTTTCTTAGGAGAACCACTACTTCTACACCAACACTAGCACCATAAATAATAATTATTTCAAACTCAAAGGAGGAGGTTGAAATTTTATCTCAACCTATTACTAAGGAATAGTTAAAGCAAGTTTTTGAACCAAGACTTGTGGAAGAAGAAGAGTTACAAATTGTGAGCAAGGACAATGAAGAAAATTTTTTCCAATAACTTTTTGAAGAAGAACCTATTTGTAGTGTTATTCTTCAACACCCAAGATCAGTAACCAAATCCATGATGAAGTGAAAAGGCAAAGTGCCTATAAAAGATAGGTCGAGAAACCTATAAAAAAAAAGTTTAAAGCAATGGAGAGCTAGAAAATGTTGCAATGGATGAAGATGAACTCTAATGAACTCAAATGAGCCCAATGAGCTAGTTGGAAGGTCAACTTGTAGTGGACCACACCATGAAAAGACTTGTTGCAAAATTCTTTATGAACCTAGGGAGCAATGGAGGATTGAAGAATCCAAGGGAAAATGTGTGGTCAAGAAATTTTGATTAATCAAATATTTATTCATAAACAATTTGGGATTCCAAAGAAGGAGCAACAGATGCAACATTTGATGAAGCACAAAATTTTTTGCAAGGGATTACAAGTTTGCATGCCTTCATTGAAAATGAACAATGGAGTGTAGTTCGCATTAAAAAATAAAATCATGCCAGATTTGCAGCCATTTTGCAAATTTTTTATCAAAAAACATAAACATATTTTAGCAACAATACTACTATTACTTTTGACCTAGCCAACAAAAAGCAACCTATTAATTAATGTTCCATAGTGTTGACCTAGGTATTGGTTGAGTTAATTTGCTAGACAAAACATAAAAAAATAAAATAGTTATTCGAATTTCTAATAAAACCAAGGTAGATAATTATTACTTAGGACCTATCTTAGATATTTTGTCTAGGAAGTCGTTCCCTTTATTTGAGGTGCCTTCACCTAGACCAACAACCTCGAAAGAACCTATGTCACTAACCAACCAAGAGCAAAAGGTTGCTAAGCAACAATAGGTTTCACTTGAGCCTATTATAGGGGAATAATTTTTGAAGAAAAGAAAACCAACATTCTCAACAACTACATCACCTTAACTAGTGCATTAGTATCGTCGATTGAAGATATGCACAAAACCGCCTACACCAAGGGACATGTTAAGTCCTAAACCCATTACCTCACCACTGAAAGTTGGTTACAAGTTGTTGACTCAAAAAGGATGAACTTGTTCAGATGAGATTGGGGGTGAAGGTGGAAAAGAGCTTGACACAACAACTACATAGGGCAACACTAAGGAAAAACTTGAACCCAATTTAGATTAGGTAATTAATGACATATAAATTGAACTTGTTAAGTTTGTTGAACCTATAGGACCAATTGCCGAACCCACACAACATGTAGTTACAACTACCGAATCATCCCAACATGTTCAATATATAGTTAAACATGTTGAAATAAAAACCCATGGTTTCTAGATTATAACTTGTCCCGGTTTATGGTCATTCTATAAAAAACTTATGGGAAATTAATATGTTTTTCGAACAAGTTGTTCAAAATGCCACAACTTGGTTAAAGACCTTGTAAGAACTCTCAAACATTAGAGTTGAATTTGAACAAGCCAAAAAAAATGTGTGTGTGACACAGAACCACCTACAAATTTGTAACCTAGAACTAAACAATGTAAAAAACTTTAAAAAACTAGGATAAAAAACTTATTGCAACCCTAGCCTTGGGTTCCTGACCAAGGCAAGGGCTTGTAAAAAACGAACCAAGAATGAAGCCTGGGAGTCACATTTCATGTTCCCAAAAGTGTAAGAGAGTGTGAGGGAATCAACCCCCACACTCCAAAGTGAGCATTCACTTTGTGAATTGGAATCCAAATGGACTTTTAAATCCTCAAATGGGCAATTATAGGGGTCAAAACTCATTGGAATGA
Source organism: Sphagnum contortum (assembly GCA_963920785.1). Taxonomy (NCBI): domain Eukaryota; kingdom Viridiplantae; phylum Streptophyta; class Sphagnopsida; order Sphagnales; family Sphagnaceae; genus Sphagnum; species Sphagnum contortum. The sequence continues at coordinate 950,505 of OY987295.1, read as the reverse complement.
AAAGCTCCTTATACCATGGCAAAGCTCTTGAAACTTAGATGTCTAAAATGGGCTCACATGACCCATTTGGGTACTTAAAACATAAGTTATGGCCAAAAGAAGGGGTCGGGAGTCAAACTGCCATTTTGACTTTCAACCACTAAAAGTCTGGAATCGCCCTAATTTAATTATGTATAGATAACATGCCACATGTTGAAAGTTCTCGATGAGAGCTACAACTTTGCTTTAGACTTCAGCTCAATCGGAGGTTTGCATAAAAAGTTATGGGCCTTCAAAATTGCGAGAGTATTAATTTGGGAATTTTGAGACTCCCAACTTGGGAGTCTCGGGACAAAATGACATTTGGGATAATGCACCCTCAACTACAAGTCCATAGGGTGAGAACAATGGAAGGATAAGGAGTTGGGGTACATTCCCTAGTTTGCAACACTTCAAAGACAGAAGGGCACATTGAAGCTCTAGGATGGGGATTAAGAAGAGTGACAAGCTAGTTAATTATTCACACAGACCTGCACAAACCAAACAACAAGTTGGTTAATGTGTAGTTGGAGCACTTTTGGTGCGCGAACGAATCACGAGCAAACATGGACTTACAATACTCACCACAGTTCGGACTTGAGGGAACTCAACACCTTCCCCCCTTATAGTATTCTCTGTGCCTAGCCACGGGGCTTGCACCCAAACGTCATTTTGTCCCGAGACACCCAAGTTGGGAGTCCTGAAATTTTTGAAATTAAGACTTTCAAAACTTTTGGAGCCCATAACGTTTTTTTATAGACCTCCGATTGAGGTGAAGTCTAAAGCAAAGTTGTAGCTTTCGTCAAAAGCTTTTCAATGGTATATAACACATCATCTGAAAATGAATAAAATCAAGGCAATTTTAGACTTTTAGTGGTCAAGAGTCAAATTGGCAGTTTGACTCCCAACCCCTTCTTTTGGCCATAACTTATGTTTTAGGTACCCAAATGGGTCATGCGAGTCATTTTAGACATTTACGTTCCAAGAGCTTTGCCATGGTATAAGGAGCTTTTCAATTTAATGAGTTTGGCCCCTACAATCGCCATTTGAAGATTTGGAAGTCCATCAGGATTCCAACTCCCAAAGTGGGAGGTCATTTGGGAGTGTGGGGGTTAATTCCCTCGCATTTTCCTACATTTTCGAGAGCATGAAATGTGACTCTCGGGCTTCATTATTGGCCCACACCTGTGCAAGCCCTTGCCTTTGTCGCGAACCCAAGGTTAGGGTTGTGACACCTTGCATCCGGTTTCACCTTTAGGGTGTGTAAGAGCTTCATCTTGCATAGACTCCACCATCTTCATCATCCCTTGGCATGTTTCCAAAATATCAATGTTCTAGTATGTTATTTTTCGCACCCAAGGTTTAAGTTTATGCAAGAATATTAACTTTTGAACATACTCATCCTTTAAGGGGACCATAGTCAACATGTGACTAAAGTCTTGAACATAGGTGCCAATGAGTTTCATGCCATCTTAGAGCACTAACTGATGGGTGTGAGTGCAGGTTTGGTCACAATTTGAACTCTTCCCAAATGAAGGTCTTAAGTAGGTTGGGTGTCTCTTACTTTTGGACATCCATCATTCCCACATGTGCTCCTTCAATAAGATTTGAGCGAAACGAATTCGCTTCTTGTCAGTTTTGAAGCATTGGTTTCCACGTACACCTCCACTTGGTGCGACCATGGCCGCACATGCTTGGTTTTGGTTTCCTTCCTTCTGAAAGAGTCCGATAATTTTGCCTTGATGGTCACCTTGGTAGAACCCGCACTTGGGGGCCTATGGCACCCAAATTTTCCGCGATGTGGTTCATCAATTTGGTTATCTTTTGATTATGTGTTGTGGCTTCCCCTTGTTGGACCACAAAGACACAAAAAACGTTCACAAAAGCCAAAAATTCTTTAGATGAACTCCTCATCCTTAGGCCTCCCTCTTGTTTCTTAAAAAATTCGTCCACAATTAGAGGTTCAAAGACTTGCTTGCCCTTTTTTTTATAGTGGCTATCACAACCATAGCTTTGGGCTCACAACCAAGGCAAAGGGGTTGCAAGGTTGCAGGCCAAGAGGAAGCTCGGGAGTTAAGGCAAAGAGGTCACAAGGGTGCAAGCCAAGAGGAAGCCCAAGAGTCAAGGCAAAGAGGTTGTAAGGGTGCGAGCCACGAGGAAGCCCGAGAGTCACATCACATATTTTCAAGAATGCTAAAAAGTGTGAGGGAATGTGAGGGAGTGAACACTCACATTCCCAAAGCAACTTCCACTTTGGGAGATGGAGTCCCGGTGGATTATCGAAATTCCAGAGAGCAATTTCAAGGGGTCAAACTCAATGGCTTGTGGCGTTCTTTATATCATTGGAAAGCTTTTAGAACGCAAATGTCTAAAATGGGCTCGTATTGCTCATTCAGACATGTGAAACACAAGTTATGGTGAAAAGAAGGGCCGGAGTCAAATTGGCAATTTGAGTCCTGACTAGAAAAAGTCAAGAATCAACCCAATTTACTTGGTTGGAGATAATGTGCCACATATCATTGGAGAGCTCTCGATGAGAACTACAACTTTGCTTTAGACTACACCTTGATCCAAGGTCTGCTCACAAAGTTATGGGGCTTTAAAGTTGCAAAAGTCCCCGCGGGCACAATTTCAGGACTCCTATTTGAGAATCCCAAGAGAGAAAAACCATTTGGATGTAGGCTTTGTGGCCAATCACAAAGTATACTATAAGGGGGAAGGTCATGACTTCCCCCAAGTTCAGGCCGTGTGAAATCTTGTGTGTCTGTGTTGCCCGTGGCTTGTCCTAGCACCAAAAGTGTTCCAACTATGCACTAACAACCTTGTGTGGATTTTATGTAGGCCCGTGTGAGTGAGTGAAGCTTGTCAATTTTTTTTAATCCCATCTCAGAGCTCCAACATGCCCCTCTACCCCTCAAAGTGTTGTGAACCAGGGAGCGTGCCCCGACTCCTCCCTCTTTTGCTATTTTATACTTGGACTCACATTTGAGTCCTTCAAGGAGTTGGTTAGTCGGGGCAATCAAGGAACATCTCCACTAGACTTTGAGGAGTGGAATCAACGTGTTCTTCATATTTCACATTTGGTTAAGGAACTTTTTCCTTCCCCTTTTCCTTAGGAAGAGCCATTGTAGTTATCACATGGGTGAACCCATGCTCATTTCATCCACTCCTTTCCTTTGCTTGATAAAGGAAAAAGTTCTTCCATGGGCCCTTGTTTTGCTCGGACTTGCTTCATCCTTCTTCATCTTTTTATTTTAAAAATTTCGTGGAGCAAGTTCAACAACCTCCTCCACCAAGTCCTTTGGACTTTAGGTCTCTTCATCACGAAGTTCCTTTGCCTACCATGGTTTGGGTTGCAATCCATGGCAACACCCTTTTCCTTTTCCTTTTTGGTCTTGAATTTCTTTTGGCCTTGGGGTTCCACCACAACATGTGTGCTGGGTAGCGAATCATTCGAGGCCTTTTGCCTTCAAACATTCACCTCCTTGGATGCCTTAAAAAACCTGCACTAAACCTTAAGAGCCTAATTTAATACCAACTTTCACACCCCTTTATGCCTTGGTGTTGTTCCTATGTTGCCCCATTTCATCCACCTGCCGCTTTAAACACCTACACCACCTACACATGGAAAACCATGCACTTGGTAAGCTTTGGCACTTAGACTTACCTCGTTACCTTGGGCTAACCCGACCTCTAGACGACTGACACTAATACACGTTGCGGACTTCCCAAGTGGTCAAAAGCCTTGTCCCTCAAGATTACCATCTCCCGTCTTCCAACCTAATTGCAAATTTAGCCTAGTTCAAAGATTTAGCGTGCCACGGCCAATGCCCCAAGCCCTCCTTCCTCGAACCCTCACTCCTTGGCACATATGCAACTCGTGAATATGTCAAACTGAGAGTTGAACCCAACCCAACACTTAGATTTGTAACCCAAGTCCGCCACGAAGGCCGCCCTGTGGTGGTCCGGACTTGGGACCTGATTAGGCAAGCCCACACACTAGAGGGTCTGCCTAGGCATGTTAGTGAGACTCTCCTGTTAAGTCTTTACTCTTAAGACTCCCTAATTTTCATAAGTGAAAGTGTCATACCAAAAACTATAAATTAAAGATATTTATTCAACTCATGTTTGAAAAAAAAGGTTTGAGTATCTGAGTTTGTTGATATTAAAAAATTTACAAATTTGTATCCGAAATCACAAATTTAGATGTTAAAATGCCAAAATTTCTCACATCTTGTAATGAAGTTTCGCAAGATTTCAAGGCAAGTTATTGATAAGGCAAAACCAATTTGGAGATAGGTCCTTTCCTTTTGTACTTCCACTTCCTGTCCAGATCGGCGAGCCTTCTTTAATAAAATTACAACGTTACAACAAAACCGAGGAGATGTGATGTGCCTATTGGGCAAACAGTCCAGGCAGTCAAGTCAGCATACGAAATTTGGAAAAAGATGCATCCGAAGAAGGCCATAATTACATATAGTAAAGGAACGATGAAGCCCCCCGTGAAGCCAGACGGCCACTCTCCTCTTTCTTACTATTCTCTTCACATAGTAATGTATTATGGGAGTACCATTGACGGACAGTCTACTTTGTGACTGTGTGTGTGTCTGTCTGTCCGTTTTTACCTTTTCGAAGTTACCTTCCTTTACCTAATTTACCTAAGTTACTTTTACTGAGTGGCAGGGGGGGCCAGCAGGGGGGGCAACAGGGGTGGGGGGGGCCAACAGCGGGGGGAACGGAGGGGGGGGCCACGAGCGGGGAAGAACCGGGCGGGGGGGGACGGACGAAGAAGGATTGGGCGATTCGGAATTATTTGGGAACATAAGGGAACATAAAACATACCAAGGAAAGTGGAGAGGAAAAACATAAAGGAAGAGGGAAAGGAGGGAAGGTGGGAAAATCAAAAGGAAATTTGCTTCTCCTCCCTGACACACACCTGTGCCTTAGGCACGGGGCACACACTAGTGTTTTTGTAAGAGGATAGTGTACCAGATTTGCTTAGGAGTAAGCGAGTGATCGCAGAATGGTCATGTACAGAGCGTCGAACTTAATTTGGTCGGCCTCCAGAGGGTATCAATGTTTTGAGAACATGGTCAGGAAGGCAAGCAGAAATCGTGATATCCTCTTATTAAGGGGAAGAGGGAACGAGTGTTAGAGAGTCACGATTTGAGGGTTTACGTGTGCACCCCCCCCCACCTTTGGTTAGAGGACTTGGAGCTCGGAGGGAGAAGAACGGCAAGTACCAAGCTCCTTCACCAGCAGCATAATAGTAGGAGAGCGACAAAGACACCCTAGCTTTTCGCTTCGATCTGTGCGTTTAGGAATGTGCCACGAAAGATTAATCACTATTCTGCATTGGCCATGCTCTTTGCGCTCCTCTCTTTCCTCTGGCCTCTTGTGATGGAATCTGGTGTGCGAGATACGCAAGCGGGTTATATAGCCCAGCAGCTGTGACATACTTCGGATAAACAGGCAAGCCTAAATGGTGGAAGCGGTGACTTCAATGTTCGATGTTGGCGACCGGTTTGTAGACGGGCTCAGGCCATGGGGTTTGACGATGGTTGGTCCTCTGTAAGGAGGGACACGATGCATCAAACTACTCGGATCCTGCCGTCCTCCCATGAGAGCTTAGGAGCAGTGGACACCGGTGATGCCTTTGTCCTTGACGCGGGATTCATCATTGACCCCAAGCATCTCTTCGTCGGTCCCAAAATCGAAGAAGGTGCGCACGCGAAGGTTTATGAAGGCAAGTACGGTTTGCAGAGAGTCGCCGTGAAGATTTTGCAGCTTGCAGGCGCGCCGGAAGACCGCGCGAAGCTGAAGACAGGGTTTATAAGAGAGGTGGCAATGCTATCAAGGGTGAAGCATCGAAACCTAATTAAGTTCATTAGAGCGTGTAAGGAGCCTTTGATGGTGATAGTTACCGAGCTGATGGAGGGCAAGTCGTTGAAGAAGTACATGCTTGGAATGAGGCCAAAGCTGTTGGACATGAGGTCGTCTGTTTGTTTTGCGTTCGATATTGCAAAAGCCATGGATTGCCTGCATGTCAATGGCATTATTCACCGAGATCTAAAGCCTGATAACCTCTTGCTAACGGCTGATCAGAAGACGGTGAAGCTAGTGGGTTTTGGGCTGGCAAGAGAAGAGACATTGACCGAGATGATGACGGCGGAGACAGGAACTTACCGTTGGATGGCTCCAGAACTTTACAGCACAATCACACTACGACATGGCGAGATGAAGCACTACAACCACAAGGTGGATGTGTACAATTTTGCAATTGTTTTGTGGGAGCTTCTTACTAATAGGATGCCTTTTGAAGGCATGTCAAACCATCAAGCAGCCTACGCTGCTGCCTTCAAAAATGTAAGGCCAAGTGTCTCTTCAAATATCTATAAAGATTTTGTCTTTATCTTGCAATCTTGCTAGGCCGAAGACCCTGATGTCCGTCCAAGCTTCGCGCAAGTCATTAGGATGTTGACAGCTTTTCTGTGCACTCTTCCTGATCCCGAGAAGAACTGTATTGATTTTGAGAAACGATCTGTGGAGACAACTGCTCTAGAGTCTGCAGTGGCAACAAGGGTTGATGTTGCAGTGAAGGATCATACCTGTACCAAGACTAGTGAGAAAGGGAATTCTAGTACTAATGCAGACGCCCCTGTGGGAAATTCCAAAAGCATGTTCCAGTGCTTTGCCAATTGCTTCCTCTCCAGGTACTGTTGATTAATTTCACCATGGAACTGAAATGCTATCTTGATCCCAAGCTATTTCCAAGGGTTTTGGGAGTAGCATAGCATAAGACAACAGGAGGTGGACAATCATCACAACATGTTGACACATGACAAGGATGTAAGAGGAAACCCTATGGAAGGCTTTGTTTCATTCCAATCAGGGAAATGATGGTCTTTAGCACCTATATAGTATATGGACATTACCAATTCCATGCTTGGAGTCACTTTTGAGCTTCCTAGAGATGTCCAATGGACCCTCAAATCCACCTATATGGGGTAATGTGGTATGCAGAGGTTAAGTAGAGATGAGGTGAACTTGCTGGAAATTGATGGTATTCTTTAAACGTGTATGACTGGCACTATTTATCAAACCCCTCCTCAGCTTTCGGTTTTGTTTTAACTCTTCTCTAGGACTTAGATTCCCCTTCTGCTGCCTCATGGATCTGTTGCTGTTATGTTGTTGATCTGAAGTCCCTGTCCTCTGTAACTTCATTAGTTATATCTGAACCCTCTTTATTTGGTCATCTCTCAATTCTATTTAGGGTACCTTTGACGATTTGGAGAAATTGTCAATACTTGTGAAGGCATGTTTTAGCTGAGACATTATGTCTGCAGTTGCAGAGGATCTGTCATGGACAGTGCAATAATGTGCCTGTATTTGCGGGACTGGTATGTATCACCAATTTTAGTCATAGGTAGTTTGCTGTTAGAAAGAACTATTAGGATCACAGTGTATTTGTTGACAGCAGCTCGTAGACAACATTGAGTTTTTCCCAAGCGGTTCTAGTAACAAACAAACAAACAAACAACTAATTGAAGAGTCAAGTACTAAGTATAGTGTTATATATTCGGTACTAGTTGTTGCAAAACATCAACAGACCAGAGAGCAGAATTTCCCATAATAATGCCAGTAAGGTTACAAATGAAACTTCCCTTTCTGGAGGCCTTTCAATCTCATAAGGACAAGAATTAGTGTTGGATGCTGTCTTCTTTCTTTGCTCTCACAATGTGGAGAGCACATACAGATGTAAATCTCTCTGCTCTCTCTCACACCCCAAGAATTGCATGCAAAATTGGATTACTTGGGGGAGGAAAGTGACCTACTTGTGTGCTATGAGGGATGAATTGAAATTATTACTTTTCACTATAAGTCTATAGCTTGGTGGTTGCTTGCATGGTTTCAAATGTTAAACATGCTTGAATAACATTAATTTGCACTAGTACATCAAAATGAAAGTAAGGTGGTGAAGGCAAACATTAAACAAATAGCAATGGACAGACACTAAAACAGTAGCAATGGGCAAACACTAAACAATAGCAACGAATTAAATATGGTGTGGTTTGCAATGTGTCTTGAGAGTCCGGGTTGTGGGCCTTAATAATTTGAACCTCATCATTTATCAAACTTGCCCTAGTTAATTGAACCCGGTTGGACCCCACCTCTCAAAGCCCATCCATTGTTTTCTTCAAGTTTGCCCGCCAAAACCCAACTTGGCTCCCCCAAAAACAATTTTTTTCTTGCTTGCCCACCATTCCAAATCCCTCTCCCCTCCTCCCAAGAATCACCCTTTCCCCATAGCAAAATCATCTCTGTTACCCCATCTCCTCCCTGACGAACTGTCCCCATGCCCATCTTCACCCTTGGGCCACATCCTTTCATTAGCTCCCTCTTTTCCTCAGAGAAACATCTTCTCCTTGGGCACATCATTTCCCTAGGCCCACATTCTCCCCAACCCCATCTTCTCCCGAAGGACACATCTCCTCCTTAGGGAACATCTTGTCTCAGGCCCATGACTTCCATGGCCCAACTTCTCCCAACCAAAAGTCCATCACTAGGAACACATCTTCTCCCAAATAACGTCTTCTCCATAGGTCACATCCTTTCCCTGACCCCATTTTCTCACAGAGCCTCATCATTTCCTTAGGCTCTTCTTCTCCCCTGCCTCTTCTCCTCCATCCTTGGAGAGACATCTTTTTTGGCCTACTTTTTCCTCGGAGACACATCTTCTCCTCATGGAACATCTTTTCCCCAAGTCACATCCTCCCCTAACCCCATCTCCTCATCATTTCCTTGAGCCCACCTTCTCCCAGGGAATGTCTTCTCCATGGCCTCAAGGGATGTTATGTCATGAGTAGGTGAATGTGAACGGTGAGTATGGTTCCATGAACATGAAAGAATATTTTCAATAAATTTCATCCACATTAGAAAGTATATTTTTTGACATTATTTAATGACATGGATGAGTATTCCTTAACACAACCAAATATTGTTCCATCTCACCAACATGTCCATGTGGCAATCAATGGCTCCAAATTGCAAGAATTAAAAGCGTTACAATGTTTGTGAATTTCCAATTTTTTTTCCCGCTTGATGCAAAACTTTTCTTAAATTTTAAATAGGTACAAACTACTCAATGTTAACAGGTGCTTCAACCCATAATGAAAATACAAAATTGTATTAAAAAATCAACTAATAGAAACTAGAAAGTAAATTTGTAACAAATAGTCATAATTGTTGATAAAACTCCTTATTCCAGTCAATTAATAATAACTAGCTAGTAAATTTTTATAAATAGTCAAATTTCCAAAATATGTTACCTATTCTACTAACTACATGTTCTACTAGCCACCTATTCTTTCAACTACCGGTTCAACATGTGTTACTAGTTAAATTTATCATCGGTTGTGTTATTATTGGTTCTATTGTTAGTATTAGTTCATCAACTATTGGTTACTTGTCCACCAAAGTTTCGGTTCACAAATAATTATGGTTAACATTATCCCCTTTTCAAAACTATATTCCATATTTGAAAATGCTAGCTCTAAGACTCTATGTTGACCTTTTTCTGCAAAAGGTTGGTTGATAGCTATTTCAACCATCTCATAATGATTATTGGCTAAATGTTAGGTTCTATTGTAGCAACAAGTAGTACATGTTCCGATCCATTATAGGTTGAATAGGTGTAGTGCCTTGGTAACCAATATGTGGTGTCCTTGTTGGTAGTACAACATGTTCCTCAATGTTTAACAGGTGGCACCGGTTCTAGTTGATTGGCACTAGTTGTATATTTCTCCTTCCTTCTAGAAATCAATGGATCAAGTCCTTTAATCCTATAATAATATGGTGGATACATATTAAGATCCATAGGCACAAAAGGGTATAAAATGTTATACCATATTGGATATGGTGGATAAGGTACAACTCTATGTCGTCTTGTTATTAGTAGTGTAACAAATTGTTGCCATCCTAATTGTTGACAAAACAATATTGAATTGTTGACCAAACTTGGTTGTGGTCAAGGTTATTGCACAAGTACACCAACATGTGTTGTTGGTGTGCTTGGTACAGACGTAGGTTATAGAGAAGTTATGAGCTCTAATCTCATCAATCGTTTTCATTTATCATCCACAAAGGGACAATTCTTGAAATGATGTCCAATCTATTGACAATATGCACATGATAATGCATCCCAATGGTAGGTTGAACTATTGGTCTTTCAATATGGCCAAACATTTTGGTTAACTGGTTGTGTTTGTCAAACAACAACATGTACTACAACTACTTCCACCAATTTTACATGGGGTTGAAAACCAAATCGATGTGAAAGTCTTCATTCCAAGTTGCATAATTGTTTTAACCAATTTAGTAGTTGGTTGCGCACCAATTTTGAATATGTTGTGGTTGGATTCAAAATAGGAATCAGTTCAAAAATATTATTCCCAACAACAAATGTTGATCGTGATGGTAATGTAGTACTAAGGTATCATAGATTACCACCAATGGAATGTAGAAGTTACTTCATCAACGTTTTGAACATGTGTGGTGTGTTGCCCAGCTATTGTGTGTTCGGCCTTGGTTGTTGGGACAAATGCCGGGGTGTTAGAAAGTGACTAGTTGAAGGTACTTGTGGTTCCCTCCCTTCCTCTTGCTTTGTTGGTATCTAATGAAAAAATATGTTTGATGTCGCCAACTATTGAGGCTCAATGCTAGAAGCATCAATTGGTTGAATTCCGTTAACTTGAAAATGTGTTTGTTTTTGTAATTGAACCACCTCAAGGACATTTTATGGTGCTCTTAATTCTAGTTGCCATCTAAGGTCTCTTGTGATTATTCTTGACATATCACACTAATTTGAAACAATTGTTAGTTCTCAAATTTTTTTTAATCGACATGTTGTTTTAGAAATTGAAAAAAAAATCATGTAAATCTCAAAAATCTTCAAAATGACATCATAAAAAAATAAAAATAAATCAAGACACGAAAAATTTAGAAAACTTCTAAAACCTATACAAATTCAAACATTTAAATTAAAAAAAAAAAAAACCAAACAATTTTCATTTAGATTATAGATTGTAAACAATATGTTTGAATGTTACAAGTGTTTACAATATCAATCTATTGTGTGGTCACCAAATGCTAATGGGAATTTCTTTTTCCCACTTGATGCAAATCTCCTTTCCTAAATTTTAAACAAGTACAAACTATTCAATGTTAACATTGTTCTAATTCATAATGAAAATACAAAATTATATTCAAAAATCAAAATTCCAAGTTTGTACATTAATGATTCAGAATGTAAATATGAAAATTATAGATATGATGTCAATCATGTTTTACCATCACCTTTATTTATACTTTAAGTTTGAACTTAAAATGTCTCATGCAAATGACTTAAACAATAACTAGTTGATAAAACATCTTGTTCTAATCAACTAATAAAAATTAGCTAACAAAACCATAAGAAATATTCATAATTGATTATAAAACTCCTTGTTTTAGTCAACTGATAATAACTAGCCAATAAACTAATATAAATAATCATAAATCTCAAAATTTGCTATTGATTATGTTAGTTAGTTATTTTGCCAACCACTTTGTTATGTAAACTACTAGGTCAACAAGTATCACTAGTTAAACTTATCACCAGTTGTGTTACTACTAGTTCAACATGTGTCACCAATTAAGTTTATCATTGGTTTTGTTGCTATGGGTTCTAATGTCAATATAAATTCATCAACTACCAGTTAGTTGTCCATCAAAGTACTAGTTCACATAGAAGTTTATTTAACAATATCCTACAATAGATTAGGAACCAAACAACTTGGATAAGGGGTCCAAAGTCAAAATTGCAATGTAATCAAAAACTTATATCAGGTGAAGGCCATAAATTGAACATGCCCTCTAGAGAAGGACCTAATAAAAAATAGGACCGACAAAGGCATAACCTATAAGAAGGGGTTTGGATCTAAGAACAAAGTATTGTAAATGAAGAGATCACAAAAATTGCATGCACTTGATTTCTCATGGGAATTTATGACAATATTTGTATTGGAAATTACAAGGGTTATATGCTTCAAATGCTTCAAATTATTGGAAATAACAAAATGCTACAATCATAAAACTATGGCTTGTAATATCTAATAAGGCTTGAAGCTTCTATGTGCACTCAAATCCATAAAAGAAAGAATGTAAGACTCCTCAAAACCAAACCCTTATATACTATCTACTAACCTTAAAGTAGCTGCCACTTAACCCTAACCTAGCCGCCGCCTAACCCTAACTGCCACCAAACCCTAACCCTAGCTGTCATCAAGCCCTAATCCTAGCCGCCGCCAAACCCTAACCCTAGCCGCCGCCAAACCCTCTCAAATCTACCTATGTCTTTGATTGCTTGCAACACTTATCTACCACGTTGTTTTTACTATTTACCATACCATTATCTATGTTCCTAACATTTACATCATAATCTTCAACACTCCCACTTTACAAGTAATCTAAGACTCTCAATCCCATGCTTCTTGTAAGGTTTTGATGCCGCTCCTTTGCCAATGCCTTTGTCAACACATCTGCCACCATATTTTGAGTTGGGCAATACTTGAGGCCTATTTCTCCACTCTCCAACTTCTCGCGAATGAAGTGGTGTTGTATGTCAATGTGCTTTGTGCGAGAGTGGTGGGTAGGTTCTTTGCAAGTGCAATGCATCCTTGATTGTCACACATGATGTTTGTTGCTCCATTTTGCACAAGCCCCACATCCGTCATCAACTTCCTCAACCATATGGCCTCCTTGGTGCATTGACTAGTGGCCATGTATTCGGCCTCCATGGTAGACAAGGCAATTGTAGGTTGCCTATTGCAATTCCATGAGACCGCTCCCACTCCAACAAAGAATACGTACCCCGTGGTGGAACGCCGCTCATTTGCATCTCCACCCCAATCGGCATCACAATATCCCTTCAAACTAACATCCTATTGGAAACAACTTGAAAACAAGCAAGAAATGAAAGCTTCAATGTTCATGGGAACAATTGTATTAACTAACAAGAAGATTACAAAGGTTATATGCTTCAAATGCTACAATCACAAAACTATGGCTTGCAACAACTAATAATGCTTGAAGGTTCTATGTGCACTCAAAAAACCATGAAAGGAGAGAATGAAAGACTATTCAAAACCACTCCATTATCTACTAACTTCTAACCCTAAAGTAGCCGCCACTTAACCCTAACCTAGCCGCCGCCTAACCTTAGCCGTCACCAAACCTCAACCCTAGTCGCCACCAAACCCTAACCCTAGCCGCCACCAAACCCTAACCCTAGCCGCCGCCAAACCCTAAGTAGTCTCCACTTCTTAACCCTAACCTAACTACTACAAGGATGTGAATACTATTCATCCTTTTGATGAATGTTTAACACATTCATCAACATTGGGAATTAGAAACGAATAGTATTTCTAACACTCCCACTCTATGAAGTTTCTAATCCGAACATGCTTATCAATTTGTAATGTCCTTTTTTCGGTAATGCCTTGGTTAGCACAACCGCCACCATCTCTTCCATTGAACAATATTCGAATGTAACTTCGCCATTTTCAACTCGTTTTCGAACAAAGTGATGCTGAACATCAATGTGCTTTGTTCGAGCATGTTGCGTGGGATTCTTCGTCAATGATATTGCACCTTGGTTGTCACATCGAATCACCATCGCCTTCTTCTCTTTCATGTACCCTAATTCTTTCATGAACTTTGTCATCCATATGGCTTCCTTGGTAGCTTGTGTACTCGCAATGTATTCGGCCTCCGTCGTTGACAAAGCGATTGTGGGTTGTCGTTTGCTACTCCACGAAGTGGCTCCACCTCCCATCATGAATACAAACCCCGTGGTGGATCTCCTATCTTCAAGGTCACCGGCCCAATCCGCATCACAATATCCGACCACATCTTGGGGTGATAATCCTCCAAAGCGTAATTTGAATTGCAATGTGCCTTGCAAGTATCGAAAAATGCGTTTCACTGTAATCCAATGTTCTAGGCTTGGATTGGCCATGTGTTGACTCACCGCGCTTATTGGGTATGCCAAATCGAGTCGAGTACACAACATGGCATACATCAAGGATCCCACGACTTGTTGATAAGGAACCTTCACCATTTCATCATCCTTGTTCACATTCTTCTTCAACTTTGTCTTGGGATCAAGTGGCACTCCGATGGCTTTGCAATCCTCCATGCGAAAACGTTTGAGAATCTCCTTGAGATACCCAATTTGGTTGATGTAAAGAAGACGTTGTGCACGATCCCTTTCCACTTCCATGCCAAGGAAAAAATGTAAATCGCCAAGATCCTTCATTTCAAACTTTCGAGAAAGTTCTTCCTTCACTTGCAAAAGCTTGTCCTTATTATTGCACACCAAGATGAGATCATCGACGTAGACGACGATGAAAAATTTCACATCCTCAACTTGCGCAATATAGACACTAAAGTCCGCATCACTTCTCGTAAACTTGATGCTTTTCAAGAAAGCATCTAGCTTTTGGTTCCAAGCCCTTGGAGATTGTTTCAAGCCATACAATGACTTGTGAAGCTTACACACAAGATGTTCACCTTCATGTGTGAATCCTTCGGGTTGCTCCATGTAGATCTCCTCTTCAAGGTCACCATCGAGAAATGCGGTTTTGACGTCCATTTGATGAATCTCCATGTCTTCAATGGTCGCTAATGCAAGGATACAACAAATTGACACAAACTTTGCAATGGGTGCAAAAGTTTCATTGTAATCGACTCCAAATGTTTGGGTGAAACCTCTTGCCACAAGTCTCGCCTTGTACCGTTCGACTTCACCATCGACCCCATGTTTGATTTTGAACACCCATTTGCAAGAAATGGGTTTTCTACCCTTGGGAGTGGCACCAAGGACCAAATGTTGTTGACAAGAAGAGATTCGTATTCTTCTTGCATGGCAATCTCCCACTTCTTTGCATCTTCGCCATTCAACGCCTCTTCCACGGTTTGGGGTTCTTCCGAAAATGCCATGGTGGCTCGTTCCACCTCTTTGGTGGCGACCCACCAATCACGAGGCCACTCCTTACGTTGTCTTTGGGGCCTTTCTCTCGGTCCATCTTGTTGTGGTTCATTCAAACCCTCATCTTGTGATGAAGCAAATTCTTCTTCCGAATAAGAGTTTGTTGTAGATTCATCACCTTCCACGTCTTCCGCTGGTCTTGCCTTCAAAGATATAGGATTAACATCCTTCACAAGTTCATCGACTTCATCCACAACAAGATGTTCTATTTGGTTTGAAAGGGGTCTCTTCTCACGAACACCTTCTACTTCTTCCATCCCTTCAAGGAACACAACATCTCGACTCTTAATGATCTTCTTGGTTTCTAGACACATTAAGCGATATGCTTTGGTCCCTTCACAATACCTTTGAAACACACAAGGTATGGATTTAGACTCTAATTTGCTTCTCTTTTCATCTGGAATATGTGCAAATGCGTTGCAACCAAAAACTCTCAAATGAGATACATCCGGCTTTGTACCGGTCTGTAAGGATTATTTGCACACCTTCACCATCAAGATATGCACTCACATAAAGCCCGGTCGGAAGTGGAACTATTATGTAGTTGTAGTCTAACAAGTAAGTGGTTCAAAGTACGTAATGAATTCACTAATGATTTAACGCGTTGTGTCCAAGTTGAAGATACAAAGATAAGGTGAGAGAATCATAACTTACCATGATGGGATATGAAGGAGGCATATGTGGGTGTTCAATTCTATGTCGCGCTTGATGGTTGGAACCTTCCGTTTCATTTGTCATGACATCTACAACAACCTTTTAATCTACATGCATTGAATTTTGGAAAGCTAATAATAAAGAACACATGTTACAACATCTCACAAGTTTTTTTATTTTATTTCAATTCTTTGATTAAGAGTTAAGCCTTGAAACTAGGAACCACTTGCTTAGATTGAGGAAACAAAAACAACCAATTCGACCCCCTCTACTTATAACCAGTGCAGCTCCCTCACAAGAAGTTCGATCGAACTAAAATTTGAGGAGAAGCTTTTACACCTTCTAAAATAAGACAAATCTAATTTTGATGCAAATCCAACGGTGGATTTGAGAGAAACAATTAATCAACCAAAAGTCCAGAGGCTTCACCATGGAAATCCTTTCATGAAAACCCTCTTCAACACCCTCTACTTCCAACACCTGCAACTCCCTCATACAAAGTCTGATCGAGCTGAATTTTTGGGAGGGTCTTCTACACCTTCCAAACTAAGATTGATCTAGTTTTGACGCAAATCCAACGGTGGATTTGAGAAAAACAATTAATCAACCAAAAGTCCAGAGGCTTCACCATGGAAATCCTCTTCAACACCCTTTACTTCCAACACTTGCAACTTCCTCACACAAAGTCCAATCGAGCTGAATTTTGGTGAGGAGCTTCTACACCTTGCAAACTAAGACTGATCTAATTTTGACGCAAATCCAACGATGGATTTGAGAGAAACAATTAATCAACCAAAAGTCCAGAGGCTTCACAACAAGTACTTGCTACACAAGTTTTTTCCTTGCCTAATTGTTACACACATTCTTTCTATACTTGATTCTTGCACACATTTCCTCCATGCTTGATTTTTGCACACATAAGAACTAACAACCAATCTTCTTCACACTCCTCCTCCTCCTTCTTGTTTTTCCACATACCCACCATGCCCTCTTCCTTGGTGAGCCTCCATGACCCCTTGAGCTTGTTCCCCTTGTCCAATGGAAGCCTCGAAATCCCTTGCACCAATCAAGGGCCTCCTCATCCTTCAAAGGGCCAATGAGAATTTGGAAATGAATTGCCATCCAATTAAGTTTAGGATGAGAATCCTTGGGCCCAATGAAACATAAGAAATATTTCATCCTCCAATCAAAGAGGGTGATAATCCCCATGACCAATGGGATTGGAGGATTCACCCCTCCCCTTATCTTGGATATCTTGATGAGGTCTCTTGAGCTTAATCCTTATCTTTTCCGTCCGTTGACCCTCACATCCCCCTTTTCCATCCTAATTACTTCAAGTAATTATTTACTAGGATCATTATCAATAGTAACAAGGAAAAAATCCTTGAGTTCTTACTTGATTAATTCTATGCTTCAAGTAACATTTTCGTGTACCATTTACTCCTTTGATATTTCCTGCCTATTTATTTTACTATGCACTAATTAACTATGTAATACATAGTAAATTAGACTTACAATTTGCATCACAAAAAACTCTCACATACTTCTAGATCCATCGTCGAAATTAGGGTTTGACGAAACCTTTAGATCTAAAATGTTCGAATTTTCATGAGGTTTCGCCGTCATTTCCACACCTTCGCCTACCCTAATTTGTTAAATAAAAAGCCTTGACCCTTCCGAATGCAAGTATCGCATTGTTTCTCATACCCTCTTGGTTTTGTTGATGCAGGTGAACACGAGTCATGGCGAACGATGTCGCTATGCCTTCAAATTCTCCGGTCGCACCCGTACAACAAGAAGAGCTTGAAGAAGTACCGCTCGACTTGGATGTTTTTCAACGGCCGCGTGAAGAGGAACCGCCCAGGAGAGTGGTGCGCACTCGAGTTGCTCATTCAGTATGGGATCGTCGACTATCTCCTAACCCACACGCCTTAGCAATTTACCTAGAGTTTATTCATGCTTGTGGAGCCGCGCTAGAAAGGTTTGAAGAGTGCCAGTGCAAAGATGATGATGTCCGTCTCCATTGTCGAACGTGGGTTCCCGGTGACGACCATTATCGTTGGTTACGAGGCCCGATCAACCCACTTCCCCTGGAGCATCGAGCCGAGTACCTCGCTCGCACCATTCGTCGCATCCTAGAATTTTTACAACTATGATCTATCCTTTTAGTCAGTTCTTCAATTGTAATTCACTTGGGGCTACTCAGGCGGAACTGTTGCTACTTAAATTTGATTTTGATTCTATTTCAAGTCTGGTAGAAGTGAAACTAAATAAAGATGTATTAGGACTACATCCTAAAAATCCTACAAGTACATCACTAGTGCTTGAAGATCATTCTATAAACTAACTCAACCTTGTCATGCGAAATATTGTTAATTATGGGCTTATATTCCTTATATATCAATAAATCACATCTAATTCTACATCCCTTTCCCCTTCTCTACAAACTAAAAATGATAATGTACCTTAAAAGGTTTACTAGGTCCTAACTAATTAAGCGTTACACCCACTGAAATAAAGAATTACTCTATACCTAGAAACATCACAAAACTAATTCAACTTTTTAATAATCACTATTTGAAGGTTTATAAACATTCAAATCATAAGTACTAAGGAAATTTAAGGAACTAAAGCTTAACTAATTGTTGAGCTATAATCCATGGCTCACACGGTCCATGCTTCTTGTGGGGTCTTTGAATCAAGAGCTTTAGTTGGGCATCGATTCTTGATGACGCGCTCCTTGGTCCCGGGGTGAACCCACTTGAGGGTTCACCACATGTCAAGTTGTAGAAGTTGGGACCAAAAGGCACGCTCCCAGCTTCCAACTCTAGAATGGGGTAGAGGGTCGAGTTGGGAGCCCAGGGATTAGACTAGGAAGAGGGACTAGTAGATCAAGCACGAATCTGCATCAAAACAAACCACCCAAGTGGTTAGTTCACATTCCGGGACACCCTTTGGTGTTGGGACTTGCCACGGGCACTTGGACCACAAGACTCACCACGGCCCAGACTTGGGGAGTAAGCCACCACCTTACTCCCTATAATATTCTCTGCGGCTGGCCGCGGAGACTACATTCGAATGGCACAAATTCCCGGGACTCTCGAAATGGTTCCGGCGGGACTCCCGGGACTTTGAACCGCCATAACTCCCGACTTTCGGTTCCGATCTCGACAAGGTCTGAATCGATGTTGTAGCCCTTGTCGAGATCTTTTCAACGGTATGTTGTACACTCAAATCGGACTTCAGGAAGGCATCGATTCCCGACTTTTAGTGGTCGGGAGTCAAACTGCCAGTTTGACTCCCGGCCCTTCTTTTGCCCATAACCTGGGCTATAGATGTCCGAATTGCCAACGCAAGGGCATTTTCGACATCTACGCTTCAAGACCTTTCCAACGACACCAAGAACATTGCAATGAAAGGTGTTTTGCTCCTTGCTGTCGAGCTCTGAACATTCGGGAGTCCCGGAGGACTCCAACTCCCAACTTTTCCAAGTGTTGGGCTTCACCCCCACACTTGGCCAAAGTAGGGGTGCGACACTCTCCCCCACTAGAAGAAAAGGTCAATGTCCTCATTGACACTTAAAACTTTTTCACTTGTACAATTACAATTGCTTTCTTTTGGATCCTTGGCCATTTTGCCAACTTTGTGGCTAGACTTTGTCTCAAGCTAACTTAGACGTCCCCAAGTTTCCAACACTTTCTTGACAAGTCTAAGAGGGGTCTCTCAAAAACCCTCTTCCAATGCTTCGTCAAAAGACTAAACTAGCCTAATTGACGAAGCCTTCATTTGGGAGGAACTTTTTCCATCCTTCCCCTCATGAGGACTTAAGTCAAGTCTACTCTTGACCTAAGCTACTTGACATGACTCCTTTCCCTATCTTGCGCCTTGGTCACAACAACCAAGTCTTAATTAAAAGATTTGCTTATCAAGGTACGTGAAAGAACACTTAGGTTTGCCAAACCCAAGTCCCAAACTACACTTAGAGTATGTGAGTGGGGTCATGACTTCCCACGTTGGCCACACTACCAACCAACCCTTCGGGATGCACCTAAGGCATGTGCATGTCCCCGCAAGCTCACCTTGCTTGCCTCTTCCTTTGGGGCCAAGTTTCCTCAACCCCAAAGTAGGAGTCCGATTTGGATTTGGGCTTACGCAAGAAAGTTCCATTTGTCCATGCCACAACCCTATTTGCCTTAACAAATGATACAATCTCTTGGAAGTTTTAAAGCCCTTTTTATTTCACTTGCAACTTGATGTGGTACATTTTATGAACTCTCCCCCTCTAAAATAAAGGTGATGTCCTCATCACGCTCTACGTCTTTTCTTTGCCGGTCTAGTGTGGAATTCTTCTATGGCTTCTTGGGCATGTTCCATGTCGGATTCATTCACCCAAGAAGCCTCTATTGCATGGTAACCTTTCCACTTCACTAAGTATTCCCGCTCTCGTCCTGTAAGTTGCCTTGATTTGAGCACGGCCTCAACCTCAAACTCGGGTTCATTATGAACCAAGTCTGGTGGAGGCCTTGAATTTTGCTCTCGATTAGGCCTTGAGGCATCGCGGGAGACCGGCTTCAAAAGAGACACATGAAATGTGGGATGAACTTTAAGGTTTTCCGGAAGTTCTAATTTATAAGTGTCGGAAAGTTTCTTTTCCAACACTTTGAATGGCCCTGCATATGGGCCCAAGAACTTATGACTTAAACCTTCCGGCAACCTAAAATTCTTGATGTTTAACCACACCTTGTCTCCCTCTTGAAACTTCACTTCACGTCGGGACTTGTCCGCAAATCCTTGTACCTTTTGTGCGCCTTTTCCAAATTGGCCTTGGCCAACTCCCACAAGCGCTCCCTTTCTTCATCAAGTTGCGTCACCATTGGCACTTCCTCACTTGCATCAATCGAAGGTTGTCCTTGTGTTGCCCAAGTCATGGGCACAATCGGTGACTTGCCCGTCACCATTTGGAATGGGGTGGATCCCGTTGCAGAGTGGGTCGAATTATTGTAACAGAATTCGGCCAACTCCAAATGGTCCACCCAATCTTGTTGATCCGCTGCCACATAATTCCTAAGGAATTGTTGTATCACCAAGTTCACCCTCTCGGTTTGCCCATCGGTTTGGGGACGGAATGAAGTGTTCATCTTGAGTTCCGACCCCATGCGCTTCCACAAAGCCCGCCAAAACTTACTTGTAAATTTCGGGTCTCAATCCGACACTATGTCTTTTGGAAGACCATGGTGTTTGAAGATGTGCGAGAAGAATAACCTCCCCGTCTCTTGAGCTGTAGCTTCATCCTTTGTGAGAATGAAATGTGCCATCTTGCTAAATCGATCCACCACAACCATGATGGCATCAAACCCTTTTGAAGGGGGCAAACTTACCATAAAGTCCATGGACACACTCTCCCACGGCCCTTCGGGAATTGGCAAAGGTTGCAACAAACCCGCTTGCTTCTTGTTGAGGGTCCGGTTTTGTTGATAAGTTAAACAAGTTTTCACGTACTCCTCCGCATCGTCTTTCAAGTTGGGCCAATAGTAGGACTTCTTTAGGAATGTTGTGGTGCGCTTTGCACCACCATGGCCCGCAAGCGGCCCATCATGACATTCTTTCAAAAGTGTGTCGCGCATCTTCCCTTCCGGCACATAGAGGCGATTTTGCTTGTACCACAACAATCCATTTCTCAAATGGAAGTGGGACTTGGCTTCATTTTGGATGCTTTGCCTTGTTTCCTTGGCAAAAGCATCCTGGCGACTCGCTAGCCTAACTTCGTTTTGAAGTTCCGACTCTCCAACATACACCACTCTAAGTTGGTGTTTTCGGCTCAAGGCATCGGGAACTATGTTATCCTTTCCCGGCTTGTGCAGGATATCCACATTGAACAAGGCCAATGTGTCTTGCCACCTTTGTTGTTTCGATGACAACTTGGGTTGAGTTGCGAAGTACTTCAAGGTCACATTGTCGGTCCACACCACTACGTCTTTGGAACCTATGTAGTGGCCCCAAGTCTTAAGGCAATGTATGACCGCCCACATTTCCTTCTCGTGTGTTGGCCAGCTTCGCTCCGTCTCACTCAACTTCTTGCTTTCAAAGGCCACCGGTCTTCCATCTTGCACTCTGACACCCCCAATTGCAAAGTCGGAGGCGTCGGAATGGATTTCATAGTCCTTGTCAAAGTCGGGCAACTTCAACACCGGCGCCTTCACCAAAATCCCGTCAATGTTTGAAAGGCCTTGTCGCATGCTTCATCCCAATTGTAAGTGACGGCGGACTTCTTCAAGAGGTTTGTCAAAGGGGCTCCTATTTTCGCAAAGTTCTTTATGAACTTGTGAGAGTAGGATGCCAATCCTAAAAAGGATCTTAAGGCGGGAACCGACCTAGGCGGCTCCCAATCCAAAATTGCCTTGACCTTGTGATTGTCCATCATCAAACCGTCTTGAGTTATCCTATGCCCAAGGAAATCCACTTCCGTCACCCCGAATTCGCACTTCTCGAGCTTCGCATACAACTTGTTTTCCCTTAGCCTTTGGAACACCTTGCGAAGGTGCTCCGCATGCTCCTCCATGGAGCTACTATAGATCAAAATGTCGTCTATGTAGACGACCACAAAATCATCAAGCCATTCGCGAAAAATGTCATTCATGAGAGTGCAAAATGTTGCGGGTGCATTGGTGAGCCCGAAGGGCATCACCAAGAACTCGTATGAGCCATACCTTGTGCGACAAGCGGTCTTTTCTTCGTCCCCTTCTTTGATCCTTATTTGGTAATACCCCGAACGTAGATCAATTCTACTAAAAACCTTGGCTCCCGAGAGACGATCAAATAGATCATCGATGCGAGGTAAAGGATACCGATTTTTCACCGTTGCCTTGTTGAGTGCTCTATAATCCACACACATCCGCAAGGTCCCATCCTTCTTGTGAACAAAAAGGACGGGTGCCCCATATGGCGACTTACTTGGTTTGATATACCCTTTTGTGAGGAGTTCTTCGAGTTGAACCTTTAACTCTTTCAACTCCTCATGGCTAATTCGATATGGGGCCTTGGCAGGAGGTTCCACTCCCGGCATCACTTCAATCGCATGATGAACACGTCTTCTCGAGGGCAAGTCTTTGGGCAACTCGTCGGGCATCACATCCGGGAACTCTTCCAAAACTCGTTTTATGCACTTGGCGGAAGTCACTAACTTGGTGACCTCCTCGGGCTCATATTCATCCACCACCCGCATGACACACATCATGCCAAAACCTCCCACGCATTCTCTTTCCCAAGCTTTTCCTAACATGAAGTGGATGGTTGGACCACTTCCACAAGGCAACTCGTGGGCCTTGACTCGCACAATCCCACTTTTAGATGGGATTCTAACTAACCTATTGTGCCCTTCAATGAGCACATTGTTTTGGGTAATGAATTCCATTCCCAAAACACATTCCATTCCACCCAAGGTGGAAACCAACAAATCCACCTTTCCTCTCTAATTGCCCAATTGGAGAGGCACTCCTTTTGCTTGTAGTGTAGTTGGATGGGGAACCCCATCTGCGAAATGCACCTCAATGGGTGCCTTGAGCTCCTCCAAGTGGAGCTCCATCCTTTCGACGCTCTCCCGAGTTATGAAGCTGTGAGAAGCCCCTATGTCCAAAAGATATAAGATTTTCCGCTTAGCAATCTTCCCCTTCAAAAATATAATCCGATTGCATTCCGGTTGGGCTAAAGTGGCATTGAGAGCAAGTACCTTAGAACTCCCAACCCCCCCCCGTCTTGGACTTGGGACAATCTTTGGAGTAATGCCCCACTTCGTTGCAATTGAAACATGCACCCTTGGGCTTGTCTGCAAAATTTCCTTTGTTTTGGCTCCCTTTGAAAGGAGCCCCCTTCTTCACAAAACTTCCCTCCGGCTTGAACCCCGAGCCTTGAAATTGTTTGGGCTTATCTTTGATTGGGCTACCTTGCACCTGGTTCCATTCCCCCTCATGCCTTGGCTTCTTGTGAAGGAACTTGTTGTCCTTCTTGAACCCGGATTTGTCACTCCGCCCCACATCCGAAAAGTTCTCCACTTTCGTGATGGCCTCGGACAATGAGGCGAGCTAACTCTCCTCAAGCTTTCGCTTGGCCCAAGTTGGAAGCCCCATCACAAATTGGCACACCCGGTCCATCTCATGCATGTGCCTCACCTCGAGCATGAGTTCGGAATAAGCCCTCACGTATTGCCTCAAATTTTCATTTGTGGCATTCACAAGGTCACAGAGTTTGCACCTAGAAATGTAGTCGGAGTTCCTCGGAATGAATTCCGCCTCGATGCAGTCCTTGAAAAACTCCCACGTATAGCCATGGTTCTTCCCCTCCTCTTGTCTCACCGTCCGCCACCATGTGGCGGCATAGCCTTTCAAGTAGGATTGGGCAAGCTCCACGGCGGAATTTCGTCCAACCTTGGCGGCATGGATATAATGATCCATCTCCGCAAGCTAAGCATCCACAACCTTGCGGTCGCGGGCACCATCGAAGTTCCCCGGTTTAGCCGGTTGAAACCTTTCACCCTTGGTGGCTCCCGTCTTGAGAGCCGCCACCAACTCACCAAAGTCGGGCCTCCCCATCTTGAGAAGTACTTCAAGTTGCTCTTGGGTGAATAGGACCGAGCTCCTTTGTTCCTCTTCGCTTTCGGGTTCATCTCGGTCCTCCCGGAGCCTTGGTTCCTCCTCACCAATGGATTCCGGTGGGGCTACTTGGTCCTCGGCGGGTTCCTCCAACATAATGTCTTGCGCTTGCTTACGGTTCTTCTTGGGAGCCATCTCAACCCAAGAAGTGAGCTTCACCTAGAGCTCTGATACCATGTGACGTGCTCCTTGGTCGTGGGTGAACCCACTTGAGGGTTCACCACATGTCAAGTTGCGGAAGTTGGGACCAAAAGGCACACTCCCAGCTTCCAACTCTAGAATGGGGTAGAGGGTCAAGTTGGGAGCCCAGGGATTAGACTAGGAAGAGGGACTAGTAGATCAAGCACGAATCTGCATCAAAACAAACCACCCAAGTGGTTAGTTCACATTCCGGGACACCCTTTGGTGTTGGGACTTGCCACGGGCACTTGGACCACAAGACTCACCACGGCCCGGACTTGGGGAGTAAGCCACCACCTTACTCCCTATAATATTCTCTGCGGCTGGCCGCGGAGACTACATCCGAATGGCACAAATTCTCGGGACTCCCGAAATGGAATCCCGAAATTGTCCGGGCGGGACTCCCGGGACTTTGAACCGCCATAACTCCCGACTGCAGGTTCCGATTGCAACGAGGTCTAAACCGATGTTGTAGCCCTCGTCGAGATCTTTTCAACGGTATGTTGCACACTGAAATCGGACTTCGATAAGGCATCGATTCTTAACTTTTAGTGGTCGGGAGTCAAACTGCCAGTTTGACTCCCGGCCCTTCTTTTGCCCATAACTTGGGCTACAGATGTTCGAATTGCCAATGCGAGGGCATTTTCGACATGTAAGCTTCAAGACCTTTTCAACAACACCAAGAACACCCCAATGCAAGGTGTTATGCTCCTTGCTGTCGAGCTCTGAACATTCGGGAGTCCCGGAGGACTCCAACTCCCAACTTTTCCAAGTGTTGGGCTTCACCCCCACACTTGGCCAAAGTAGGGGTGTGACACTTGATGTAAACCGCCGTGTTTACCGCCTCTGCCCAAAACTCCAAGTCAAGTCCTTGTGCACGAATCATGCTTCTAGCGCATTCCATGATGGTCCTATTGGCTCGTTCCGCAACTCCATTTTGTTGTGGTGTGTAAGGTGCACTTGTTTGACGTTCGATTCCACATTCTTGCAAAAAGTCATCAAACTTTTTGGACACAAATTCTCCTCCGTTGTCGAAACACAAGGTTTTGATCTTCATGTCGGTTTGATTCTCCACTAAGGCCTTGTATGCCTTGAATTTGTTGAACACTTCTCCTTTTGCTTTCAAAAGGTAAACATGAGTTATTCTCGAAAAATCGTCGATGAAGGTGACAAAGTATCGTGCTCCACCACGAGATGTGTTCTTCATCGGTCCGCACACATTGCTATGCACTAGTTCCAAAAGCTTAGAAGCCCTACTTGCTTCATCTTTAGGAAAAGATGTCCTTTGATGTTTGCCTTCAATGCAAGCTTCACACACATGGTGCAATGGCACTTTTTTCAAGTTCATGCCATTGACCATATTCTCCAACTTCTTAAGACTCGCCATGTTGAGGTGGCCAAGTCTTTGGTGCCAAAGCGTAGCTCTTTCATTCGAAGACTTTGCCACATTTACACTCTCCTTTCGAGCATTGACGTTGAGAAGATACAAGTTCTTCTCCCTTCGTGCTTGCGCCACAACGGTTCCATGGACATTGTTGACCTTACAACCATCCTTGTCAAACTCCACTTTCAAGCCCTCCGAAATGAGTTTGCTCACCGAAATGAAACTATTTTTCATTTTGGGAACATGAAGAACCTGTGTGATGGTTGTAAGCAACATTTTACCTCCAACTTGCATTGTGGCCTTGATGCTCCCTTTGCCAATGGCCTCCAAAATGGTGTCATCTCCCATGTATACCTTTCGTGCAACAATGGATTCGTAAGTGGTGAACCACTCTCGTTCGAAGGTCATGTGTTGTGTTGCGCCCGAATCGATGATCCAATCGTTTCTCGCATGATCGTTAGCACTCAAGGCGGTAACAAACATTTGTTCTTGATCATCACAAGCTTGGTTTGCTTTTTCTTTCTCATCACTCTTCTTCTTCAAACAATTTCTCACAAAGTGTCTGGGTTTTTTACAATAAAAGCAAAGCTTTTCATTTGCCATATGCGTTTTGTTAACCAATGCAACATTCTCTTTACTTTCAGTTTCTTTTCTTTTAGAAACCTCGTGAAGCAATCGAGCGACGATGAATTGAAGGTCAACATCCTTGGTTGACATGGACTCCAAACTCATGACCAAGTTATCAAAAGATGGGGGAAGGCTCATGAGAAGTACCATGTAGACGTCCTCATCTTCAATGTTCATCATTGCGTGCCACCATTGCATTTTTGGAAGAACCCCAAAATGTTGAAGAAGCATTGACATGTGAAAATTCCAAGGAGTGGGAGTGGCAATGCGAGAGGAATATGATTCCCTCATGACAAACAACACATGGACTTTGGTACCACTTCCCGCCGGTAGGAAACCTGTTTCATGCAAATGGGTGTTCAAAATCAAACAAGGGGCAAATGGGGAGGTGGAACATTACAAGGCTAGGTTAGTGGCAAGAGGTTTTACCCAAACTTACGGAGTGGATTACAATGAAACTTTTGCGCCCGTCGCAAAATTTGCATCTATTCGTTGTATTCTTGCATTTGCGGCCTTGGAAGACATGGAGATCCATCAAATGGACGTGAAAACCGCATTTCTCAATGGCAAGCTTGAAGAGGAGATTTACATGGAGCAACCTCAAGGGTTCGTGCACCAAGGAGGTGAACATCTCGTGTGTAAGCTTTCACAAGTCCTTGTATGGTTTGAAACAATCTCCAAGGGCATGGAATCAAAAGTTAGATGTCTTTCTCAAAAGCATTGAAGTTATCAAGAGTGAGGCGGATCCTAGTGTGTACGTTGCACAAGTGGGACATGTGAAGTTTTTCATTGTGGTCTATGTGGATGACCTCATTTTGGTGTGCAACGATCAACACAAACTTTTGCAAATCAAAGAGGAATTGAGTCAAAAGTTTGAAATGAAGGACCTTGGGGAGTTGCATTTCTTTTTGGGGATGGAGGTGGAAAGAAATTGTGATGAAAAACTCCTACGCATCAACTAATTCAAATACCTCAAGGAAATATTAAAGCGGTTTCGAATGGAGGAATGTAAGCCCATTGGAGTTCCATTGGATCCCAAGGTGAAGTTACAAAGGAATGCGAGTGGAAATGATGAATCAAAGGGATTTCCATATCAACAAGCGGTTGGGTCTTTGATGTATGCGATGTTGTGCACACGACCCGATTTTGCATACCCAATAAGTGTGTTGAGTCAACACATGGCGAACCCTAACATGGAGCATTGGATGGCCGTCAAACGAATCTTTCGATATTTGCAAGGTACATTGCAAATGAAATTACAATTCGGTGGAACACCATCCAAGGAAGTTCTTGGATATTGTGATGCGGATTGGGGTGGTGATCTTGAAGATAGGAGGTCCACCACAGGGTTTGTTTTCATGATCGGAGGTGGAGCCATATCTTGGAGTAGCAAACGACGACCCACAATAGCATTGTCCACCACGGAGGCGGAATACATGACAAACACGCAAGCCACAAAAGAAGCCATATGGATAACAAAATTGATGATGGATTTAGGATACATGGAGGAGAAGAAAATGATGGTGATTCGATGCGACAATCAAGGTGCGATATCATTGACCAAGAATCCCACTCACCATGCACGAACAAAACACATTGATGTACAACATCATTTTGTTCGAGAACGAGTTGAAAATGGAGAAGTTCGATTTGAATATTGTCCAATGGAACACATGGTGGCGGATGTGCTTACCAAGGCATTATCAAAAGAACGACATCATAAGTTGATAAACATGTTTGGATTAGAAACTTCATAGAGTGGGAATGTTAGAAATTCTATTCGTTTCTAATTCCCAATGTTGATGAATGTGTTAAACATTCATCAAAAGGATGAATAGTATACACATCCTTGTAGTAGTTAGGTTAGGGTTTGGAAGTGGAGACTGCTTAGGGTTTGGGGGCGGCTAGGGTTAGGGTTAAGCGACGGCTAGGTTTAAGGTTTGGTGGCGGCTAGGGTTAGGGTTTGGTGGCGGCTAAGGTTAGGGTTTGGCGGCGGCTAGGTTAGGGTTAAGTGGCGGCTACTTTAGGGTTAGGGATAGTATATAGTTGAGTGGTTTTGAGTTGTCTTTCATTCTCTCCTTTCATTGTTTTTGAATGCACATAGAACCTTCAAGCTTTGATTACTTGTTGCAAGCCATAGTTTTATGATTGTAGCATTTGAAGCATATAACCTTTGTAATCTTGTTTTAGTTAATACAATTGTTAAAGCTTTCATTTCTTGCTTGTTTTGAAATTGTTTCCAATAGCATGTGTGGGCCCATAACCTATTAGGATTAGAGGAGAGATTGTGTGATATCAGAGCAATCACAAGCACATAAAACACACAAGTATGTGAACAAATGCTTGGAGTAAGAGAGCCAACTCTCCTCCAACTTTGCTCTTTATTCCCTTCCTTGTACCAACTCATTAACAAAGCATATGGGATAAATATTTCTCTCCCTCCTTATTCTAACATGTTGGTGTTACTAACATATCTCAAATCTACCTATGTCTTTGATTGCTTGCAACACTTATGTACCAGATTGTTTCTAATATTTACAACACCATTATCTATGTTTCATCTACATCATAATCTTCAACAATGATAGCATTGTTGAAGCGATTGGAATGGGATCCATCCTTGTGGAAGTGATGGTGAAAGGGCAAACCAAAAGGGTCAGAATCAAAGATGTGCTCCATGTGCCAAAATTGCATGCCAACTTACTTTCGGTGAGCAAAATCTTGTCAAGTGGGTGCAAAGTGCAATTCAACATGAATGAGTGCATTGTGAGGGCATTTGATGGAGAGGTGATTGCAATAGCGCTATGGGATGGCAACTTGTATCAAGTGACCTTCACCAAGGTGTGTGAGAGGCATTTCACACATGCGTGTGTTTGGATGCATTGCATATGCCATGGTGCCGGATGAGAAGAGGGGTAAGCTTGATGGAAAGGGCACAAAATGCTTGTTTCTTGGGTATTGTGAAGGCACCAAGGCATATAGGCTCATGTGTGTGCAATCCAAAAAGATCATCAAGTGTAGGGATGTTGAGTTCATGGAGGATACCACTAGTGTGGGCAATGATTTGGAGATGCATCCAAGTGGGAGAAATGAGACCTTTAATGTGGTGATTGTGGACACATCTTACAAATCGCCCTGTGTGGATGATGATGAGCTCACAAGTGATGTCAAACAGTCTCCAAGCAATCAGGAGGCATCGCCAACCCTGGGCATTCATCAACACCTTCATCACCATCTAAAGATGCAAGCACAAATGGTGAAGAAGAGGGGCAGCCCATGGAGGAGCGTAGGTACCCCTTGAGGGAGCGGCGACCGCTTGGAGAATGGTGGAAGAACCACATCTTACCCCAACAAGATGCGGAACGTGTTAATGTTGCTTGTCTTGATGATCCATTGAATTTGTGCGATGCAATGGATTCGGAGGATGCAAGCAAGTGGGAGGCAGCCATGCAAGAGGAATATGGCTCACTCATGGCCAATGGCATGTGGGAATTGGTCCCTCATCCAAAGGATCGCAAGAGTGTGGGATGCAAGTGGGTGTTTCGCACAAAAAGGGATGCATCAGGCCATATGTGAGGCAAGGTTGGTGGCCAAGGGGTACTCTCAAGTTGAGGGTGTGGACTTCAATGAGACATTTGCCCCGGTGGCCAAGTTCACCACCATTAGATGCATGCTTGCAATTGGATCTGCCATGGATTTAGAGATCCACCAAATGGATGTGAAGATCGCATTCTTGAATGGGGAATTAGAGGAGGACATCTACATGGACCAACCGTAAGCACTTGTGCAAGTTGGAGCAACGAGCATCATGTGTGACAATCAAGGATGCAATGCACTTGCAAAGAACCCAACCCACCACTCTTGCACAAAGCACATTGACATACAACACCACTTCATTCGAGAGAAGTTGGAGAGTGGAGAAATAGGGCTCAAGTATTACCCAACTCAAGATATGGTGGCGGATGTGTTGACAAAGGCATTGGCAAAGGAGCGGCATCAAAACCTTACAAGAAGCATGGGATTGGGAGTCTTAGATTACTTGCAAAGTGGGAGTGTTGAAGATTATGATGTAGATGAAACATAGATAATGGTGTGAAAGATATTAGAAACTACGTGACTGATTAGTGTTGCAAGTAATCAAAGACATAGGTAGATTTGATATATGTTAGTACCACCAACATGTTAGAATAAGGAGGGAGAGAAATATTTATCCCATATGGTTTGTCAATGTGGTGGTACAGGGAAGGGAATAAAGAGCAAGGTTGGAGGAGAGTTGGATATCTCACTCCAAGCATTGTTCACATACTTGTGTGTTTTATGTGCTTGTAATTGCTCTCATACCACACGATCTCTCCTCTAATCCTAATAGACCTTTGAGAGATTGTCGACGGGTCTGATGATGCTCCACCTGTTGAAGATTATGATAAAACATAGATAATGGTGTTGTAAATGTTAGAAACAATCTTGTAAATAAGTGTTGCAAGTAATCTAAGACATAGGTAGATTTGGGATATGTTAGTACCACCAACATGCTAGAATAAGGAGGAAGAGATTTATCCCATATGCTTTGTCAATGAGGTGGTACATGGAAGGGAATAAAGAGCAAGGTTGGAGGAGAGTTGGCTCTCTTACTCCAAGCATTTGTTCACATATTTGTGTGTGTTTTATGTGCTTGTGATTGCTCTGATATCACACAATCTCTTCTCTAATCCTAATAGGTTATGGGCCCACTCATGCAAATTGCATCATTAGAGGTTTGATTGCTTGTGTGCATTGAGAGAGAGATCTTGAGGGTGTGTGTGTGTTGGAGGAGCAAGTTTGCACTGTTGGAGGCGCTTTTGGAGCCTTGGAGGAGTTTTGAAGAGCTTTGGAGGAGCTTTGTGGATTTGGAGGCCATTTGGAGTTTGGAGGTGCACAACTCCTAGATTGGTGCTCTTTGGAGGTATTTCGAAGCATTGGATGTGCAATCCAGCATTGTAAGTCTTGATTGAGTTACTAAGGTGTATTTGTGCAGATTCGATTCATAGAGCACTTGATTTGAGTTGGTTAAGTGCATTCTGAGTGTGTAAGGAGGCATTGATGCAAGACTTGCTTGAGTGCATTTTGAGTGTGTAAAGAAGCAGTGATGCAAGAATTGGTTGAGTGCATTCCGAGTGTGTAAGGAGGCATTGATGCAAGAGTTGGTTGAGTGCATTCCGAGTGTGTAAGGAGGCATTGATGCAAGTGGGAGCCATTCAGGGCTGAGTTTTGTCATTGGAGGTGCATTGGTGCACAATTGAGCCATCTAGGGGCTGGAGCGTGTTTATGAGAGTGCATTGAAGCAAATTACATATAAGAGTGTTCATTAAGCACTAATTAGCATCTGTTGAGTGCATAAGTGAGTAGAGAGGTCAGATTTGAGTGCAAAATGGCCTCCTTTGAGGGAGAGAGCGCTACAGTCATTGATAAGTTCAATGGGGAGAACTTTAACCTTTGGAAATTCAAGATGGAGATGGTGTTGGCCTCCATGGACCTTTGGAGATTGTGGACGGGTCTGAGGATGCTCCACCATCCGATGCGGACCCCAAAATCCTCAAGGAGTACCAACGGCGTGTGATTCGGCCATGTCTATCATTGGCATCAACTTGGTGGATAATCAACTTCACCACATCAAGAGGTGCAAGGGACCAGCGGAGGCATGGAAGACACTTTGCAACATCCAGGAGACAAGGAGCTTGTCCAACATCCTCTTTGTTTGTCGCAAGTTCTTCACGTGTAAGATGCAAGAGGGAGAGGACCTTCTAGACCACATCAACAAGGTAAAGGCCCTTGCTGATCAACTTGCTTGCTTGGAGGTTCCCATGAAGGATGAGGATGTTGTGATGACCTTGCTTGAGAGCTTGCCACCTTCCTACGAGTACCTAATCACCGCCTTGGAGACCCTGCCCATGAAAGTGTTGAAGATTATGATAAAACATAGATAATGGTGTTATAGATGTTAGAAACAATCTTGTAAATAAGTGTTGCAAGTAATCAAAGACATAGGTAGATTTGGGATATGTTAGTACCACCAACATGCTAGAATAAGGGGGAAGAGATTTATCCCATATGCTTTGTCAATGTGGTGATACATGGAAGGGAATAAAGAGCAAGGTCGGAGGAGAGTTGGCTCTCTTACTCCAAGCATTTGTTCACATACTTGTGTATGTTTTATGTGCTTGTGATTGCTCTGATATCACACAATCTCTCTTCTAATCCTAATAATAATCTCTCCTCTAATCTAATCCCAATAGGTTATGGGCCCACACATGCAAATTGCATCATTAGAGGTTTGATTGCTTGTGTGCATTGAGAGAGAGATCTTGAGGGTTTGTGTGTGTTGGAGGTGCAAGTTTGCACTGGTTGAAGCGCTTTTGGAGCCTTGGAGGAGTTTTGAAGAGCTTTGGAGGAGTCTTGAGGTTTTGGGGGCCATTTGGAGTTTGGAGGTGCACAAGTCCTGGATTGGTGCTCTTTGGAGTTTGCACTATAGGAGGTGCTTTTGCAGCCTTGGAGGAGCGTTGAAGAGCTTTGGAGGAGCTTTGAGGTCTTGGAGCCCATTTGGAGTTTGGAGGTGCACAAGTCTTGGGTTGGTGCTCTTTGGAGGTATTTCGAAGCATTGGATGTGCAATCCACTATTGTAAGTCTTGATTGAGTTACTAAGGTGTATTTGTGCACATTCGATTCATAGAGCACTTGATTTGAGTTGGTTAAGTGCATTCTGAGTGTGTAAGGAGACATTGATGCAAGAGTTGCTAGAGTGCATTTTGAGTGTGGAAGGAGGCATTGATGCAAGAGTTGCTTGAAAGCATTTTGAGTGTGTAAGGAAGCATTGATGCAAGAGATGGTTGAGTACATTCTGAGTGTGTAAGGAGGCATTGATGCAAGAGTTGTTAGAGTGCATTCTGAGTGTGTAAGGAAGCATTAATGCAAGAGTTGCTAGAGTGCATTCCGAGTGTGTAAGGAAGCATTGATGCAAGAGTTTGTTGAGTGCATTCTGAGTGTGTAAGGAAGCATTGATGCAAGAGTTGGTGGAGTGCATTCGAAGTGTGTAAGGAGGCATTGATGCAAGTGGGAGCCATTAAGGGCTGAGTTTTGTCATTGGAGGTGAATTGGTGCACAATTGAGCCATCTAGGGGCTTGAGTGTGTTTATGAGAGTGCATTGAAGAAAATTACATATAAGAGCGTTCATTAAGCACTAATTAGCATCTGGTTGAGCACATAAGTGGGTAGAGAGGTCAGATTTGAATGCAAAATGGCATCATTTGAGGGAGAGAGCGCTAGAGTCATTGACAAGTTCAATGGGGAGAACTTTAGCCTCTGGAAGTTCAAAATGGAGATGGTGTTGGCCTCCATGGACCTTTGGGAGATTGTTGACGGATCTGAGGATGCTCCACCATCCGATGCGGACCCCAAAATCATCAAGGGGTACCAAAGGCGTGTGAAGAAGGCCATGTCTATCATTGGCATCAACTTGGTGGATAGTCAACTTCACCACATCAAAAGGTGTAAGGGACCAGGGGAGGCATGGAGGACACTTTGTAACATCCACGAGACAAGGAGCTTGTCCAACATCCTCTTCATTCGCCGCAAGTTCTTCACATGTAAGATGCAAGAGGGAGAGGACCTTCTAGACCACATCAACAAGGTAAAGGCCC
The DNA here is from genome assembly GCA_963920785.1 of Sphagnum contortum. Lineage (NCBI taxonomy): Eukaryota > Viridiplantae > Streptophyta > Sphagnopsida > Sphagnales > Sphagnaceae > Sphagnum > Sphagnum contortum. The sequence continues at coordinate 916,235 of OY987295.1, read as the reverse complement.
TTGCTGATCAACTTGCTTGCTTGGAGGTGCCCGTGAGGGATGAGGATGTTGTGATGACCTTGCTTGAGAGCTTGCCACCCTCCTACGAGTACCTAATCACCGCCTTGGAGACTCTGCCCATGAAAGACCTCACGATGGAGTTTGTGACCGCACGATTGATGCATGAAGTGTCCAAGAGGAGGGAGAAGGAGTCGCAAGGTGATGATGCGGCAATGGTGTCAATGCAAGGGAAAGGAGGCATCACATCTACACGCAAAGAGACCAGGACATGCTACTATTGTGGTAAACCAGGCCACATTGCACGATTTTGCTTCAAGGCCAAGAACACCAACAAGGAGAAGGAGAATGCCAACAAAGCCAAGGACGATGATGACTATGCCTTTGCAACAAAAGATGGAGACCATTGCAAGGCCGTATGCAAGTGGATCATGGACTCGGGAGCCACCAACCATATGACCCCTCATAGAGCCGCATTTGACACGTATGAGGTAATTCCAAAACGCAATGTGCATATGGGTGATGATAGCATTGTTGAAGCAATTGGAATGGGATCCATCCTTGTGGAAGTGATGGTGAAAGGCCAAACCAAGAGGGTCAGAATCAAGGATGTGCTCCATGTGCCCAAATTGCATGCCAACTTGCTTTCGGTGAGCAAAATCTTGTCAAGTGGGTGCAAAGTGCAATTCAACATGAATGAGTGCATTGTGAGGGCATTTGATGGAGAGGTGATTGCAATAGCCTTACGCAATGGCAACTTGTATGAAGTGACCTTCAACAAGGCATATAGGCTCATGTGTTTGCAATCCAAGAAGATGATCAAGTGTAGGGATGTTGATCTCATGGAAGATAGCACTAGTGTGGGCACTGATTTGGAGATGCGTCCAAGTGGGAGAAATGAGACCCCTAATGTGATGATTGTGGACACATCTTCCAAAACACCCTATGTGGATGATGATGCCGAAAAGGATCCAAGCAATGAAGAGGCAACACCAAACCCAGGTTGTTCATCAACACCTTCAAAACCATCTAAAGATGCAAGCACAAGTAGTGAACATGAGGGGCGGCCCGGGGAAGAGCGTAGGTACCCCTTGAGGGAGCGGCGACCGCTTGGAGATTGGTGGAAGAACCACATCTTACCCAAACAAGATGTGGAACGTGCTAATGTTGCTTGTCTTCATGATCCATTGAATTTGTGTGATGCAATGCATTTGGAGGATGCAAGCAAGTGGGAGGCACCCATGCAAGATGGCAAGGAGCACCTCGTGTGTAAGTTGAAGAAGTCCTATTACGGGCTCAAGCAATCTACAAGAAGCATGGGATTAGGAGTCTTAGATTACTTGCAAAGTGGGAGTGTTGAAGATTATGATAAAACATAGATAATGGTGTTATAGATGTTAGAAACAATCTTGTAAATAAGTGTTGCAAGTAATCAAAGACATAGGTAGATTTGGGATATGTTAGTACCACCAACATGCTAGAATAAGGGGGAAGAGATTTATCCCATATGCTTTGTCAATGTGGTGATACATGGAAGGGAATAAAGAGCAAGGTTGGAGGAGAGTTGGCTCTCTTACTCCAAGCATTTGTTCACATACTTGTGTATGTTTTATGTGCTTGTGATTGCTCTGATATCACACAATCTCTCTTCTAATCCTAATAATAATCTCTCCTCTAATCTAAACCCAATAGAAAGACCTCTCCATGGAATTTGTGACCGCACGATTGATGCATGAAGTGTCCAAGAGGAGGGAGAAGGAGCCGCAAGGTGATGATGCGGCCATGGTGTCAATGCAAGGAAAAGGAGGCATCATATCTACTCGCAAAAAGACCAAGACATGCTACTATTGTGGCAAACCAGGTCACATTGCACGATTTTGCTTCAAGGCCAAGAACAACCACAAGGAGAAGGAGAATGCCAACAAAGCCAAGGACGATGATGACTATGCCTTTACAACAAAAGATGGAGACCATTGCAAGGCCATATGCAAGTGGATCACGGACTCGGGAGCCACCAAGCATATGACCCCTCATAGAGCCGCATTTGACACGTATGAGGTAATTCCAAAACGCAATGTGCATATGGGTGATGATAACATTGTTGAAGCAATTGGAATGGGATCCATCCTTGTGGAAGTGATGGTGAAAGGGCAAACCAAGAGGGTCAGAATCAAAGATGTGCTCCATGTGCCAAAATTGCATGCCAACTTGCTTTCGGTGAGCAAAATCTTGTCAAGTGGGTGCAAAGTGGAATTCAACATGAATGAGTGCATTGTGAGGGCATTTGATGGAGAGGTGATTGCAATAGCGTTACGGGATGGCAACTTGTATCAAGTGACCTTCACCAAGGTGTGTGAGATGCATGTGGCCAACGTGGCCCAAGCTTCAACAACTGATGGTGCATTGGAGCTTTGGCATCGTCCCCTCGGTCATTTGAACATCAAAGGTGTGCATGAGCTCCAAAACATGGTGAGTGGTCTGAACCTTGGAAACATGCCTTGCCCTACATCTTCATTTGTTTGTGAAGGGTGCATTGAAGGAAAACAACATCGCAAACCATTTCCAAGTGATGGAGGGATGCGTGCCACCAAGCCCCTGGAGATTGTGCATTCGGATGTTTGCGGCCCCATGAAGACCACATCCTTGGGCGGTGCAAGGTACTTTGTGACCTACATTGACGACTTTTCAAGGAAGGTGTGAGTGTACTTATTGAAGTCCAAAGGGGAGTGCTTGGACAAGTTCAAGGAATTCAAGACACTTGTGGAGAAACAATCAGAGTGCAAAATCAAGATCTTTCGGTCCGACAATGGAGGGGAGTACGTTTCCAAGGGATTCCAAGGCTTCTTGAAGGCACACGGCATTGAGAAGCAAACTTCCACACCATATATATTGGGATTAGATTAGAGGAGAGATTGTTATTAGGATTAGAAGAGAGATTGTGTGATATCAGAGCAATCACAAGCACATAAAACATACACAAGTATGTGAACAAATGCTTGGAGTAAGAGAGCCAACTCTCCTCCAACCTTGCTCTTTATTCCCTTCCATGTACCACCACATTGACAAAGCATATGGGATAAATCTCTTCCCCCTTATTCTAGCATGTTGGTGGTACTAACATATCCCAAATCTACCTATGTCTTCGATTACTTGCAACACTTATTTACAAGATTGTTTCTAACATCTACAACACCATTATCTATGTTTTATCATAATCTTCAACAATATAGACCTCAACAAAATGGAGTGGTTGAGCGTGCAAACCGCACCCTCGTGGAGATGGCGAGGAGCATGCTTCATGCTCAAAACCTCAACAAATCATTTTGGGCGGAAGCGGTTGTGAATGCGGCCTACACTAGGAATCGATGTCCATCAAGAACCTTGCCATCCATCACACCAGAGGAAGCGTGGAGTGGGAGAAAGCCTTGTATTTCACACATGCGTGTGTTTGGATGCATTGCATGTGCCATGGTGCCGGACGAGAAGAGGGGTAAGCTTGATGCAAAGGGCATAAAATGCTTATTTCTAGGGTATTGTGAAGGCACCAAGGCATATAGGCTCATGTGTTTGCAATCCAAGAAGATCATCAAGCGTAGGGATGTTGAGTTCATGGAGGATAGCACTAGTGTGGGCAGTGATTTGGAGATGCGTCCAAGTGGGAGAAATGAGACCCCTAATGTGGTGATTGTGGACACATCATCCAAATCGCCCTATGTGGATGATGATGCCAAAGAGGATCCAAGCAATGAGGAGGAAACACCAACCCCAGGGTGTTCATCAACACCTTCAAAACTATCTCAAGATGCAAGCACAAGTCGTGAACATGAGGGGCAGCCCGGGGAAGAGCGTAGGTACCCCTTGAGGGAGCGACGACCGCTCGGAAAATGGTGGAAGAACCACATCTTACCCCAACAAGATGTGGAACGTGCTAATGTTGCTTGTCTTGATGATCCATTGAATTTGTGTGATGCAATGCATTCGGAGGATGCAAGCAAGTGGAGGCAGCCATGCAAGAGGAATATGGCTCACTCATGGCCAATGGCACGTGGGAATTGGTCCCTCTTCCAAAGGATCGTAAGAGTGTGAGATGCAACTGGGTGTTTCGCACAAAAAGGGATGCATCAGGCCATATTGTGAGGCACAAGGCAAGGTTGGTGGCCAAGGGGTACTCTCAAGTTGAAGGTGTGGACTTCAATGAGACATTTGCCCCGGTGGCCAAGTTCACCACCATTAGATGCATGCTTGCAATTGGATCTGCCATGGACTTAGAGATCCACCAAATGGATGTGAAGACCGCATTCTTGAATGGGGAATTGGAGGAGGATATCTACATGGACCAACCGCAAGGATTCGTGCACGATGGCAAGGAGCACCTTGTGTGTAAGTTGAAGAAGTCTTTGTACGGGCTCAAACAATCACCAAGAGCATGGTACCATCGCATTGACATGTTCTTCACCCATGAATGTTTTTCTAGGAGCCAAGCGGACCATTCATTATATGTCAAGCAAACGGGTGAGTACTTGTTGATTATGATTATCTATGTGGATGATCTGATCATCTTAGCAAGCAATGTGAGCATTTTGAAATGGTTGAAGTCAAGGCTTGAAGATGAATTTGACATGAGTGATCTTGGAGAGTTGCACTATTGCCTTGGTGTGGAGTTTGAGAGAGACCGTGCGAACCGCACCATAACCATGAGCCAAAGCAAGTACATTGAGGAGGTGCTCAAGCGCTTCAACATGGAGGAGTGCAAGCCCATTGGAACTCCGCTTGATGTGAATTCCAAGCTTTTGAAACTCACGGAGGAAGAGTTTCAAGGCATTCAAGAGGAGATGCAAGGCATTCCATATAAGGCGGCGGTGGGATCATTGATGTATGCCATGGTGGGCACATGGCCTGATCTTGCATTCTCGGTGAGCATGGTTAGTCAATTCATGTCAAAGGCTGGTCCTTCCCATTGGATGGCGGTGAAACGCATCATGCGGTACTTGAAGGGCACTTTGGATTTCAAATTGTGCCTTGGAGGCAAGGATGTTAGTTTGAGGGGATATTGTGATGCTGATTGGGGTGAAGATGCAAATGAGCGACGTTCCACCACGGGGTACGTGTTCTTTGTGGGAGTTGGAGCCTCTCATGGAATTGCAAGAGGCAACCTAAAATTGCCTTGTCTACCACAGAGGCCGAATACATGGCCACTAGCCAATGCACAAAGGAGGCCATATGGTTGAGGAAGTTAATGGCGGATGTGGGACTTGTGCAAGTTAAAGCAACAAGCATCATGTGCGACAATCAAGGATGCATTGCACTTACAAAGAACCCAACCCACCACTCTCGCACAAAGCACATTGACATACAACACCACTTCATTCGAGAGAAATTGGAGAGTGGAGAAATAGGGTTCAAGTATTGCCCAACTCAAAATATGGTGGCGGATGTGTTAACAAAGGCATTGGCAAAGGAGTGGCATCAGAACCTTATAAGAAGCATGGGATTAGGAGTCTTAGATTACTTGCAAAGTGCGAGTGTTGAAGATTATGATAAAACATAGATAATGGTGTTGTAAATGTTAGAAACAATCTTGTAAATAAGTGTTGCAAGTAATCTAAGACATAGGTAGATTTGGGATATGTTAGTACCACCAACATGCTAGAATAAGGAGGAAGAGATTTATCCCATATGCTTTGTCAATGAGGTGGTACATGGAAGGGAATAAAGAGCAAGGTTGGAGGAGAATTGGCTCTCTTACTCCAAGCATTTGTTCACATATTTGTGTGTGTTTTATGTGCTTGTGATTGCTCTGATATCACACAATCTCTTGTCTAATCCTAATACCACCATCCGATGCGGACCCCAAAATCATCAAGGAGTACCAACGGCGTGTGATTCGGCCATGTCTATCATTGGCATCGACTTGGTGGATAGTCAACTTCACCACATCAAGAGGTGCAAGGGACCAACGAAGGCATGGAGGACACTTTGTAACATCCACGAGATGCGGAGCTTGTGCAACATCCTCTTCATTCGTCACAAATTCTTCACATGTAAGATGCAAGAGGGAGAGGACCTTCTAGACCACATCAATAAGGTAAAGGCACTTGCTGATCAACTCGCTTGCTTGGAGGTGCCCGTGAGGGATGAGGATGTTGTGATGACCTTGCTTGAGAGCTTGCCACCCTCCTACGAGTACCTAATCACCGCCTTGGAGACCCTGCCCATGAAAGACCTCACCATGGAATTTGTGACCACACGATTGATGCATGAAGTGTCCAAGAGGAGGGAGAAGGAGTCGCAAGGTGATGATGCGGCGATGGTGTCAATGCAAGGAAAAGGAGGCATCACATCTACACGCAAAGAGACCAAGACATGCTACTATTGATGCAAACTAGGCCACATTGCACGATTTTGCTTCAAGGCCAAGAACAACCACAAGGAGAAGGAGAATGCCAACAAAGCCAAGGACGATGATGACTATGCCTTTGCAACAAAAGATGGAGACCATTGCAAGGCCATATGCAAGTGGATCATGGACTCGGGAGCCACCAAGCATATGACCCCTCATAGAGCCGCATTTGACAAGTATGAGGTAATTCCAAAACGCAATGTGCATATGGGTGATGATAGCATTGTTGAGGCAATTGGAATGGGATCCATCCTTGTGGAAGTGATGGTGAAAGGGCAAACCAAGAGGGTCAGAATCAAAGATGTGCTCCATGTGCCAAAATTGCATGCCAACTTGCTTTCGGTGAGCAAAATCTTGTCAAGTGGGTGCAAAGTGGAATTCAACATGAATGAGTGCATTGTGAGGGCATTTGATGGAGAGGTGATTGCAATAGCGTTACGGGATGGCAACTTGTATCAAGTGACCTTCACCAAGGTGTGTGAGATGCATGTGGCCAATGTGGCCCAAGCTTCAATAACTGATGGTGCATTGGAGCTTTGGCATCGTCCCCTCGGTCATTTGAACATCAAAGGTGTGCATGAGCTCCAAAACATGGTGAGTGGTCTGAACCTTGGAAACATGCCTTGCCCTACATCTGTTGTAGATGTTAGAAACAATCTTGTAGATAAGTGTTGCAAGTAATCTAAGACATAGGTAGATTTGGGATTTGTTAATACCACCAATATGCTAGAATAAGGAGGAAGATATTTATCCCATAGGCATTGTCAATGAGGTGGTACAGGGAAGGGAATAACGAGCAAGGTTGGAGGAGAGTTGGCTCTCTTACTCCAAGCATTTGTTCACATACTTGTGTGTGTTTTATGTGCTTGTGATTGCTCTGATATCACACAATCTCTTTTCTAATCCTAAAACAATCTTTCCTCTAATCTAATCCCAATAGGTTATGGGCCCACACATGCAAATTGCATCATTAGAGGTTTGATTGCTTGTGTGCATTGAGAGAGAGATCTTGAGGGTTTGTGTGTGTTGGAGGTGCAAGTTTGCACTGGTTGAAGCACTTTTGGAGCCTTGGAGGAGTTTTGAAGAGCTTTGGAGGAGTTTTGAGGTTTTGGAGGCCATTTGGAGTTTGGAGGTGCACAACTCCTAGATTGGTGCTCTTTGGAGGTGCAAGTTTGCACTGTTGGAAGCGCTTTTGGAGCCTTGGAGGAGTTTTAAAGAGCTTTGGAGGAGCTTTGAGGATTTAGAGCCCATTTGGAGTTTGGAGGTGCACAAGTCCTGGGTTGGTGCTCTTTGGAGGTATTTCAAAGCATTGGATGTGCAATCCACTATTGTAAGTCTTGATTGAGTGACTAAGGTGTATTTGTGCACATTCCATTCATAGAGCACTTGATTTGAGTTGGTTAAGTGCATTCTGAGTGTGTAAGGAGGCATTGATGCAAGAGTTGCTAGAGTGCATTCTGAGTGTGGAAGGAGGCATTGATGCAAGAGTTGCTTGAATGCATTTTGAGTGTGTAAGGAAGCATTGATGCAAGAGTTGGTGGAGTGCATTCGAAGTGTGTAAGGAGGCATTGATGCAAGAGTTGCTAGAGTGCATTCCGAGTGTGTAAGGAAGCATTGATGCAAGAGTTTGTTGAGTGCATTCTGAGTGCGTAAGGAAGCATTGATGCAAGAGTTGGTGGAGTGCATTCGAAGTGTGTAAGGAGGCATTGATGCAAGTGGGAGCCATTAAGGGCTGAGTTTTGTCATTGGAGGTGCGTTGGTGCACAATTGAGCCATCTAGGGGCTGGAGTGTGTTTATGAGAATGCATTGAAGCAAATTACATATAAGAGTGTTCATTAAGCACTAATTAGCATCTGGTTGAGCAGATAAGTGGGTAGAGAGGTCAGATATGAGAGCAAAATGGCATCATTTGAGGGAAAGAGTGCTAGAGTCATTGACAAGTTCAATGGGGACAACTTTAGCCTCTGGAAGTTCAAGATGGAGATGGTGTTGGCCTCCATGGACCTTTGGGAGATTGTGGACGGGTCAAAGGATGCTCCACCATCCGATGCAGACCCCAAAATCATCAAGGGGTACCAACGGCGTGCGAAGAAGGCCATGTCTATCATTGGCATCAACTTGGTGGATAGTCAACTTCACCACATCAAGAGGTGTAAGGGACCAGCGGAGGCATGGAGGACACTTTGTAACATCCACGAGACAAGGAGCTTGTCCAACATCCTCTTCATTCGCCGCAAGTTCTTCACATGTAAGATGCAAGAGGGAAAGGACCTTCTAGATCACATCAACAAGGTAAAGGCCCTTGCTGATCAACTTGCTTGCTTGGAGGTGCCCGTGAGGGATGAGGATGTTGTGATGACCTTGCTTGAGAGCTTGCCACCCTCCTACGAGTACCTAATCACCACCTTGGAAACCCTGCCCATAAAAAACCTCACCATGGAGTTTGTGACCACACGATTGATGCATGAAGTGTCCAAGAGGAGGGAGAAGGAGTCGCAAGGTGATGATGCGGCGATGGTGTCAATGCAAGGAAAAGGAGGCATCACATCTACACGCAAAGAGACCAAGACATGCTACTATTGATGCAAACCAGGCCACATTGCACGATTTTGCTTCAAGGCCAAGAACAACCACAAGGAGAAGGAGAATGCCAACAAAGCCAAGGACGATGATGACTATGCCTTTGCAACAAAAGATGGAGACCATTGTAAGGCCGTATGCAAGTGGATCATGGACTCGGGAGCCACCAAGCATATGACCCCTCATAGAGCCGCATTTGACACGTATGAGGTAATTCCAAAACGTAATGTGCATATGGGTGATGATACCATTGTTGAAGCAATTGGAATGGGATCCATCCTTGTGGAAGTGATGGTGAAAGGGCGAACGAGGAGGGTCAGAATCAAGGATGTGCTCCATGTGCCAAAATTGCATGCCAACTTGCTTTCGGTGAGCAAAATCTTGTCAAATGGGTGTAAAGTGCAATTCAACATGAATGAGTGGATTGTGAGGGCATTTGATGGAGAGGTGATTACAATAGCCTTACGCAATGGCAACTTGTATGAAGTGACCTTCACCAAGGCACATAGGCTCATGTGTTTGCAATCCAAGAAGATCATCAAGTGTAGGGATGTTGATTTTATGGAAGAAAACACTAGTGTGGGCAGTGATTTGGAGATGCGTCCAAGTGGGAGAAATGAGACCCCTAATGTGGTGATTGTGGACACATCTTCCAAATCGCCCTATGTGGATGATGATGCCGAAAAGGATCCAAGTAATGAAGAGGCAACACCAAACCCAGGTTGTTCATCAACACCTTCTTGTTAGAAATACTATTCGTTTCTAATTCCCAATGTTGATGAATGTGTTAAACATTCATCAAAAGGATGAATAGTATTCACATCCTTGTAGTAGTTAGGTTAGGGTTTAGAAGTGGAGACTACTTACGGTTTGGCGGCGGCTAGGGTTAAGGTTTGGTGGCGGCTAGGGTTAGGCGACGGCTAGGGTTAGGGTTTGGCGGCGGCTAGGTTAGGGTTAAGTGGCGGCTACTTTAGGGTTAGGAGATAGTATATAAGGGAGTAGTTTGGAGTTGTGTTTCATTCTCTCCTTTCATGGTTTTTGAGTGCACATAGAACCTTCAACCTTTGTTAGTTGTTGCAAGCCATAGTTTTGTGATTGCATACAACCTTTGTAATCATCTTGTTAGTTAATACAATTGTTCCATTTCATGAACCTTGAAGCTTTCATTTCTTGCTTGTTTTCAAGTTGTTTCCAATAGGTTATGGGCCCACACCAAGCAAGAGAAAGGACATTGTGTTAGAACAAGAAGTAGTGAAAGGTTTTGAGCTTGTATTGCATAGAAAAAAAGAGAGAATCCTTTTGAGACAAGGTTCTTAGTTTGCAAAGTGAGTGGGAGTTCATTTCCAAGTGGTAGCATACAAGGAGCTTGCAACTTTTCCAAGTGAGTGGGAGGTGTGGAAGAGACTTCTTCAAAGTGTTGTAAGTTCTTAAGCGTGGAAGAGTGTTCTTCAAGTCTTTAAGTTTCAAGTTTTAAGTTCAAAAGTGTGAAAGAGAGTTCTTCAAATTTTTGAAAGTTTCAACATTGAAGTTTGAGGTGTAAGAGAAGTTTTTCAAGTTTCTTGTCAAGGTTATTGGGATTAGATTAGAGGAGAGATTGTTATTAGGATTAGAAGAGAGATTGTGTGATATCAGAGCAATCACAAGCACATAAAACATACACAAGTATGTGAACAAATGCTTGGAGTAAGAGAGCCGACTCTCCTCCAACCTTGCTCTTTATTCCCTTCCCTGTACCACCTCATTGACAAAGCATATGGGATAAATATCTCCCTCCTTATTCTAGCATGTTGGTGGTACTAACATATCCCAAATCTACCTATGTCTTTGATTACTTGCAACACTTATTTACAAGATTGTTTCTAACATCTACAACACCATTATCTATGTTTTATCATAATCTTCAACATCTTCAACAAAGGTTTTAGGAAAAGCTTGTTTTTAAGTTTTTGAAAGTGTTTCCTTGTACAACATAGAAAAGGAGAATCCTTTTGAAGGAAGGCTTTTACTTTGCAAGGTTGCAAAGAGAGTAATAGTCTTTCCAAGAGAGTGTGAGGTGTGGAAGAGATTTCTTCAAGGTCTTGTAAGTTTTTCAAGTGTGAAAAACTTGGTTTTGAAAGTATCAAGTTTCAAAGTGAAAGTGTTTGGAAGAGAGTTCTTTTAGTTGTTGAAAACTTCAACTTTCAAGTTTGAGAGTGCTTGTTGTAGCATTTGTGTTCAAAATGTCTTCTTTTCAAATGGAGTCTTTGAAAGTCATGGAGAAGTTTGATGGCGGCAACTTTCACCTTTGGAAGTTCAAAATGCGCATGATGCTTTCCAAACATGGGCTTTGGAAATTTGTTGATGGGAGTGCCACCTTGCCAAGTGAAGAACTTGCAAGGGCCGATTACAACGAAAAGGAGACCAAGGCTTTTGCATTGCTTTGTGAACATCTCACGGATGCCCAACTTGCACACATTCAATATTGTGACGATGTGAGAAGTGCGTTGGAGGCTCTTTGTGGTGTGCATGAAGCTAAGACCATTGGCAACAAGTTGTTCCTTCGAAGGAGATTCTTCACCATCAAAATGCAAGAAGGAGATGACATGCTTGTGCACATCAACACGGTGAAAGCCCTTGCGGACCAACTACGTTCTATCGAGGTGAACATTACGGATGAAGATGTTTACATGGTACTCCTCATGAGCCTTCCTCCATCCTTTGATAACTTAGTCACAAGCTTGGAGTCCATGTCCACGAAAGATGTAGACCTTCAATTCATTGTAGCAAGGTTGCTTCACGAAGTGTCCAAAAGAAAAGAATGTGAGAGTTCCGAGACTACCGCATTAGTGAACAAAACTCACAAGTCAAACGAAAAGCTTTGCTTCTATTGTAAGAAACCGGGACATTTTGTGAGAAATTGTTTGAAGAAGAAAAATGATGAAAAAGAAAAAGCTAATCAAGCTTGTGAAGATCACGAGCAAATGTTTGTTGCGGCATTGAGTGCCAATGATCATACCACGTATGATTGGATTGTGGATTCCGGGGCAACGCAACACATGACATTCGAACAAGAGTGGTTTACCACGTACGAGCGCATTTCCCCAAGGAGGGTGTTCATGGGCGATGACACCGTTTTGGAGGCCATTGGCAAGGGGAGCATCAAAGCCACAATGCAAGTGGGAGGCCGATTAACACACACAACCATCACCCAAGTTCTTCATGTTCCAAAAATGAAGAATAATCTCATTTTGGTGAGTAAACTCATTTCGGAGGGTTTCAAAGTGGAGTTTGACAAGGATGGTTGTAAGGTCAACGATGCTCGAGGAGTTGTTGTGGCACAAGCACGAAGGGACAAGAACTTGTATCTTCTTAATGTGAAGGTGCGTAAGGACATGGCCCACATTGCAAATTCTTTGGAGGAAAGTGCGATGCTTTGGCATGAAAGACTTGGTCATCTCAACATGGCAAGCCTTAAAGAGTTAGATGCCATGGCGGACGGCATGAATTTGAAGGAAGTGCCCTTGCATCACATTTGTGAAGGATGCGTCAAAGGCAAACATCAAAGAACATCATTTCCCAAGGACGGAGCAACGAGGGCTTCACAACTTTTGGAGATTGTGCACACCGATGTGTGCGGACCAATGAAGACTACGTCGCATGGTGGAACGCGATATTTTCTCACTTTCATTGACGATTTCTCAAGGAAAACTCATGTCTATCTTTTGAAGGCAAAAGGAGAAGCGTTTGAAAAATTCAAACAATACAAGGCGTTGGTGGAGAACGAAATTGGTCACAAAATCAAAATGTTACGTTCCGACAACGGAGGAGAATTTGTGTCTAAGAAGTTTGACACATTCCTTGCGGAATGTGGAATTCAACGACAAACAAGTGCGCCCTATTCCCCACAACAAAACGGTGTTGCGGAACGTGCCAATAGAACCATCATGGAATGTGCAAGAACCATGATTCTTGCACAAGGGTTGGAACTTGCATTTTGGGGCGAAGCGGTGAACACGGCGGTGTACATCAAAAATCGATGTCCAACCAAGGCTCTTGATTCCAAGACCGCTCAAGAAGCGTGGAGTGGTAGGAAACCCGATGTGTCTCATTTGAGAGTTTTTGGTTGTAAAGCCTTTGCACATGTGCCCGATGAGAAGAGGACCAAATTAGAGTCCAAGTCGATGCCTTGTGTGTTTTTAGGATATTACGAAGGCACCAAGGCGTATCGCTTGATGTGTGTGAAAACCAAGAGAATCATCAAAAGTAGAGATGTCGTGTTCATTGAAGGGTCAAAGGAAATAGGTGTTGTACCTCATCTTGAGAAAGAAGAAAATGTAGTTGTGCATGAAGAAGTTGAAGGAGAAGAACCATTAACCTTTAGTCAAGATACACCTTTGAATGAAACAAGGGAAGGTGTGCAAAGTGAGTCCACACCAAGTTCTTCATCGGAAGAAGAATTTGTTGTTTCCAATGATAACCCATCTTGTGAACCTTCACAAGATTCGCCGAGGGAAAGACCTCAAAGGCAACGAAGGGAATGGCCTCGCGATTGGTGGATTGCTACCAAGGAGGTGGAGCGCGCCACCGTTGCATTTTTGGAGGAGCCCCAAAATATTGAAGAAGCATTGACATGTGAAAATTCCAAGGAGTGGGAGTGTGTGATGCGAGAAGAATATGATTCCCTCATGACAAACAACACATGGACTTTGGTACCACTTCCCGCCGGTAGGAAACCCGTTTCTTGCAAATGGGTGTTCAAAATCAAACAAGGCGCAAATGGGGAGGTGGAACGCTACAAGGCTAGATTAGTGGCAAGAGGTTTTACCCAAACCTACGGAGTGGATTACAACGAAACCTTTGCGCCCGTGGCAAAGTTCACATCTATTCGTTGTATTCTTGCATTGGCGGCCTTGGAAGACATGGAGATCCATCAAATGGACGTGAAAACCGCATTTCTCAATGGCGAGCTTGAAAAGGAGATTTACATGGAGCAACCTCAAGGGTTCGTGCACCAAGGAAGTGAACATCTCGTGTGTAAGCTTCACAAATCCTTGTATGGTTTGAAACAATCTCCAAGGGCATGGAATCAAAAGTTAGATGCGTTTCTCAAAAGCATTGCATTTATGAAGAGTGAGGCGGATCCTAGTGTGTACGTTGCACAAGTGGGAGATGTGAAGTTTTTCATTGTGGTCTATGTGGATGACCTCATTTTGGTGTGCAACGATCCAAACAAACTTTTGCAAGTCAAAGAAGAATTGAGTCAAAAGTTTGAAATGAAGGACCTCGGGGAGTTGCATTTCTTTTTGGGGATGGAGGTGGAAAGGAATCGTGATGAAAGACTTCTACGCATCAACCAAATCAAATACCTCAAGGAAATATTGAAGCGTTTTCGAATGGAAGAATGTAAGCCCATTGGAGTTCCATTGGATCCCAAGGTGAAGTTACAAAGGAATGCGAGTGGAAATGATGAATCAAAGGGATTTCCATATCAACAAGCGGTTGGGTCTTTGATGTATGCCATGTTGTGCACACGACCCGACTTGGCATACCCAATAAGCGTGTTGAGTCAACACATGGCGAACCCTAACATGGAGCATTGGATGGCCGTGAAACGAATCTTTCGATATTTGCAAGGTACATTGCAAATGAAATTACAATTTGGTGCAACACCATCCAAGGAAGTTCTTGGATATTGCGATGCGGATTGGGGCGGTGATCTTGAAGATAGGAGGTCCACCACAGGGTTTGTTTTCATGATCGGAGGGGGAGCCATTTCTTGGAGTAGCAAACGACAACCTACAATAGCATTGTCCACCACGGAGGCCGAATACATGGCGAACACGCAAGCCACAAAGGAAGCCATATGGATAACAAAGTTGATGATGGATTTAGGATACATGGAGGAGAAGAAAATGATGGTGATTCGATGCGACAATCAAGGTGCGATATCATTGACCAAGAATCCCACTCACCATGCACGAACAAAACACATTGATGTACAACATCATTTTGTTTGAGAACGAGTTGAAAATGGAGAAATTCGATTTGAATATTGTCCAACGGAACACATGGTGGCGGATGTCCTTACCAAGGCATTATCAAAAGAACGACATCATAAGTTGATAAACATGTTCGGATTAGAAACTTCATAGAGTGGGAGTGTTAGAAATACTATTCGTTTCTAATTCCCAATGTTGATGAATGTGTTAAACATTCATCAAAAGGATGAATAGTATTCACATCCTTGTAGTAGTTAGGTTAGGGTTTAGAAGTGGAGACTACTTACGGTTTGGCGGCAGCTAGGGTTAGGGTTTGGTGGCGGCTAGGGTTAGGCGACGGCTAGGGTTAGGGTTTGGCGGCGGCTAGGTTAGGGTTAAGTGGTGGCTACTTTAGGGTTAGGAGATAGTATATAAGGGAGTAGTTTGGAGTTGTGTTTCATTCTCTCCTTTCATGGTTTTTGAGTGCACATAGAACCTTCAACCTTTGTTAGTTGTTGCAAGCCATAGTTTTGTGATTGCATACAACCTTTGTAATCATCTTGTTAGTTAATACAATTGTTCCATTTCATGAACCTTGAAGCTTTCATTTCTTGCTTGTTTTCAAGTTGTTTCCAATACTTCTAAGGATGCAAGCACAAGTGGTGAGCACGAAGGGCAGCCCTTGGAGGAGCGTAGGTACCCCTTGAGGGAGCGGCGACCGCTCGGAGAATGGTGGAAGAACCACATCTTACCCCAACAAGATGTGGAACGTGCTAATGTTGCTTGTCTTGATGATCCATTGAATTTGTGTGATGCAATGCATTCGGAGGATGCAAGCAAGTGGAGGTAGCCATGCAAGAGGAATATGGCTCACTCATGGCCAATGGCACATGGGAGTTGGTCCCTCTTCCAAAGGATCGTAAGAGTGTGAGATGCAACTGGGTGTTTCGCACAAAAAGGGATGCATCAGGCCATATTGTGAGGCACAAGGCAAGGTTGGTGGCCAAGGGGTACTCTCAAGTTGAAGGTGTGGACTTCAATGAGACATTTGCCCCGGTGGCCAAGTTCACCACCATTAGATGCATGCTTGCAATTGGATCTGCCATGGACTTAGAGATCCACCAAATGGATGTGAAGATCGCATTCTTGAATGGGGAATTGGAGGAGGATATCTACATGGACCAACCGCAAGGATTCATGCAAGATGGCAAGGAGCACCTGGTGTGTAAGTTGAAGAAGTCTTTGTACGGGCTCAAACAATCACCAAGAGCATGGTACCAACGCATTCACATGTTCTTCACCCATGAACGCTTTTCTAGGAGCCAAGCGGACCATTCATTATATGTCAAGCAAACGGGTGAGTACTTGTTGATAGTCATTATCTATGTGGATGATCTTATCATCTTAGCAAGCAATGTGAGCATTTTGAAATGGTTGAAGTCAAAGCTTGAAGATGAATTTGAGATGAGTGATCTTGGAGAGTTGCACTATTGCCTTGGTGTGGAGTTTGAGAGAGACCGTGCGAACCGCACCATAACCATGAGCCAAAGCAAGTACATTGAGGAGGTGCTCAAGCGCTTCAACATGGAGGAGTGCAAGCCCATTGGAACTCCGCTTGATGTGAATTCCAAGCTTTTGAAACTCACGGAGGAAGAGTTTCAAGGCATTCAAGAGGAGATGCAAGGCATTCCATATAAGGCGGCGGTGGGATCATTGATGTATGCCATGGTGGGCACACGGCCTGATCTTGCATTCCCGGTGAGCATGGTTAGTCAATTCATGTCAAGGGCTGGTCCTTCCCATTGGATGGCGGTGAAACGCATCATGCGGTACTTGAAGGGCACTTTGGATTTCAAATTGTGCCTTGGAGGCAAGGATGTTAGTTTGAGGGGATATTGTGATGCTGATTGGGGTGAAGATGCAAATGAGCGACGTTCCACCACGGGGTACGTGTTCTTTGTGGGAGTTGGAGCCTCTCATGGAATTGCAAGAGGCAACCTAAAATTGCCTTGTCTACCACAGAGGCCAAATACATGGCCACTAGCCAATGCACAAAGGAGGCCATATGGTTGAGGAAGTTAATGGCGGATGTGGGACTTGTGCAAGTTGGAGCAACGAGCATCATCAGCGACAATCAAGGATGCATTGCACTTGCAAAGAACCCAACGCACCACTCTCGCACAAAGCACATTGACTTAGAACACCACTTCATTCGAGAGAAATTGGAGAGTGGAGAAATAGGGCTCAAGTATTGCCCAAGTCAAGATATGGTGGCGGATGTGTTGATAAAGGCATTGGCAAAGGAGCGGCATCAAAACCTTACAAGAAGCATGGGATTGGGAGTCTTAGATTACTTGCATAGTGGGAGTGTTGAAGATTATGATGTAGATGAAACATAGATAATGGTGTTGTAGATATTAGAAACAATCTGGTAGATAAGTGTTGCAAGCAATCAAAGGCATAGGTAGATTTTGGGATATGTTAGTACCACCAACATGTTAGAATAAGGAGGGAGAGAAATATTTATCACATATGCTTTGTCAATGAGGTGGTACAGGGAAGGGAATAAAGAGCAAGGTTGGAGGAGAGTTGGCTCTTTTACTCCAAGCATTTGTTCACATACTTGTGTGTTTTATGTGCTTGTAATTGCTCTGATATCACACAATCTCTCCTCTAATCCTAATACATTTGACACGTATGAGGTAATTCCAAAACGCAATGTGCATATGGGTGATGATAACATTGTTGAAGCGATTGGAATGGGATCCATCCTTGTGGAAGTGATGGTGAAAAGGCAAACCAAGAGGATCAGAATCGAGGACGTGCTCCATGTGCCAAAATTGCATGCCAACTTGGCATTCTCCTTCTCCTTGTTGTTGTTCTTGGCCTTGAAGCAAAATCGTGCAATGTGCCCTGGTTTGCCACAATAGTAGCATGTCTTGGTCTCTTTGCGTGTAGATGTGATGCCTCCTTTTCCTTGCATTGACACCATCGCCGCATCATCACCTTGGGGCTCCTTCTCCTTCCTCTTGGACACTTCATGCATCAATCGTGCGGTCACAAATTCCATGGTGAGGTCTTTCATGGGCAGTGTCTCCAAGGTGGTGATTAGGTACTCGTAGGAGGGTGGCAAGCTCTCAAGCAAGGTCATCACAACATCCTCATCCCTCACGGGCACCTCCAAGCAAGCGAGTTGATCAGCAAGTGCCTTTACCTTGTTGATGTGGTCTAGAAGGTCCTCTCCCTCTTGCATCTTACATGTGAAGAACTTGCGGCGAATGAAGAGGATGTTGGACAAGCTTCGCGTCTCGTGGATGTTACAAAGTGTCCTCCATGCCTCCGCTGGTCCCTTGCACCTCTTGATGTGGTGAAGTTGACTATCCACCAAGTTGATGCCAATGATAGACATGGCCGAATCACACGCCGTTGGTACCCTTTGATGATTTTGGGGTCCGCATCGGATGGTGGAGCATCCTTTGACCCGTCCACAATCTCCCAAAGGTCCATGGAGGCCAACACCATCTCCATCTTGAACTTCTAGAGGCTAAAGTTCTCCCCATTGAACTTGTCAATGACTCTAGCGCTCTCTCCCTCAAAGGATGCCATTTTGCACTCAAATCTGACCCTTCTACCCACTTATGTGCTCAACCAGATGCTAATTAGTGCTTAATGAACACTCTTATATGTAATTTGCTTCAATGCACTCTCATAAACACGCTCCAGCCCCTAGATGGCTCAATTGTGCACCAATGCACCTCCAATGACAAAACTCAGCCCTCAATGGCTCCCACTTGCATCAATGCCTCCTTACACACTCAGAATGCACTCAACCAACTCTTGCATCAATGCCTCCTTACACACTCGGAATGCACTCAACCAATTCTTGCATCACTGCTTCTTTACACACTCAAAATGCACTCAAGCAAGTCTTGCATCAATGCCTCCTTACACACTCAGAATGCACTTAACCAACTCAAATCAAGTGCTCTATGAATCGAATGTGCACAAATACACCTTAGTAACTCAATCAAGACTTACAATGCTGGATTGCACATCCAATGCTTCGAAATACCTCCAAAGACCAATCCAGGACTTATGCACCTCCAAAACCTCAAAGCTCCTCCAAAGCTCTTCAAAACTCCTCTAAGGCTCCAAAAGCGCCTCCAACAGTGCAAACTCCAAAGAACACCTCCAACACACACAAACCCTCAAGATCTCTCTCTCAATGCACACAAGCAATCAAACCTCTAATGATGCAATTTGCATGAGTGGGCCCATAACCTATTAGGATTAGAGGAGAGATTGTGTGGTATCAGAGCAATCACAAGCACATAAAACACACAAGTATGTGAACAATGCTTGGAGTGAGAGAGCCAACTCTCCTCCAACCTTGCTCTTTATTCCCTTCCCTGTACCACCTCATTGACAAAGCATATGGGATAAATATTTCTCTCCCTCCTTATTCTAACATGTTGGTGTTACTAACATATTTCAAATCTACCTATGTCTTTGATTGCTTGCAACACTTATCTACCAGATTGTTTCTAATATTTACAACACCATTATCTATGTTTCATCTACATCATAATCTTCAACAGTACCATTCGACTTCACCATCAATCCCATGTTTGATTTTGAACACCCATTTGCGAGAAATGGGTTTTCTATCCTTGGGGAGTGGCACCAAGGACCAAGAGTTTGTTGTAGATTCGTCACCTTCCACGTCTTCCGCTGGTCTTGCCTTCAAAGATATAGGATTAATATCCTTCACAAGTTCATCGACTTCATCCACAACAAGGTGTTCAATTTGGTTTGAAAGGGGTTTCTTATCACGAACACCTTCTACTTCTTTCGTCCCTTCAAGGAACACAACATCTTGACTCTTAATGATATTTTTGGTTTTTAGACACATTAAGCAATATGCTTTGGTCCCTTCACAATACCCTAGAAACATACAAGGTATGGATTTGGATTCTAATTTGCTTCTCTTTTCATCTGGAATGAGTGCAAATGTTTTGCAACCAAAAACTCTCAAATGAAATACATTCGGCTTCGTACTAGTCCATGCTTCTTGTGGGGTCTTTGAATCAAGAGCTTTAGTTGGGCATCGATTCTTGATGTAAACCGCTGTGTTCACCACCTCCGCCCAAAACTCCAAGTCAAGTCCTTGTGCACGAATCATGCTTTTAGCGCATTCCATGATGGTCCTATTGGCTCGTTCCGCAACTCCATTTTGTTGTGGTGTGTAAGGTGCACTTGTCTAACGTTTGATTCCACATTCATGCAAAAAGTCATCAAACTTTTTGGACACAAATTCTCCTCTATTGTCGGAACGCAAGGTTTTGATCTTCATGCCAGCTTGATTTTCCACTAAGGCCTTGTATGCCTTGAATTTTTGGAACACCTCTCCTTTCGCTTTCAAAAGGTAAACATGAATTTTTCCTCGAAAAATTGTCAATGAAGGTGACAAAGTATCGTGCTCCACCACGAGATGTGGTCTTCATCGGTTCGCACACATCGCTATGCACTAGTTCCAAAAGCTTAGAAGCCCTACTTGCTTCATCTTTAGGAAAAGATGTCCTTTGATGTTTGCCTTCAAAGCAAGCTTCACACACATGGTGCAATGGCACTTCTTTCAAATTCATGCCATTGACCATATTCTCTAGCTTCTTAAGACTCGCCATGTTGAGGTGGCCAAGTCTTTGGTGCCAAAGCGTAGCTCCTTCATTCGAAGACTTTGCCACATTTGCACTTTCCTTTCGAACATTGACGTTGAGAAGATATAAGTTCTTCTCCCTTCATGCTTGTGCCATAACAATTCCATGGACATTGTTGACCTTATAACCATCCTTGTCAAACTCCACTTTCAAGCCCTTTGAAATGAGTTTGCTAACAGAAATGAGATTATTCTTCATTTTCGAAACATGAAGAACTTGTGTGATGGTTGTAAACAACATTTTACCTCCAACTTGCATTGTGGCCTTGATGCTCCCTTTGCTAATGGCCTCCAAAATGGTGTCATCTCCCATGTACACCTTTCGTGCAATAATGGATTCGTAAGTGGTGAACCACTCTCGTTCGAAGGTCATGTGTTGCGTTGTGCCCGAATCGATGATCCAATCGTTTCTCGCATGATCATTAGCACTCAAGGCGGTAACAAACATTTCTTCTTGATCATCATAAGCTTGGTTTGCTTTTTCTTTCTCATCACTCTTCTTCAAACAATTCCTCACAAAATGTCAGGGTTTTTTACAATAAAAGCAAAGCTTTTCATTTGCCATATGGGTTTTGTTAAGCAATGCGGCATTCTCTTTACTTTCATTTTCTTTTCTTTTGGAAACCTTGTGAAGCAATCGAGCGACGATGAATTAAAGGTCAACATCCTTGGTTGACATGGACTCCAAACTCGTGACCAAGTTATCAAAAGATGGGGGAAGGCTCGTGAGAAGTACCATGTAAACGTCCTCATCTTCAATGTTCACCTCAAGGGAACGTAATTGATCCGCAAGCGCCTTCACCATGTTGATGTGCGCAAGCAAGTCCTCCCCTTCTTGCATTGTGATGGTGAAGAACCTCCTTCAAAAAAACAACTTATTTCCGATGGTCTTGGCTTCATGGACACCGCAAAGTGTTTCCCAAGCGCTTTCGACATTTTCGCAATATTGAATGTGTGCAAGTTGTGCATCCGTGAGATGTTCACAAAGTAATGCAAATGTGTTGGTCGCCTTTTTGTTATAATCCGTGATTTGATCTTCATCATGGGGAATTGTTGCACTCCCATCAACAAACTTCCAAAGCCCTTGCTTAGAAAGCATCATGCGCATCTTGAACTTCCAAAGGTGAAAGTTGCCACCATCAAACTTTTCCATGACTTTCAAAGACTCCATTTGGAATGATGACATTTTGTTGAACACAAATGTTAAAACAAACACTCTATGTTTTTGTATTCAAATGAAGTGCAAGTAGGAGAATTTGAAGTTGAAAAACTTGCTAATGTTTGAAGTCCTCACTTGAAATCTCTCCCACTCAATGGCTAGATGTCACAAAACAAAACCCCTACAAGAAACCCTCAAACACTAGAAAAACTTTCTTCCACAAACTTGAAATTTGGCTTGAAACTTGTAGGATTGGCAAAGAACTCTCTTTTACACACTTGAAACTTAAACCTTTCAACAACTTGAAAAAACTTCTCTTACACCTCAAACTTCAATGTTTAAACTTTCAACAACTCGAAGAATTCTCTTCCCACACACTTTCTCAAACTTCAACGTTCAAAACCTCAAAAACTTGAAGAACTCTCTTTCACACTTGTGAACTTAAAACTTGAAACTTAAAGACTTGAAGAACACTCTTCCACACTTAAGAACTTACAACACTTTGAAGAAGTCTCTTCCACACCTCCCACTCACTTATTACCATTTGATAATTAATGGCAATTGATGCAATTGTTGATTTTAGTAAAGCATGTTTTGATGATACTAGGTTAAAAATGTCACGTTTGGTATTACGAATCACTCCCAGTAATTGACCTAAGTTCAATGTATATTTGGTCTCCAAGACTTATTTATTGATATCCCTTATAATTTCTTCTAAAGTTTTATTTGTGGTAACCTGTTATGAAATTACAAGTTATTCAATTACTTCACTGGTTTGACTACTTTCAAGTAATTGAGTTATAGTAGGATTATCATATAATCCACCCTAATTACTTTGTAATGAACCCTCATTAAGGGTAGTAATTTATTAATCCCACCATGCTGTAATTGTCTGAGAGTTTTAATGAATGAATCCATTAGACGTTCTTTTTGTTGCCAATCTATAGCTCCTTTAGCTTTAACCAACTTTCTTTCTTTAAATACCTACTATTCCAACTATTGGCTATGAATGGTAATAGTAGCTACTACATTAAGTGGCACATTGTGAATTTTAAGCGGTTTAAGTGCTGGTATGGCAGTATAACTAACATGTTTAGTTCTAAACATGTTTTGTACCTTAATCTTCATGGGGCATTCTCCACATCTATGTTCTACACTAAAACAAATTATACAAGGATAACATACATGTATTTTTCTTGATTTGGTTGGTTTTAATTCTTTCTACAGGTTGTATAGACTTAATTATAATGGGTTGCACTATTGGTACCTCTTTTTTTCTTTTTATGATAAGTTTCCACTGAATTATTGGTTTTAGCACAATTGATACATGTTAATGTTGATTTAGTCGTAACAACAGATACTATAGGTTTAACTACTGTAGTAACCTCTGGTGTGGTTTATAAAACATTGTAATCAAACTAACATGTCCACTTTCTTCGCATATTACAACTTCCTTATGCTCAATTAAGGTATTTCTCCTCATACCTACAGTTGTCAATTGTAATAAACCTACTTTGTGTTAGAAATACTATTTGTTTCTAATTCCCAATGTTGATGAATGTGTTAAATATTCATCAAATGGATGAATAATATTCTCATCCTTCTAGTAGTTAGGTTAGGTTGAATAGTGGCGGCTAGGGTTTAGAAGTGGAAACTATTTAGGGCTTGGCAGCAGCTAGGGTTAAGGCTTGGCAACGGCTATAGTTAGGGCTTGGTGACGGCTAGGGTTAGGGTTTGGCGACGACTAGGGTTAGGCAGCAGCTAGGGTAGGGTTTAGGGTTTATGGTGACAACTTTCACCTTTGGAAGTTCAAGATGCACATGTTGCTTTCCAAGCATGGGCTTTGGAAGTTTGTTGATGGGAGTGCAACAATTGCCAATGATGAAGATCAAATCATGGATTGCAACAAAAAGGCGACAAGGGCATTATTGGAAACAACTTGAAAACAAGCAAGAAATGAAAGCTTCAAGGTTCATGAAATGGAACAATTGTATTAACTAACAAGAAGATTACAAAGGTTGTATGCTTCAAATGCTACAATCACAAAACTATGGCTTGCAACAACTAACAAAGGTTGAAGGTTCTATGTGCACTCAAAAACCATGAAAGGAGAGAATGAAAGACAACTCCAAACCACTCCATTATATATTATCTCCTAACCCTAAAGTAGCCGCCACTTAACCCTAACATAGTCGCCGCCAAACCCTAACCCTAGCCGCCACCTAACCCTAACCCTAGTCGCCACCTAACCCTAACCCTAGCCGCTGCCTAACTCTAACCCTAGCTGCCGCCTAACCCTAACCTAACTACTACAAGGATGTGAAATACTATTCATCCTTTTGATGAATGTTTAACACATTCATCAACATTGGGAATTAGAAACGAATAGAATTTCTAACACTCCCACTCTATGAAGTTTCTAATCCAAATATGTTTATCAACTTATGATGTCGTTCTTTTGATAATGCCTTGTTAAGGACGTCCGCTACCATGTGTTCCATTGGACAACATTCAAATCGAACTTCTCCATTTTCAACTTGTTCTCGAACAAAATGATGTTGTACATCAATGTGTTTTGTTCGTGCATGGTGAATGGGATTCTTGGTCAATGATATCGCACCTTGATTGTCGCATCGAATCACCATCATTTTCTTCTCCTCCATGTATCCTAAATCCATCATCAATTTTGTTATCCATATGGCTTCTTTTGTGTGGAAGAGTTTTCTTCAATTATTTAAGTTCAAGTTTTAAGTTCAAAAGTGTGAAAGAGAGTTCTTCAAGTTTTTGAGGTTTTCAACGTTGAAGTTTGCGAAAGTGTGTGAAAAAGAGATATTCAAGTTGTTGAAAGTTTCAACATTGAAGTTTGAGGTGTAAGAGAAGTTTGTCAAGTTTCTTGTAAAGGTTTTAGGGAAACTTGTTTTTAAGTTTTATGAAAGTGTTTACTTGTTACCATAGAAAGGGATAATCCTTTTGAGGGAAGGCTTTTAGTTTGCAAGGTTGCAAAGAGAGTAATAGTCTTTCCAAGTGAGTAGAAGGTGTGGAAGAGATTTCTTCAAGGTCTTGTAAGTTTTTCAAGAGTGAAAAAACTTGTTTTTGAAAGTATCAAGTTTCAAAGTGAAATTTTTTGGAAGAGAGTTCTTTTAGTTGTTGGAGACTTCAACTTTCAAGTTTGAGAGTGCTTGTTGTAGCATTTGTGTTCAAAATGTCTTCCTTCCAAATGGAGTCCTTGAAAGTCATGGGGAAGTTTGATGATGGCAACTTTCACCTTTGAAAGTTCAAAATGCGCATGATGCTTTCCAAACATGGGCTTTGGAAATTTGTTGATGGGAGTGCCACCTTGCCAAGTGAAGAACTTGCAAGGGCCGATTACAACGAAAAACAGACCAAGGCTTTTGCATTGCTTTGTGAACATCTCACGAATACCCCACTTGCACACATTCAATATTGTGACGATGTGAGAACTATTAGGATTAGAGGAGAGATTGTGTGATATCAGAGCAATCACAAGCACAAATGCTTGGAGTAAGAGAGCCAACTCTCCTTCAACCTTGCTCTTTATTCCCTTCCTTGTACCACCTCATTGACAATGCATATGGGATAAATATTCTCTCCCTCCTTATTCTAACATGTTGGTGATACTAACATATCTCAAATCTACCTATGTCTTTGATTGCTTGCAACACTTATCTACCAAATTGTTTCTAATATCTACAACACCATTATCTATGTTTCATCTACATCATAATCTTCAACACTCCCACTTTGCAAGTAATCTAAGACTCCCAATCCCATGCTTCTTGTAAGGTTTTGATGCCGCTCCCTTGCCAATGCCTTTGTGTGTTGAAGATTATGATAAAACATAGATAATGGTGTTGTAAATGTTAGAAATAATCTTGTAGATAAGTGTTGCAAATAATCTAAGACATAGGTAGATTTGGGATATGTTAGTACCACCAACATGTTAGAATAAGGAGGAAGATATTTATCCCATATGCTTTGTCAATGAGGTGGTACAGGGAAGGGAATAAAGAGCAAGGTTGGAGGAGAGTTGGCTCTCTTACTCCAAGCATTTGTTCACATACTTGTGTATGTTTTATGTGCTTGTGATTGCTCTGATATCACACAATCTCTTTTCTAATCCTAATAACAATCTCTCCTCTAATCTAATCCCAATAGGTTATGGGCCCACACATGCAAATTGCATCATTAGAGGTTTGATTGCTTGTGTGCATTGAGAGAGAGATCTTGAGGGTTTGTGTGTGTTGGAGGTGCAAGTTTGCACTGGTTGAAGCGCTTTTGGAGCCTTGGAGGAGTTTTAAAGAGCTTTGGAGGAGCTTTGAGGATTTAGAGCCCATTTGGAGCTTGGAGGTGCACAAGTCCTGGGTTGGTGCTCTTTGGAGGTATTTCGAAGCATTGGATGTGCAATCCACTATTGTAAGTCTTGATTGAGTTACTAAGGTGTATTTGTGCACATTCGATTCATAGAGCACTTGATTTGAGTTGGTTAAGTGCATTCTGAGTGTGTAAGGAGGCATTGATGCAAGAGTTGCTAGAGTGCATTTTGAGTGTGGAAGGAGGCATTGATGCAAGAGTTGCTTGAATGCATTTTGAATGTGTAAGGAAGCATTGATGCAAGAGTTGGTTAAGTGCATTCTGAGTGTGTAAGGAGGCATTGATGCAAGAGTTGCTAGAGTGCATTTTGAGTGTGGAAGAAGGCATTGATGCAAGAGTTGCTTGAATGCATTTTGAGTCTATAAGGACGCATTGATGCAAGAGTTGGTTGAGTACATTCTGAACGTGTAAGGAGGCATTAATGCAAAAGTTGCTAGAGTGCATTCTGAGTGTGTAAGGAAGCATTGATGCAAGAGTTTGTTGAGTGCATTCTGAGTGTGTAAGGAAGCATTGATGCAAGAGTTGGTGGAGTGCATTCGAAGTGTGTAAGGAGGCATTGATGCAAGTGGGAGCCATTAAGGGCTGAGTTTTGTCATTGGAGGTGAATTGGTGCACAATTGAGCCATCTAGGGGCTGGAGTGTGTTTATGAGAGTGCATTGAAGCAAATTACATATAAGAGTGTTCATTAAGCACTAATTAGCATCTGGTTGAGCACATAAGTGGGTAGAGAGGTCAGATTTGAATGCAAAATGGCATCATTTGAGGGAGAGAGCGCTAGAGTCATTGACAAGTTCAATGGGGAGAACTTTAGCCTCTGGAAGTTCAAAATGGAGATGGTGTTGGCCTCCATGGACCTTTGGGAGATTGTTGACGGATCTGAGGATGCTCCACCATCCGATGCGGACCCCAAAATCATCAAGGGGTACCAAAGGCGTGTGAAGAAGGCCATGTCTATCATTGGCATCAACTTGGTGGATAGTCAACTTCACCGCATCAAGAGGTGTAAGGGACCAGGGGAGGCATGGAGGACACTTTGTAACATCCACGAGACAAGGAGCTTGTCCAACATCCTCTTCATTCGCCGCAAGTTCTTCACATGTAAGATGCAAGAGGGAGAGGACCTTCTAGACCACATCAACAAGGTAAAGGCCCTTGCTGATCAACTTGCTTGCTTGGAGGTGCCCGTGAGGGATGAGGATGTTGTGATGACCTTGCTTGAGAGCTTGCCACCCTCCTACGAGTACCTAATCACCGCCTTGGAGACTCTGCCCATGAAAGACCTCACCATGGAGTTTGTGACCGCACGATTGATGCATGAAGTGTCCAAGAGGAGGGAGAAGGAGTCGCAAGGTGATGATGCGGCAATGGTGTCAATGCAAGGAAAAGGAGGCATCACATCTACACGCAAAGAGACCAGGACATGCTACTATTGTGGTAAACCAGGCCACATTGCACGATTTTGCTTCAAGGCCAAGAACAACAACAAGGAGAAGGAGAATGCCAACAAAGCCAAGGACGATGATGACTATGCCTTTGCAACAAAAGATGGAGACCATTGCAAAGCCATATGCAAGTGGATCATGGACTCGGGAGCCACCAACCATATGACTTCTCATAGAGCCGCATTTGACATGTATGAGGTAATTCCAAAACGCAATGTGATCATGAGTGATGATAGCATTGTTGAAGCAATTGGAATGGGATCCATCCTTGTGGAAGTGATGGTGAAAGGGCAAACCAAGAGGGTCAGAATCAAGGATGTGCTCCATGTGCCAAAATTGCATGCCAACTTGCTTTCGGTGAGCAAAATCTTGTCAAGTGGGTGCAAAGTGCAATTCAACATGAATGAGTGCATTGTGAGGGCATTTGATGGAGAGGTGATTGCAATAGCCTTACGCAATGGCAACTTGTATGAAGTGACCTTCAACAAGGCATATAGGCTCATGTGTTTGCAATCCAAGAAGATGATCAAGTGTAGGGATGTTGATCTCATGGAAGATAGCACTAGTGTGGGCACTGATTTGGAGATGCGTCCAAGTGGGAGAAATGAGACCCCTAATGTGATGATTGTGGACACATCTTCCAAAACACCCTATGTGGATGATGATGCCGAAAAGGATCCAAGCAATGAAGAGGCAACACCAAACCCAGGTTGTTCATCAACACCTTCATAACCATCTAAAGATGCAAGCACAAGTAGTGAACATGAGGGGCGGCCCGGGGAAGAGCGTAGGTACCCCTTGAGGGAGCGGCGACCGCTTGGAGATTGGTGGAAGAACCACATCTTATCCAAACAAGATGTGGAACGTGCTAATGTTGCTTGTCTTGATGATCCATTGAATTTGTGTGATGCAATGCATTCGGAGGATGCAAGCAAGTGGGAGGCACCCATGCAAGATGGCAAGGAGCACCTCGTGTGTAAGTTGAAGAAGTCCTATTACGGGCTCAAGCAATGTACAAGAAGCATGGGATTGCGAGTCTTAGATTACTTGCAAAGTGGGAGTGTTGAAGATTATGATAAAACATAGATAATGGTGTTGTAAATGTTAGAAATAATCTTGTAGATAAGTGTTGCAAATAATCTAAGACATAGGTAGATTTGGGATATGTTAGTACCACCAACATGTTAGAATAAGGAGGAAGATATTTATCCCATATGCTTTGTCAATGAGGTGGTACAGGGAAGGGAATAAAGAGCAAGGTTGGAGGAGAGTTGGCTCTCTTACTCCAAGCATTTGTTCACATACTTGTGTATGTTTTATGTGCTTGTGATTGCTCTGATATCACACAATCTCTCTTCTAATCCTAATAACAATCTCTCCTCTAATCTAATCCCAATATTGTGAACACATCCGCCACCATATCTTGAGTTGGGCAATACTTGAGCCCTATTTCTCCACTCTCCAACTTCTCTCGAATGAAGTGGTGTTGTATGTGTTGAAGATTATGATAAAACATAGATAATGGGGTTGTAGATGTTAGAAACAATCTTGTAAATAAGTTTTGCAAGTAATCAAAGACATAGGTAGATTTGGGATATGTTAGTACCACCAACATGCTAGAATAAGGAGGAAGAGATTTATCCCATATGCTTTGTCAATTAGGTGGTACATGGAAGGGAATAAAGAGCAAGGCTGGAGGAGAGTTGGCTCTCTTACTCCAAGCATTTGTTCACATACTTGTGTGTTTTATGTGCTTGTGATTGCTCTGATATCACACAATCTCTTCACACAATCTCTTCTCTAATCCTAATAGGTTATGGGCCCACTCATGCAAATTGCATCATTAGAGGTTTGATTGCTTGTGTGCATTAAGAGAGAGATCTTGAGGGTTTGTGTGTGTTGGAGGAGAAAGTTTGCACTGTTGGAGGCGCTTTTGGAGCCTTGGAGGAATTTTGAAGAGCTTTGGAGGAGCTTTGAGGATTTGGAGGCCATTTGGAGTTTAGGTACATTTGGAGAACATTGACGTTGAGAAGATACAAGTTCTTCTCCCTTCATGCTTGTGCCATAACAATTCCATGGACATTGTTGACCTTATAACCATCCTTGTCAAACTCCACTTTCAAGCCCTCTGAAATGAGTTTGCTCACCGAAATGAGACTATTTTTCATTTTGGGAACATGAAGAACCTGTGTGATGGTTGTAAGCAACATTTTACCTCCAACTTGCATTGTGGCCTTGATGCTCCCTTTGCCAATGGCCTCCAAAATGGTGTCATCTCACATGTACACCTTTCGTGCAACAATGGATTCGTAAGTGGTGAACCACTCTCGTTCGAAGGTCATGTGTTGTGTTGCGCCCGAATCGATGATCCAATCGTTTCTCACATGATCATTAGCACTCAAGGCGGTAACAAACATTTGTTCTTGATCATCACAAGCTTGGTTTGCTTTTTCTTTCTCATCACTCTTCTTCTTCAAACAATTTCTCACAAAGTGTCCGGGTTTTTTACAATAAAAGCAAAGCTTTTCATTTGCCTTATGGGTTTTGTTAACCAATGCAACATTCTCTTTACTTTCAGTTTCTTTTCTTTTAGAAACCTCGTGAAGCAATCGAGCGACGATGAATTGAAGGTCAACATCCTTGGTTGACATGGACTCCAAACTCGTGACCAAGTTATTAAAAGATGGGGGAAGGCTCATGAGAAGTACCATGTAGACGTCCTCATCTTCAATGTTCACCTCAATGGAACGTAATTGATCCGCAAGCGCCTTCACCATGTTGATGTGCGCAAGCAAGTCCTCCCCTTCTTGCATTTTGATGGTGAAGAACCTCCTCCGAAGAAACAACTTGTTTCCGATGGTCTTGGCTTCGTGGACACCGCAAAGTGTTTCCCAAGCGCTTTTGACATTTTCGCAATATTGAATGTGTGCGAGTTGTGCATCCGTGAGATGTTCACAAAGTAGTGCAAAAGCCTTGGTAGCCTTTTCGTTATAATCCGTGATTTGATCTTCATCATGGGGAATTGTTGCGCTCCCATCAACAAACTTCCAAAGCCCGTGCTTAGAAAGCATCATGCGCATCTTGAACTTCCAAAGGTGAAAGTTGCCACCATCAAACTTTTCCATGACTTTCAAGGACTCCATTTGAAAAGAAGACATTTTGAACACAAATGCTACAACAAACACTCTCAAACTTGAAAGTTGAAGTTTTCAACAACTAAAAGAACTCTCTTCCAAACACTTTCACTTTGAAACTTGATACTTTCAAAAACCAAGTTTTTCACACTTGAAAAACTTACAACACCTTGAAGAAATCTCTTCCACACCTCCCACTCACTTGGAAAGACTATTACTCTCTTTGCAACCTTGCAAACTAAAAGCCTTCCCTCAAAAGGATTCTCCCTTTCTATGTTGTACAAGCAAACACTTTCAAAAACTTAAAAACAAGTTTTTCTTCAAACCTTTACAAGAAACTTGAAAAACTTCTTTTACACCTCAAACTTCAATGGTGAAACTCTCAACAACTCGAAGAACTCTCTTCCACACACTTTTTACTTCAAAGTTGAAACTTAAAGACTTGAAGAACACTCTTCCACACTTAAGAACTTACAACACTTTGAAGAATTCTCTTCCACACCTCCCACTCACTTGAAAGTTGCAAGCTCCCTTGTATGTCACCACTTGGAAATGAACTCCCACTCACTTTGCAAACGAAGAACCTTGTCTCAAAAGGATTCTCTCCTTTTTTCTATGCAATACAAGCTCAAAACCTTTCACTACTTCTTGTTCTAACACAATGTCCTTTCTCTTGCTTGGAGTGGGCCCATAACCTATTGGAAACAACTTGAAAACAAGCAAGAAATGAAAGCTTCAAGATTCATGAAATGGAACAATTGTATTAACTAACAAGAAGATTACAAAGGTTATATGCTTCAATTGCTACAATCACAAAACTATGGCTTGCAACAACTAATAATGCTTGAAGGTTCTATGTGCACTCAAAAACCATGAAAGGAGAGAATGAAAGAACACTCAAAACCACTCCAATATATACTATCTCCTAACCCTAAAGTAGCCGCCACTTAACCCTAACCCTAGCCGCCGCCTAACCCTAGCCGCCACCAAAACCCTAACCCTAGCCGCCACCAAACTTTAACCCTAGCCACTTCCAAACCCTAGCCACCACTATTCCACCTAACCTAACTACTATATGGATGTGAATATTATTCATCCTTTTGATGAATGTTTAACACATTCATCAATGTTGAGAATTAGAAACGAATAGTACTTCTAACATCTTGAAGGGTCTTCGAATCAAGAGCCTTGGTTAGACATCGATTTTTGATGTACACTGCCGTGTTCACCGCTTCGCCCCAAAATGCAAGTTCCAACCCTTGTGCAAGAATCATGCTTCTTGCACATTCCAGATGGTTCTATTGGCACGTTCCGTAACACCATTTTGTTGTGGGGAATAGGGCGCACTTGTTTGTCCTTGAATTCCACATTCCGCAAGAAATACGTCAAACTTCTTAGACACAAATTCTCCTCCATTGTTGGAACGTAGCACTTTGATTTTGTGACTAACTTCGTTCTCCACCAACGCCTTGTATTGTTTGAATTTTTCAAACGCTTCTCCTTTTGCCTTCAAAAGATAGACATGAATTTTCCTTGAGAAATCGTCAATGAAAGTGAGAAAGTATCGCGCTCCACCTTGCGATGTAGTCTTCATTGGCCCGCACACATCGGTGTGCACAATCTCCAAAAGTTGTGAAGCCCTCGTTGCTCCGTCCTTGGGAAATGATGTTCTTTGATGTTTGCCTTTGACGCATCCTTCACAAATGTGATGCAAGGGCACTTCCTTCAAATTCTTACCATCCACCATGGCATCTAACTCCTTAAGGCTTGCCATGTTGAGGTGGCCAAGTCTTTCATGCCAAAGCATCACACTTTCCTCCAAAGAATTTGCAATGTGTGCCATC
Organism: Sphagnum contortum; assembly: GCA_963920785.1. Lineage (NCBI taxonomy): Eukaryota > Viridiplantae > Streptophyta > Sphagnopsida > Sphagnales > Sphagnaceae > Sphagnum > Sphagnum contortum. The sequence goes on along the minus strand of OY987295.1, from coordinate 883,612 downwards.
ATGTCCCTATGCACCTTCACATTAAGAAGGTACAAGTTCTTGTCCCTTTGTGCTTGTGCCACAACAACTCCTCGAGCATCGTTGAACTTACAACCATCCTTGTCAAACTCAACTTTGAAACCTTCTGAAATGAGTTTACTCACCGAAATGAGATTATTCTTCATTTTTGGAACATGAAGGACTTGGGTGATGGTTGTGTGTCTCAATTGGCCTCCCACTTGCATTGTGGCTTTGATGTGCCCCTTGCCAATGGCCTCCAAAACGGTGTCATCCCCCATGAACACCCTCCTTGGGGAAATGCGCTCGTATGTGGTAAACCATTATTTTTCGAATGTCATGTGTTGTGTTGCCCCGAAATCAACAATCCAATCATACATGGTATGATCATTGGCACTCAATGCCGCAACAAACATTTGCTCGTGTTCTTCACAAGCTTGATTAACTTTTTCTTTTTCATCATTTTTCTTTTTGAAACAATTTCTCACAAAATGTCCGGGTTTCTTACAATAGAAGCAAAGCTTTTCATTTGACTTGTGAATTTTGTTCACTAATGTGGTAGTCTCGGAACTCTCACATTCTTTTCTTTTGGACACTTCGTGAAGCAACCTTGCTACAATGAATTGAAGGTCTACATCTTTCGTGGACATGGACTCCAAGCTTGTGACTAAGTTATCAAAGGATGGAGGAAGGCTCATGAGGAGTACCATGTAAACATCTTCATCCGTAATGTTCACCTCAATATAACGTAGTTGGTCCGCAAGGGCTTTCACCGTGTTGATGTGCACAAGCATGTCATCTCCTTCTTGCATTTTGATGGTGAAGAATCTATAGATGAAAAAACATGTAGCTTTCCTTTCAATGGATGAAAACTTACGATTAGCATTTGATCAAATTGTCATAAGCAAGGAAAAAACCATGAGCAGTTAACACATTGTGAGTGATGAAAGCTCTCAAGGTGCTCCATTTTTCCAAGTTTTTTTTTTTTTGTGTGTTTTGTGATTGTTGACATTGGGAGCATTGCGCTTCATTCCATGGGATTTTGTCCCTGACATCATATAGTAAAATCATGTACGTTTTATTGTCTGAAAATCTAACATCATTGTTTCATGCTTGAGAGAGAAAGAGGGAAAAAACTGTAGAAAGGTTTTTATGCACGATTGTCTTCATTTTTTTTGGTTATTGGATTTTGATTTTTTCATATGCAATCTACACGTTCATGCTTAATTTTGTAATGTGTTTTTTTAGAGTGAAACATATGAGAAGCAGGGGAATAATAATAAGGATGACATGATGAAATGGAATCATTCAACAAAAAAAGAACAAAAGTTTGAATATAGGGGGAAAAGAAAGAAGTATAGAAAAAATAAGAAAGATGAAGAAAGCAAGGAGGGACATTCTTCTAATAATGATGACGATGATGATGATTCAGGTTTACGAATATATGTCATGTATACCATATGGAATTGAATCCACTTGGTGGTGTCTGGTGGTGTGGATTAAGATTTTTTGTGTTCCAAGAGATTTTTTCTAATGCCATTTTTATAAAAAAATCTTCATAGGTCCCAAGAATAGGATGGAAAAACATTAAGCAAAACAAGACGTTCAAAGAAAGGAAGTTAGCTTGGAATGGATGACACATGCACTTGAATGGCTTGCACCAATTGTTGTGGAGTCCAAGGATGTACGCCCCTCCGAAGGGAGAGGTAACACATCTTTTGTTTAAGGTTTTTCAATTTTAAGATTCTTTTCTTGGGATCAAGGATGATGGATGATGTAGTGGATTTTCTAGGGTTGGTATTTTTCTGCCCAAATTCATGGTTGAACATAATGGAGGATTTGGGATCGGGCTTTGCAGAAGCCCCAAAGTTTTGTAAAAAAGTTAAATCCATACTAAAACAATGTTGGCATTCTATTGCCATCTAAAAAAGACACAGATAGCTTGCACAAGGTTTGTCACAATGGGCTAGCACCACCTCCCATGGGTCTATTTTAGTATGATATCTTTCTTTCAAGTATCAAACACATGTTTCATTTCTACAATTGTAGACAACTCTAGGGTTTCCTAAGTACTGTAAACCAACACCATGACTGAATCTTTATCTGGTTTCACCAAAAAAATTATGCTTGTTTAGTTCCCATGATCATCATTGTCATCATCAATATTGAGAGAGTTTTTTCTTGATTCGTAAGTTTCCACCATCAGCATCAACATCATCATTTTCATTAGAGTTTTTTAATTTAGTGGTTTCCATCATTCACGATCAATTCGTTGTGAAAATTCATTGAGTTTTTGGATAATTGCGTAAAGTTTTGTTCCAAGGTTTCAAAACTTGGTGATTGTCAAATGCTATGTGAGAAGAAAAGACTATAGCAAGCCCAAGGTTGGAGCAAGCAATTAACTACCATAAAACACACACACACACACACACACACAAAAGTTGTTAACTTTGTAGTTACAACTTCTAAACTAAAGAGTCTTTACATTGTCTTCCCAAACAAAACAGGTTAACTTGGACAGATCACAACCAAATCAATAAAGGATAGTCACAACATACCTCATAAAGTTCACAATTCTTGAAAAATACGATCGGTCATGCTTCCTCCACAATAATTGTAATACATTAGAAATCATTTTTTCAAAGTTACCACAATCTTTGACTACGTGTGGAAACAATCACAAGAACACAACATAATTTTCAAGGTCATAGAGTAAGATCAACCTCATATTCAATATGCATGATATATCCATAACATAAAATTTAGGAGCACATTCCTCCTAAAAGCCTCAAACTGGATGTGCAACAAAATTTGTATCACACCACACTGGATGCAAAATAACGAAAGCTTAAAAGAATGGAAGTAATTTGTCCCATAATTTAGCGAAGTATTCAAAATCCACAAATAATTAGCCCACACCAACTTTCAAAAAGGTTAAAAACCCAATTTCCATGAAGCTTTCCAGTAACCACATGCCATTTTAAAAGAATGGTTATTCAAGGCTGCCACGGAAGCAAGCCTATTATTGCCTGAAAGGAGAGACCTCAAGTAGTGGAACAACATACAACAAGGATGATGAAAAATGCTTACTTTCTTTAGACATCAAAAGACTTCTATGTAATCACCAATACAAAGCTTTTTAGCAGAGGTAAGTTTTGTTAGCTTTGCCACTGCATCTCACATGTCCAATCATTTCGTAGTTTTATGGACAACATTAAACCATCCTAAGACCCATTAATGTTGCAAAGGTTAACTATGTAAATATCAATTCACCAAAGTAATGTAGGGGAAAAACCATGTATATGACCCTACCATTGTGGGGTGTAGTGGCGAGCTCCCAGGCTCCTACACCCCCTAAAGCAGGGGTTTAGTGGCAAAGTTGTCACGCCCCTGTGTTATTGCGAAAAAAAAAAAAAGGGGGGGGGGGGGGTTTGTTGGGTTTTTTTTGTTTCACATTTTGTTTTTTTTTTACTATTTCGAAATTTTGTTAATTTTTTAATCTTGAAAGGGGAAGATGGGCATGTGCATTTTTTTCACAATTCTAAAAGGGGGAAGGGGAGCATGGGTTTTTTGATAAATAATATATTACACTTGAAAGGGGGAGGGGGCCTAGGGTTTATTTATTTATTATTCATTTTTTGTTATTTTTTTCCTCCAGATTTATCTAGAGTCTATGGCTTCAAACCATGTATATTTGTACACCCTAGTTTTTTTAGATACAAAAAGACACATATTTGATTACATTACATATGAAAAGACACATAATTTGAAAAAATACATCAGCATATGTGATTTTTTTTAAATTATGTTTTTCTTCTTTTTACTGGGATTTTTCATTTGTTTGATTGGATTTGAGGTTTATTAATATCATATGCATACGAATTTATTTACCATATTTTATTAATGGAATTTTATTAATTATTAAATTTTGAAAAAAAATTGATACACATGTTTGCATCATGCATTACGGATTACACCATATATATAACATTTAATAATAAAAAATTATCTACCATTTTGAAATTTTATTTAATTAATTATTTTATTAAAAAATCACATAAATATCAAATGCAAAAAAACTCATTACTTTAATTGTGAAATTGGCATTAGATAACATGTATATATGATACTCACACGACACTCACGAGGACGTAGGCAATAGGCAGTTTGACCCCCAAAAAAACCCACTATGGTGGTAGGTAGTTTGAGCATAATGGTAGGTTGTTTTTGTTGATTTTTTCCCACTGTTTTGTTACATATGATCTTGCCACCATGGGCGCAGTGGTAGGCTTCTAGGCTCCTACACCCCCCTAAAGTGGGGGTTTAGTGTTAGGCTCTCACCCCCTTATAGTGGCAGGCTCTCCTACCTCAAAAATAAGGTAGTTGAACCTAGTTTGGGTACTTTTTTTCCTAGTTTTTAGACCCACAGGTCTAGGATAAAGTCAATAAAATGCTTTGAAGTTGATAGTCCATCTTAATGTGAAAGTGGACTGTCCAATCTTATTGAGAAAAGAAGGGGGGGGGGCGAGGGGGACGAAGTTTGAGAGAATTAGAAGATGGGATTGGGTTTCTAAGGGGTGGTGCACTTTTATTTGAAAGTGGAAGGGGAGGGGGGGGGCTTGGGTTTTATTTATTCATTTTTTGTTATTTTTATATTACTAGTGGGTACACGTTAATTGTTTCAACCAATTAATAACTCTTGTTGTTGTTCTGTCTATGTACTCCAGCTATAAAATATTTTAAAATATTTTGGTGCATTCAATATTTTGCCTTCTAACATGTTATATTTTTAATATTGAATAAAATCTCATTACTTTGCAAATTAACGATGTTTTTAGAGATCGAAAAAGAGGTTGGGGTTGAAAGAAGGCCCTCCCCCCAAGGGATCATTTCTATTGTATAAGCAGAATTATATAAGCAGTGTTGGGCGGGTATTTGATATGTTGAATAACCTCCACATCTGGGTATTTGTAAGATGGGAATTAAAAGAATTAAAACTCGAAGTCAAAGAATCACAAGTTTCGGGTATTTGAAAAAAAATTCAGAATCAAAGAGGTTGCTGTTGGTTCTGGTTATTTAAAAAAAACCTCATAAAATTGCCGAGTTTCATGAAAACCCGGAAAAAGTGGAGCTAGGCAGGTTTTTGGGCGGTTATTTTACTGTTACAAAGCAATTGAGAACCATGATTTCATGTAGTAACCGGGCATTTGGTTTTACTTTGATAACTGCAGTTACCAACTTTGGTACCTGAGATGATACCCAAACTAGGCCGAGTGTAGTTTAAACATGATTACATCTTCAATGGGTATATTTAGAGGCCCGTTCTGTCATACAATTTGTCATCTGGGGGTTGCAGAATAGACAACCCTGTCACAGAGGCCGGTTTTACCATAGAATCTATCATTTGAGGGGTTGTAGAACAGACAACCCTGTCACATACAGACTAACTGAATTAATATATAAGATTTGAAATATTTTTATTATATTTTCTAACTCTTGAAAGGGGAAGGGGGGCATGGGTTTTCTTTTTTTTCACTTTTTGTTATTCATTTGCTATTTGGAAGTTTTTTTGTTACTTTTGTTTACTCTTGAAGGGGAAGGGGGGCATGGGTTTGTTTTCATATTTTTTACTCTTGATGGGGGGAGGTGGGGGTCGATTCTACTTTTTCACTTTTTGTTACTTTTTAAAATTCTTGAAGTGGGGAGGGGGGCTTTTTTTAATAAAAAAATTAAATAATTTTAATTTTAATTTTAAAAGAGGTACATTTGAATTGGGGGCGGGGTGTGGGTATTTATATTTTTTGTCACATTTTTAAATTCTTGAAGGGGGAAGGGTAGCATGGGTTTTATTTTGGTTACTTTTGTATTGTTTGTTAAATTTTTGTTATTGTTTTAAATTCTTGTTTAAGGAAGGGGATGTGGGCTTGTTTTTCATTTTTCATTTTTTAATTATTTTATTTATTCTTAACAAAAAAATTGGATTGTTTTTTACTTCTTGAAGGGCGAAAGGGGGCATGAACAATATTTGTCATGCAACTAATTGGACTCGAGAGATTGCCACACAACCTATACAAAGGTTGTTATTGCAGACAAAAGGGATCTAAGACAATAAGGCTGGCACAACAAATGACCCACATTGTAATGGAAAGTGCAGAGGTAAAATCTCACATGTAGAAGGGACATGAAAAGGGAGGCCATGAATGTGAAGGTGGCAATGGTGGAGTATTGTTTTTTTTTAACTCATTCGGACCACAAAATTATTGTGGCTTGGTGCCTACACTCCTTACATCATGCAGCTATAGTGGCTATGGATGCCCATTTGGTTACAAGGGAAAGAAAGGCTATGGCAGTGCAAAGTGGGAGACGAGACTAGGACTAGATGGCAATGGTGAACCTATTGCAAACATTTGCTGTGAGGGGGTTGTTGATGTGCCAAGGTGAATATGTGAGCCTTGTCCTTGGATTGGAGTGGCTACAGGGGTCGAGGAGGACCCAAGCCTAGCTACCCAACCAATGTGGTGTTTATTCTCCGCCCCTATGGAGGTGGGGGGCCACTTGTGGATTCCATGCAAGAGATGGACAATGTGTCAAAAAACCAAAAGTTGTGCACTTGCAAAAAAAAGCCTAAAACAATGTGAGAAAGTCCATGAATCATGGCTTCACATCATCACACATCACTTGGAAATATGCAAGCTTTCATATTCAATCAAAGGGTGGTGAAAAGGACAAAGTTCAAACCTTGGCATCAAGGTGGAAAAATAACATGACTATCTCTGGCTCTAGCCTCAAAGCTGTCACAAGTCGCAATAGTAAATTACCCCGTGGAAGTCAAGGTTTCATATATATTCAACTCTTGAGACAACCCATTTGGACATTCTTTTTGAAGAAAGGAAAGTCAACTTCAACCAATATGTCTTTTTAGGACACAGACCTGTAAACATACTGCATCAGTGAGTTGCACCTCTAATTTCACCAAAAACATCCATGCAGGAGTGAGTTTAGCAATGCCCAACATTTTCGAAACAAACCCATAAACTGTCGTTGATACAATGCACTGCCAAAAGAACAAAAGTGGACAATGAAAAATGCAACACAATGTTGACCACTATTTATGTTCAATTTGTGTTACTTGAATCCACAAAGACCACAAATGCCAAGATGGATTGTTCCACTCGGTAACAACTTTCAAAGTCACAAAGTGCATGTCATCAAAATGTGGATTACAATAACACAAATAAAAAAATAGAAATAAAAAGAAACAATAAACCTCCCCTGCAACATTTGCAAGCAACAATTTTTGCTCCCATACATCCAAGTAATTGACTTTTTAAGGAGATTGGAGTGTTTCCCATTTTGATAGATTGTCACACCTAAAGAATTTCCAATTCACGATTAAGAGAGGAGGAATTAGCAAAGGGCCTGGATTTGTAGAAGGCAACAGTAGCAACCCAAATCACACGCCCATTGGTAGTTGTGACAGATGTCATATGACAGCAGCTACTATCTTGCTCTATGTGAGCAACTTCTCTTATCAAGGATAGGTCGTTTTATGCCACAAACCCTATAAAAAAAATTTGTCAAAGAAGTGCAAATTAGGCATATGAAACAATCAGTGTTGTCCTTCCATGTGTATGAACGAACAGTTCTAGCATGCAGTAACTCATCTGTTCACGAAGAAAAGAAGGATAATATCTATTATCTATGAGAAGAGAAAGCAAAACCGAGTTGCAGAAAAATCTCCAAATTTAGATTCACCGAGTTTGTCAATAAGAAGCTTATGGAACATCGCAGATGGGTGAAAGCGAGGTTGTTGTACTGGTCTTCATTGGATGATCCTCACCAATAAAATTGCCACGATGGAACACAACCGTCTGTAGTATAAAAAACTAAGCAAGTAGGCATTCATTGTTCATGTATAAGTGAACAAAGCAAACACATTTAAAGCATCCCACAAGCTCGTTGAAGAGCTTATGGGGGAGACAATGGCAAGATGTAACAAAAGGAGGGTCAAAAATAAAAGCCCTAGGTTGAGGGGATAGATGATTCACATAGTTCCCCAACATCTTGCAATTTATGGAGTATATGGGCATCCTACCTTCCCGCAAATGAGGGACTGCCACATCACTCATGCTCTTTTCATGATTAGGTTTCAACTCATGACTATCAACAAATTCAACACCTTGGCCCTAACATTCTAGGCCACCTCATAAGACAACAATCAAGTTATTTTTTTAGGGATCAAAAGTAATTCCTTCAGTGGATTGTTATGAAAAGTGTTAACAGAACCCCATTCATTGCTTGAAATTTTATATGCACAACCTCCACGTGCATCCCCACTACTTGCTTGCTCCATTGTATGAGGTGCAAAAGCTGCAGTGGTCCATGAGGGTTTCCAAGGAAGGATGTTCAATTGCAGGTGCCATTTGATGAAGCTGTGGCACTTACATGCCCAGCTTGTGCTACTGAGAATAATGTCCAGGCACACACATGGGGTGAATTAACATCAGTGTAGCTTCTTACGTTGGGACCAGACTCCATTTTAAATCTTCCAGCATAGGGTGGATGGGTGGGAACAAACAACCATTGATTCCTTTTTAAGTTGCAAACACACCATCATCTCCAAAGATGCCCTAGGAAACAAACTTGCTGAAAACATCACACTGTAAATATTCCAACCTTTCAAAATAAGATCAATTAAAAGGAAGATCCATTTGATTGTCAGATCTCCAATTATAGATAAGGTTGTCACCAGATCAACCACAAAATGGACACTTCATCTTTTGGGTATATTTTGGGTGCACATCTCATATATAAAAGCAACATGGTGTCTGTCTGTCTGTGTGGACAAAAATTGGGCAGTGCTTGGAAGATTCTTCCAATCACTGCCCATTCCCCGTGGAGCTGGTCTGTAGTAGATGGCAAAATAGGATAGGTGAGGTGATAATCATGGCACAAAATCAACACCCATGGCACATATTCAGCATTAGAATTGAGCGGACAATTAAATAGGTATGGTGTGCTTTGTAGAAGGGGGGGGGGTCGGGTAAGTTGAGGATAATTTTTTTTTATGTTTTTGTTCCCATCCTGTTCTCAATTTGTTCTCATATGTTTCCAATTATGTTCCCCAAGTTCTCAATGTTCTTGAAGTTGTTCCCAACAACAACTCACTTTATCACATATGTAGATGAACCAAATGGAAGGCACTCCATCCTCACATAGCATTATTTTGGGGACCCTGATGATGGGCCAATTGAAATGGATCATTGAAAAAAATTTAAAAATTTGGGAAGCAACTCATCTAATGTATAGAATAAGAGAGGAAAAGAAGAGGGGCACCTGAACCTTACCCTATGGGCAAACCCTCAAATTAGTATATTAAAGCAAACATGGTGGTGTCTGTCTGTCTGTCTGTGGTGACAAACAGGGTAGGGCGGTCAGGGCAGCCATTGCGGGGGGCCGGGCGAGGTGCCATTTCTATTAAAAAAATCCTTGGGGAAAACCGGGGGACCTGCATCTAATCAAACAAAAATACAATTTTAAAAAAAAATTATTTTCATTATAAAATTAGAATCTTTTTGAAAAAGAAAAAAGAAAAATAAATAAATACAAAAATAAAAAAATAAAAAAATGAAGATAAACAAAATAAGAATAGAAAAAATAAAAACATGAAACAAACATAAACCAAACAAAAAGTAAAAACGCAAAAACTATTAAAAAAGGAATGGAAACAAATGAAACAAGGAAAGTGAAATACAGTAAAATAATTTTAAAAGAAAAAAAATTTCCAAAAATGAAGAAACCAAATAAAGAGTAAAAAATAAGAAAAAATAAAACTTATAAATATTGAAGAAAAATTCTACTTGAAAAAGAATGAGGGGGTGGGGGTGGGTTCTAGGGGTCTTAATAGGTGGAAGTGAAAAAGAACACATTGTAATATTATGTTGGGGAACACATTGAGAACCAAAGAAAAATGAAAAGAAATCCCCCCCCCCCCCCCCCCCCCCGACCCTTCCTCCCAAAATTTAAAAGGAATAAAAACAAGGCACCTTGAGTGCACGCTTGGGCCTTCCATTGGCTGCATGAAATTTCTATTCCCAAAAGAGTTCGTCACCATTTAAAACCAAAGTGGGAAATGCGAAGGACCAGGTGGGGGATCGACAGGGTGCATTATGCACCGGAATCACACTAGTAAAATTTATTTCTAGCCCTTTTGTCTTGTTTCTCACTGCATCGACAATTGATCGAATTAATGGAATGCTACAGCACCGACCTAATACCATGAAAATATATATTGCCCAAATTGCAAACATTAAAGTTCGGGGTTAAATAATGTCATTTTTTTTCTTAACCACAGTATACGACATAATCTTCCAGTGATAATCATACATTCGTAGTAATGACCATAACATGTCTATTGAACATCAAAATTTATTTTTCAAATCATGGAATTTTATTTTTCAAATCATGGAATTTGCCATCCATACCTTAAAATCGTTCCAAAATGGCCTTGGCCTTGCCCATTACACAGGGTGCATTGTTTAGCTCGCCTTATCAGGTTCACTAGATGCCTTACCCAACAACATAATGGGTAGGGGGTTCGACCATTCCAGAATACATTATTTTCAACAACAGACCTTTATCATCACCCTTGCAAACCTAATCGATTTGGAGCATATCATAGCTAGGAACATGTTGTTAAGAGAAAAATAGGGTTGCAAACAATCCATTTGATTTGATGATGTATTTTATTTATTTATTTTAACACAACAACATCAACAAAGTACCAACCTCATAAACATATCTAATGAATGCATCCTCATGGGTCATGGTGGTGTGTTGTTACTAGGACAAAAGGTCCCAAGTAGCCACATGAAGAATATATATATATATACACAACTTGTTTCCTTTCTCCCAATACGATTCTCAAACAATCCTCTTCTTGCACTTCCCTTCTTCTTCTTCTTCTTCTTTCATTCTCTCTCTCCCTCCCTTCCTTCCTTGCTACTTTCTTGCAAGCCCTTGGAAAATGAAAGAATGCACGTGAAGAACAGAAGAAGAGATGATTGGAAACATGAGCTCAATTTTTTTTGGGTGTTTTATAATAGAAAAAATTTGGCAAATTTTTCCTCCCAAGAAAAACAACATAAATAATAATAAAAAGCTAATATTGTATTATACTACTCAAGAAAAAACCCAAACCTTTTTTTATAATTTAACGATTCTTCCAAAACAATTTTGAAAAAATGACAAAAGTTTTCCAAAAATATAACATTGTGGATGTTTTGTGTCAGTTTTTGTTTATAATATAATAATAATTAGGAATTCTATTAGAATTTGGAATGTTTTAATAGAGTTTTGAACACATTTTATTATTTTATTTTATTGATTTTTGTGGGAGGAGCAAGTGCTATAATGGTTGTGTGTGGGGGTTTTATATTTTCCTTTTATAGCACCCAATTTTTTTTAAATAGAAAATTCAGTCGAAATTAAACTAGAAAGACAAAAAATTGCAAATTTTTCCCAATTGCTTTGTAGAAAAACGATATTCACCCCTCATGTTTTTCTCCTTCTATCATGGCAAGTTCAACATTTGGTTGTCTTTGGAATTATTTTATTATATTTTGAAGATTCCATGTCAAACAATAGTCAATAGAATATTTAATGAGATTATATATTTTCCTTCACAAGAATTTTTTTTTTGACAAAAATATATTTTTTTGGGAAATTTCTAATGTATTCAATAAAAATAATAATATTCCTAAATAGTGTCTAAGTTGTTAACTTTGATTGTATGGTGGGGTCCTCCACCCTTTTCAAGTATTTATGGTCTAGTCGATGAGTGTTGTGTGGGTATTTGAATTTTCAAATAACCATTGGTATTTATTTTTTTTAAAAAATCAAAATCAAAGAACCATCTGTTCTGGTTTTTTGAAAATAAAAATTGGAATTTGAGAACCATTTGTCCAAGTTATTTCAAAATGTTAAAAGAACTTGCCATTTTCATGAAAGAACCAACAGTTTTGAGGCTAGTTATTGGATTTATTTTTTAATTTTTGAGAATCATGATTATTTACCTTAAATTTTTACCATTTTTTTGCGGTAGCCTAAATAGTTACAAAAGGCACCTTACAAAGCATAACATGATGGGGGGCATCTCAAAAAAATGTAATGCCCAAGGCTAACATTTCATTTTTTGAAATGCTTGCCATCATTTTTCCCACGATACCCAATGGGTATCTAGTGGTACCCACCATGTGTCACATGGAAATATAAAAGAAAAAAAGGCTAGTGGTTTTCACACCATGTAAAAGCCCTCATGGTAGGCTTTATCAAATTGAGCCCGAGACTTAGTTCCACCAAAAATGCCTCAAGCTTTTTGCCCTACATGAAAAGCCTTCAGCCGACCCTAATTAGGTGTTGATTTATTTTGTCACTTTTTAAATTTCTTTTTCATAACTTTTCCCCTATGTTATTCTTATGTTTGCTTAATTTTGATTTTATTTTTCTCTCATACATAGTGAACAACAACCCCCCCAAAAAAAACCCTTCAAATATGGCGCACATTATTTTCTTTTACACAAATCATGCTTTTCTTTCCCCAACTTAGAAACTATCTAATGAATGAATTGTGTGAAGAAAAAGGGTTCATGACTACTTTTCTCACCTAAGCATTATCATTTCCCCATGGTAGGTACTTTTGATCATAGAGTATGGGAATCCATAACTTATTGCTATTGCAAGCGAATAAATTATGCATATTTACTTCACCCACCATGACCATGCTATTGTCGACAATCAAGGCAAACCAACATCACCCATAAGGGTGGGTACCTTCACCTTTTTGAATGAAACCTCCCTAGTTGGATTCCCACTAAGGGATGGTTATTTATTCCATTTAATTCTCTCTTGGCAGGGTCTATGAAGGATTAAAATTTAAAGAGTAAATAAAATAACCCATGCACTGTTCGCACATGATAATATACATAGTACTTTGGCAAGCTTAAACACCAATTACATTATTTGTAAAAAACATGGTGAAATTTTTCACCAAAAATAAAATTGAAAAAAATTGTTGTGAAAAAAAATAAAAATATATTTTAAATATTTTATCTTTCAACATTGAAATCTTCAAAATTAATTAATTGTTTTGATAAATGTATTTGTTGAAGCTACCCAACTTTAAGGATTAAAATTGAATAATATTTCTGACATTTCTAACACTCCCACTTTATGAGATTTTTAATCCAAATATGTTTATCAACTTATGATGTCATTCTTTGAATAATGCCTTGGTAAGGACTCTGCCACCATGTGTTTTGTTGGATAATATTCAAATTGAACATCTTCGTTTTCAACTCATTTTCAAACAAAATGATGTTGTACATCAATGTGTTTTGTTCATGCATGGTGAGTGGGATTTTTGGTCAATGATATCTCACCTTGATTGTTGCATTGAATCACCATCATTTTTTTTCTCCTCCATGTATCTTAAATCCATCATCAATTTTGCTATCCATATGTTTTTTTTTTGTGGCTTGTGTGTTCGCCATGTACATATGTTATTGTAAGTTGTCATTTGCTATTCCAAGAAATCGTTCCACCTCTGATCATGAAAACAAACCCTGTAGTGGACCTCTTATCTTCAAGATCATCACCTTAATTTGCATCACAATATCCAAGCACTTCTTTGAATGGTGTTGCACCAAAGTGTAATTTCATTTGCAACGTACCTTACAAATATCGAAAGATTCTTTTGACGGCCATCTAATGTTCCATGCTAGGGTTGGCCATGTGTTGACTACACACACTTACTGGGTATGCCAAGTCAAGTCATGTGCACAACATGGCATACATCAAGGATCCAACCGCTTGTTGATATAGAAATTCTTTTGATTCATCATTTCTATTCACATGTCTTTATAATTTTGATATAGGATCGAATGGAACTCCAATGGGCTTACAATCCTCCATTCAAAAAGCTTCAATATTTCCTTGAGGTATTTGATTAGTTGATGTGTAAGAGTCATTCATTACGATTCCTTTCCACCTCCATCCCAAAAAAGAAATGCAACTCCCCAAGGTCCTTCATTTCAAACTTTTGACTTAATTCCTCTTTGATTTGCAAAAGTTTGTTTTGATCGTTGCACACCAAAATGAAGTCATCCACATATACCACAATGAAAAACTTGACATATCCCACTTGTGCAACATACACATTAGGATCATCCTCACTCTTCATAATTTCAATGTTTTTAAAAACGCATCTAACTTTTAATTCCATGCCCTTGGATATTGTTTCAAACCATACAAGGACTTGGAAGCTTACACATAAGATGTTCACCTCCTTAATGCATGAACCTTTGAGGTTGCTCCATGTAAATCTCCTTTTCAAACTCGCCATTGAGAAATGTCATTTTCACATATCCATTTGATGGATCTCCATGTCTTCAAAGGTCGCAAATGCAAGAATACATCAAATAGATGTAAATTTTGTGATGGGTTCAAAGTTTCGTTGTAATCCACCCTGTAGGTTTAGGTAAACCTTTCGCCACTAATATGGCCTTGTAGCTTTCCACCTCCCCATTAACACCTTATTTGATTTTTATTGGAAACAACTTGAAAACAAGCAAGAAATGAAAGCTTCAAGGTTCATGAAATGGAACAATTGTATTAACTAACAAGATGATTACAAAGGTTGTATGCAATCACAAAACTATGGCTTGCAACAACTAACAAAGGTTGAAGGTTCTATGTGCACTCAAAAACCATGAAAGGAGAGAATGAAAGACAACTCCAAACTACTCCATTATATACTATCTCCTAACCCTAAAGTAGCCGCCACCAAACCCTAACCCTAGCCGCCGCCAAACCCTAACCGAAGCCGCCACCAAACCCTAACCCTAGCCGCCACCAAACCCTAACCCTAACCGCCGCCAAACCCTAAGTAGTCTCCACTTCTAAACCCTAACCTAACTACTACAAGGATGTGAATACTATTCATCCATTTGATGAATGTTTAACACATTCATCAACATTGGGAATTAGAAACGAATAGTATTTCTAACACTCCCACTCTATGAAGTTTCTAATCCGAACATGTTTATCAACTTATGATGTCGTTCTTTTGATAATGCCTTGGTAAGGACATCCGCCACCATGTGTTCCGTTGCACAATATTCAAATCGAACTTCTCCATTTTCAACTCGTTCTCGAACAAAATGATGTTGTACATCAATGTGTTTTGTTCGTGCATGGTGAGTGGGATTCTTGGTCAATGATATCGCACCTTGATTGTCGCATCGAATCACCATCATTTTCTTCTCCTCCATGTATCCTAAATCCATCATCAACTTTGTTATCCATATGGCTTCCTTTGTGGCTTGCGTGTTCGCCATGTATTCGGCCTCCGTGGTGGACAATGCTATTGTAGGTTGTCGTTTGCTACTCCAAGAAATGGCTCCCCCTCCGATCATGAAAACAAACCCTGTGGTGGACCTCCTATCTTCAAGATCACCCCCCCAATCCGCATCGCAATATCCAAGAACTTCCTTGGATGGTGTTGCACCAAATTGTAATTTCATTTGCAATGTACCTTGCAAATATCGAAAGATTCGTTTCACGGCCATCCAATGCTCCATGTTAGGGTTCGCCATGTGTTGACTCAACACGCTTATTGGGTATGCCAAGTCGGGTCGTGTGCACAACATGGCATACATCAAAGACCCAACCGCTTGTTGATATGGAAATCCCTTTGATTCCTCATTTCCACTCCCATTCCTTTGTAACTTCACCTTGGGATCCAATGGAACTCCAATGGGCTTACATTCTTCCATTCGAAAACGCTTCAATATTTCCTTGAGGTATTTGATTTGGTTGATGCGTAGAAGTCTTTCATCACGATTCCTTTCCACCTCCATCCCCAAAAAGAAATGCAACTCCCCGAGGTCCTTCATTTCAAACTTTTGACTCAATTCTTCTTTGACTTGCAAAAGTTTGTTTTGATCGTTGCACACCAAAATGAGGTCATCCACATAGACCACAATGAAAAACTTCACATCTCCCACTTGTGCAACGTACACACTAGGATCCGCCTCACTCTTCATAAATGCAATGCTTTTGAGAAACGCATCTAACTTTTGATTCCATGCCCTTGGAGATTGTTTCAAACCATACAAGGATTTGTGAAGCTTACACACGAGATGTTCACTTCCTTGGTGCACGAACCCTTGAGGTTGCTCCATGTAAATCTCCTCTTCAAGCTCGCCATTGAGAAATGCGGTTTTCACGTCCATTTGATGGATCTCCATGTCTTCCAAGGCCGCCAATGCAAGAATACAACGAATAGATGTGAACTTTGCCACGGGCGCAAAGGTTTCGTTGTAATCCACTCCGTAGGTTTGGGTAAAACCTCTTGCCACTAATCTAGCCTTGTAGCGTTCCACCTCCCCATTTGCGCCTTGTTTGATTTTGAACACCCATTTGCAAGAAACGGGTTTCCTACCGGCGGGAAGTGGTACCAAAGTCCATGTGTTGTTTGTCATGAGGGAATCATATTCTTCTCGCATCGCACACTCCCACTCCTTGGAATTTTCACATGTCAATGCTTCTTCAATATTTTGGGGCTCCTCCAAAAATGCAACGGTGGCGCGCTCCACCTCCTTGGTAGCAATCCACCAATCCCGAGGCCATTCCCTTCGTTGCCTTTGAGGCCTTTCCCTCGGCGAATCTTGTGAAGGTTCACAAGATGGGTTATCATTGGAAACAACAAATTCTTCTTCCGATGAAGAACTTGGTGTGGACTCACCTTCCCTTGTTTCATTCAAAGGTGTATCTTGACTAAAGGTTAATGGTTCTTCTCCTTCAACTTCTTCATGCACAACTACATTTTCTTCTTTCTCAAGATGAGGTACAACACCTATTTCCTTTGACCCTTCAATGAACACGACATCTCTACTTTTGATGATTCTCTTGGTTTTCACACACATCAAGCGATACGCCTTGGTGCCTTCGTAATATCCTAAAAACACACAAGGCATCGACTTGGACTCTAATTTGGTCCTCTTCTCATCGGGCACATGTGCAAAGGCTTTACAACCAAAAACTCTCAAATGAGACACATCGGGTTTCCTACCACTCCACGCTTCTTGAGGGGTCTTGGAATCAAGAGCCTTGGTTGGACACCGATTTTTGATGTACACCGCCGTGTTCACCGCTTCGCCCCAAAATGCAAGTTCCAACCCTTGTGCAAGAATCATGGTTCTTGCACATTCCATGATGGTTCTATTGGCACGTTCCGCAACACCGTTTTGTTGTAGGGAATAGGGCGCACTTGTTTGTCGTTGAATTCCACATTCCGCAAGAAATGTGTCAAACTTCTTAGACACAAATTCTCCTCCGTTGTCGGAACGTAACACTTTGATTTTGTGACCAATTTCGTTCTCCACCAACGCCTTGTATTGTTTGAATTTTTCAAACGCTTCTCCTTTTGCCTTCAAAAGATAGACATGAGTTTTCCTTGAGAAATCGTCAATGAAAGTGAGAAAATATCGCGCTCCACCATGCGACGTAGTCTTCATTGGTCCGCACACATCGGTGTGCACAATCTCCAAAAGTTGTGAAGCCCTCGTTGCTCCGTCCTTGGGAAATGATGTTCTTTGATGTTTGCCTTTGACGCATCCTTCACAAATGTGATGTAAGGGCACTTCCTTCAAATTGATGCCGTCCGCCATGGCATCTAACTCTTTAAGGCTTGCCATGTTGAGATGACCAAGTCTTTCATGCCAAAGCATCGCACTTTCCTCCAAAGAATTTGCAATGTGGGCCATGTCCTTACGCACCTTCACATTAAGAAGATACAAGTTCTTGTCCCTTCGTGCTTGTGCCACAACAACTCCTCGAGCATCGTTGACCTTACAACCATCCTTGTCAAACTCCACTTTGAAACCCTCCGAAATGAGTTTACTCACCGAAATGAGATTATTCTTCATTTTTGGAACATGAAGAACTTGGGTGATGGTTGTGTGTGTTAATTGGCCTCCCACTTGCATTGTGGCTTTGATGCTCCCCTTGCCAATGGCCTCCAAAACGGTGTCATCGCCCATGAACACCCTCCTTGGGGAAATGCGCTCGTACGTGGTAAACCACTCTTGTTCGAATGTCATGTGTTGCGTTGCCCCGGAATCCACAATCCAATCATACGTGGTATGATCATTGGCACTCAATGCCGCAACAAACATTTGCTCGTGATCTTCACAAGCTTGATTAGCTTTTTCTTTTTCATCATTTTTCTTCTTCAAACAATTTCTCACAAAGTGTCCCGGTTTCTTACAATAGAAGCAAAGCTTTTCGTTTGACTTGTGAGTTTTGTTCACTAATGCGGTAGTCTCGGAACTCTCACATTCTTTTCTTTTGGACACTTCGTGAAGCAACCTTGCTACAATGAATTGAAGGTCTACATCTTTCGTGGACATGGACTCCAAGCTTGTGACTAAGTTATCAAAGGATGGAGGAAGGCTCATGAGGAGTACCATGTAAACATCTTCATCCGTAATGTTCACCTCGATAGAACGTAGTTGGTCCGCAAGGGCTTTCACCGTGTTGATGTGCACAAGCATGTCATCTCCTTCTTGCATTTTGATGGTGAAGAATCTCCTTCGAAGGAACAACTTGTTGCCAATGGTCTTAGCTTCATGCACACCACAAAGAGCCTCCAACGCACTTCTCACATCGTCACAATATTGAATGTGTGCAAGTTGGGCATCCGTGAGATGTTCACAAAGCAATGCAAAAGCCTTGGTCTCCTTTTCGTTGTAATCGGCCCTTGCAAGTTCTTCACTTGGCAAGGTGGCACTTGTTGAAGATTATGATAAAACATAGATAATGGTGTTCTAGATGTTAGAAATAATCTTGTAGATAAGTGTTGCAAATAATCTAAGACATAGGTAGATTTGGGATATGTTAGTACCACCAACATGTTAGAATAAGGAGGAAGATATTTATCCCATATGCTTTGTCAATGAGGTGGTACAGGGAAGGGAATAAAGAGCAAGGTTGGAGGAGAGTTGGCTCTCTTACTCCAAGCATTTGTTCACATACTTGTGTATGTTTTATGTGCTTGTGATTGCTCTAATATCACACAATCTCTCTTCTAATCCTAATAACAATCTCTCCTCTAATCTAATCCCAATAGGTTATGGGCCCACACATGCAAAGTGCATCATTAGAGGTTTGATTGCTTGTGTGCATTGAGAGAGAGATATTGAGGGTTTGTGTGTGTTGGAGGTGCAAGTTTGCACTGGTTGAAGCACTTTTGGAGCCTTGGAGGAGTTTTGAAGAGCTTTGGAGGAGTCTTGAGGTTTGGAGGCCATTTGGAGTTTCGAGGAGCACAACTCCTAGATTGGTGCTCTTTGGAGGTATTTCGAAGCATTGGATGTGCAATCCAGCATTGTGCTAGTTTGCACTGGTTGAAGCGCTTTTGGAGCCTTGGAGGACTTTTCAAGAGCTTTGGAGGAGCTTTGAGGATTTAGAGGCCATTTGGAGTTTGGAGGTGCAAAAGTCCTAGATTGGTGCTCTTTGGAGTTTGCACTTTTGGAGGCGCTTTTGGAGCCTTGGAGGAGCTTTGAAGAGCCTAAGAGGAGCTTTGAAGAGCTTTGGGGGAGCTTTGAGGATTTCGAGGGAATTTGGAGTTTGGAGGTGCACAAGTCTGGATTGGTGCTCTTTGGAGGTATTTTGAAGCATTGGATGTGCAATCCAACATTGTAAGTCTTGAATGAGTTACTAAGGTGTATTTGTGCACATTCGATTCATAGAGCACTTGATTTGAGTTGGTTAAGTGCATTCTGAATGTCTAAGGACGCATTGATGCAAAAGTTGGTTGAGTGCATTCTGAGTGTGTAAGGAGGCATTGATGCAAGAGTTGGTTGAGTGCATTTTGAATGTGTAAGGAAGCATTGATGCAAGAGTTGGTGGAGTGCATTCCGAGTGTGTAAGGAGGCATTGATGCAAGTGGGAGCCATTAAGGGCTGAGTTTTGTCATTGGAGGTGAATTGGTGCACAATTGAGCCATCTAGGGGTTGGAGTGTGTTTATGAGAGTGCATTGAAGCAAATTACATATAAGAGTGTTCATTAAGCACTAATTAGCATCTGGTTGAGCACATAAGTGGGTAGAGAGGTCAGATTTGAATGCAAAATGGCATCATTTGAGGGAGAGAGCGCTAGAGTCATTGACAAGTTCAATGGGGAGAACTTTAGCCTCTGGAAGTTCAAAATGGAGATGGTGTTGGCCTCCATGGACCTTTGGGAGATTGTTGACGGATCTGAGGATGCTCCACCATCCGATGCGGACCCCAAAATCATCAAGGGGTACCAAAGGCGTGTGAAGAAGGCCATGTCTATCATTGGCATCAACTTGGTGGATAGTCAACTTCACCACATCAAGAGGTGTAAGGGACCAGGGGAGGCATGGAGGACACTTTGTAACATCCACGAGACAAGGAGCTTGTCCAACATCCTCTTCATTCGCCGCAAGTTCTTCACATGTAAGATGCAAGAGGGAGAGGACCTTCTAGACCACATCAACAAGGTAAAGGCCCTTGCTGATCAACTTGCTTGCTTGGAGGTGCCCGTGAGGGATGAGGATGTTGTTATGACCTTGCTTGAGAGCTTGCCACCCTCCTACGAGTACCTAATCACCGCCTTGGAGACTCTGCCCATGAAAGACCTCACGATGGAGTTTGTGACCGCACGATTGATGCATGAAGTGTCCAAGAGGAGGGAGAAGGAGTCGCAAGGTGATGATGCGGCAATGGTGTCAATGCAAGGAAAAGGAGGCATCACATCTACACGCAAAGAGACCAGGACATGCTACTATTGTGGTAAACTAGGCCACATTGCACGATTTTGCTTCAAGGCCAAGAACAACAACAAGGAGAAGGAGAATGCCAACAAAGCCAAGGACGATGATGACTATGCCTTTGCAACAAAAGATGGAGACCATTGCAAAGCCATATGCAAGTGGATCATGGACTCGGGAGCCACCAACCATATGACTTCTCATAGAGCCGCATTTGACATGTATGAGGTAATTCCAAAACGCAATGTGATCATGAGTGATGATAGCATTGTTGAAGCAATTGGAATGGGATCCATCCTTGTGGAAGTGATGGTGAAAGGGCAAACCAAGAGGGTCAGAATCAAGGATGTGCTCCATGTGCCAAAATTGCATGCCAACTTGCTTTCGGTGAGCAAAATCTTGTCAAGTGGGTGCAAAGTGCAATTCAACATGAATGAGTGCATTGTGAGGGCATTTGATGGAGAGGTGATTGCAATAGCCTTACGCAATGGCAACTTGTATGAAGTGACCTTCAACAAGGCATATAGGCTCATGTGTTTGCAATCCAAGAAGATGATCAAGTGTAGGGATGTTGATCTCATGGAAGATAGCACTAGTGTGCGCACTGATTTGGAGATGCGTCCAAGTGGGAGAAATGAGACCCCTAATGTGATGATTGTGGACACATCTTCCAAAACACCCTATGTGGATGATGATGCCGAAAAGGGTCCAAGCAATGAAGAGGCAACACCAAACCCAGGTTGTTCATCAACACCTTCAAAACCATCTAAAGATGCAAGCACAAGTAGTGAACATGAGGGGCGGCCCGGGGAAGAGCGTAGGTACCCCTTGAGGGAGCGGCGACCGCTTGGAGATTGGTGGAAGAACCACATCTTATCCAAACAAGATGTGGAACGTGCTAATGTTGCTTGTCTTGATGATCCATTGAATTTGTGTGATGCAATGCATTCGGAGGATGCAAGCAAGTGGGAGGCACCCATGCAAGATGGCAAGGAGCACCTCGTGTGTAAGTTGAAGAAGTCCTATTACGGGCTTAAGCAATGTACAAGAAGCATGGGATTGCGAGTCTTAGATTACTTGCAAAGTGGGAGTGTTGAAGATTATGATAAAACATAGATAATGGTGTTCTAGATGTTAGAAATAATCTTGTAGATAAGTGTTGCAAATAATCTAAGACATAGGTAGATTTGGGATATGTTAGTACCACCAACATGTTAGAATAAGGAGGAAGATATTTATCCCATATGCTTTGTCAATGAGGTGGTACAGGGAAGGGAATAAAGAGCAAGGTTGGAGGAGAGTTGGCTCTCTTACTCCAAGCATTTGTTCACATACTTGTGTATGTTTTATGTGCTTGTGATTGCTCTAATATCACACAATCTCTCTTCTAATCCTAATAACAATCTCTCCTCTAATCTAATCCCAATAGCACTCCCATCAACAAATTTCCAAAGCCCATGTTTGGAAAGCATCATGCGCATTTTGAACTTCCAAAGGTGAAAGTTGCCGCCATCAAACTTCTCCATGACTTTCAAAGACTCCATTTGAAAAGAAGACATTTTGAACACAAATGCCACAACAAGCACTCTCAAACTTGAAAGTTGAAGTTTTCAACAACTAAAAGAACTCTCTTCCAAACACTTTCACTTTGAAACTTGATACTTTCAAAACCAAGTTTTTCACACTTGAAAAACTTACAAGACCTTGAAGAAATCTCTTCCACACCTCACACTCTCTTGGAAAGACTATTACTCTCTTTGCAACCTTGGAAAGTAAAAGCCTTCCTTCAAAAGGATTCTCCTTTTCTATGTTGTACAAGGAAACACTTTCAAAAACTTAAAAACAAGCTTTTCCTAAAACCTTGACAAGAAACTTGAAAAACTTCTCTTACACCTCAAACTTCAATGTTGAAACTTTCAAAAATTTGAAGAACTCTCTTTCACACTTTTGAACTTAAAACTTGAAACTTAAAGACTTGAAGAACACTCTTCCACGCTTAAGAACTTACAACACTTTGAAGAAGTCTCTTCCACACCTCCCACTCACTTGGAAAAGTTGCAAGCTCCTTGTATGCTACCACTTGGAAATGAACTCCCACTCACTTTGCAAACTAAGAACCTTGTCTCAAAAGGATTCTCTCCTTTTTTCTATGCAATACAAGCTCAAAACCTTTCACTACTTCTTGTTCTAACACAATGTCCTTTCTCTTGCTTGGTGTGGGCCCATAACCTATTGGAAACAACTTGAAAACAAGCAAGAAATGAAAGCTTCAAGGTTCATGAAATGGAACAATTGTATTAACTAACAAGATGATTACAAAGGTTGTATGCAATCACAAAACTATGGCTTGCAACAACTAACAAAGGTTGAAGGTTCTATGTGCACTCAAAAACCATGAAAGGAAAGAATGAAAGACAACTCCAAACTACTCCATTATATACTATCTCCTAACCCTAAAGTAGCCGCCACCAAACCCTAACCCTAGCCGCCGCCAAACCCTAACCCTAGCCGCCGCCAAACCCTAACCCTAGCCGCCACCAAACCCTAACCCTAACCGCCGCCAAACCCTAAGTAGTCTCCACTTCTAAACCCTAACCTAACTACTACAAGGATGTGAATACTATTCATCCATTTGATGAATGTTTAACACATTCATCAACATTGGGAATTAGAAACGAATAGTATTTCTAACAATTTTGAACACCCATTTGTAAGAAACGGGTTTCCTACCAACATGAAGTGGTACAAAAGTCCATGTTCTATTTGCCATGAGGGAGTTATATTCTTCTTGCATTACGCACTCCCACTCCTTGGAATTTTCACATGTCAATGCTTCAATATTTCGGGGCTCCTCCAAAAATGCAACAGTGGCACGTTCATTAGATGGCTTATCATTCGAAACAACAAATTTTTCTTTTGATGAAAATTTTGGCATGGATTCACTTTGGACACCTTCCACTGCTATTTCATTTAGAGGTGTATCCCAACTAAAGGTCAATGATTTTTCTCCTTCAACTTTTTTGGTCATAATTCCATGCATTACATTTTCTAGTTTCTTGGGATGGAACATACCACCTCTGTTTTTTGACCCTTCAATGAACACGACATCTCTACTTTTGATGATTCTCTTAGTTTGTACACAAATCAAATGATATGTTTTTATGCCTTCATAACATCTTAAAAACACACAAGGTATGGATTTAGACTCTAACTTGGTCCTATTCTCATTAGGGACATGTGCAAAGGCTTTACAACCAAAGATTCTCAAATGAGGCAATTGGATTTCCTACCATTCAATGCTTTTTGAGGGTCTTGGAATCAAGAGCCTTGGTTGGACATCAATTTTTTATGTACACCATTGTGTTCACTGTTTCACCCGAAAATTCGAGTTTTAACCCTTGTGCAAGAGCCATGCTTCTTACACATTCCATGATAGTTCCATTAACATGTTCCGCAACATCATTTTGTTGTGGGGAATAGGGCGTAGTTGTTTGTTGAATTTCACATTTTGCAAGAAATGTGTCAAACTTCTTAGACACAAATTTTCCTTCGTTGTCGGATCGTAAGACTTTGATTTTGTGACCAATTTCGTTATCCATCGATGCCTTGTATTGTTTGAATTTTTCAAACACTTATCCTTTGGCCTTCAAAAAATAGACATGAGTTTTCCTTGAAAAATTATCAATGAAAGTGATAAAGTATCACACTCCACCATGCAATGTAATCCTCATTGACCCGCACAGATTGATGTGGACAATCTCCAAAAGTTGTGAAGCCCTCGTTACTCCGTCCTTGGGAAATGATGTTTTTTTATGTTTACCTTTGATGCATCGTTCACAAATGTGATGCAAAGGCACTTCTTTTAAATTCATGCCATCGACCATGGCATCCAACTCCTTGTCATGTTAGAGATAGCCAAATCTTTCGTGCCAAAACATCGCACCTTCATTCAAAGAATTTGCAATGTGAATCGTGTCCTTACACACCTTCATATTAAGAATGTACAAGTTTTTGTCCCTTTGTGCTTCCACCACAACAACTAATCGAGCATCATTGACCTTACAACCATCCTTGTCAAACTCCATTTTGAAACCTTTAGAAATGAATTTATTCATAGAAATGAAACTTTTTAATTTTAGGAACATGAAGAACTTGGGTGATGGTTGCGTGTGATAATTCGCCTTCCACTTGCATTGTGGCTTTGATGTTGCCCTTGCCAATGGATTTCAAAACGGTGTCATCACCCATTATCACCTTCATTGAGGAAATGCATTCGTATGTGGTAAACCATTTTTGTTCGAATGTCATGTGTTATGTTGCACTAGAATTAACAATTTAATCATATGTGGTATGATCATTGACATTCAATGCGGCAACAAACATTTGTTTGTGATCTTCATAAGCTTGAATGGCTTTTTTTTTTTCATCATTTTTTTTCTTTAAACAATTTTTCACAAAATGTTCAGGTTTTTACAATAGAAACAAAGCTTCTCATTTGACTTGTGAGTTTTGTTCACTGATGTAATAGTTTCAAAACTCTCACATTCTTTTCTTTTTGACATTTTGTGAAACAACCTTGCTACAATGAATTGAGGGTCTACATCTTCTATGGACATGGACTTTAAGCTTGTGACTAAGTTATGAAAGGATGGAGGAAGGCCCATGATAAGTACCATGTAAATCTACATCTATAATGTTCACTTCAATGGAACATAGTTGGTCCGTAAGGGTTTTCACCATGTTGATGTGTACAAGCATGTCATATCCTTCTTACATTTTGATGGTGAAGAATCTCCTATGAAGGAACAAATTCTTACCAATTGTCTTAGCTTCATGCATATCACAAAGAGCCTCCCACGCACTTCTCACGTGGTCACAATATTGAATGTCTACAAGTTGGGCATCCGTGAGATGTTCACAAAGCAATGCAAAAGCCTTCATCTTTTTCTCATTATAATCAGCCCTTGCAACTTCACTTGGCAAGGTGGCACTCCCGTCAACAAATTTCCAAAGCCCATGTTTAGAAAACATCATGCACATTTTAACTTCCAAAGGTGAAAGTTGCCACCATCAAACTTCTCCATGACTTTCAAGGATTCCATGTGAAAAAAATACATTTTGAACACGAAAGTTATAACAAACACTCTCCCAATGAATTGAAAGCTTTGGAAAAAATCTTTGACACCTTGCGTAAACTTGAAAGAAATTAAATTTTAACACATGTAAATCTTTTATTACACAAGCTTGAAATTTCACTTGAAACTTGCAAATGGGAAGAACTCTCTTTGACACACTTGAAATTTGAGGTTTTCAACAACTCGAAGACTCTTGCACACACCTCAAACTTTCAACAAATCGAAAAACTCACTTACACACACTTTCTTAAATTTCAAAGTTGAAATTCTCAAAAAATCGAAAAACTCTCTTCCACATACTTTCACCTTGAATCTTGATACTTTCAAAAACTTGAAGAATGAGTTTTCCAAACTTGAAAAAATTGCAACACTCTAAAGAAATCTCTTCCACACCTCCCACTGACTTGGAAATGTAACAATCTCCTTGTATGCCACCGCTTGAAATGGATTCCCACTCTCTTTGCAACCTTGCAAACTAAAAGCCTTCCCTCAAAAAGATTTTCCCTTTCTATGTTATACAAGTTAAATCCGTGACTACTTCTTGTTCTAACACAATGTCCTTTCTTTTGCTTAGTGTGGGCCCATAATCTATTGGAAACAACTTGAAAACAAGCAAAAAGTGAAACATTCAAGGTTCATGAAATGAAACAATTATATTAACTTCTTAAAAGATTATAAAGGTTGTATACTTCAAATGCTATAATCACAAAACTATGGTTTGCAACAACTAACAAGGCTTAATGTGCACTCAAAACCATGAAAGGAGATAATGAATAATTCATTCACAAACATCTCTATATATACAACTCCCTAACCTTAAAGTAGTCGCCACTTTAACCCTAACCCTAAAGTAGCTGCCACCTTAACCCCAACCCTAAAGTAGCCGCCACCTCCAAACCCTAGCCACCACTTAACCCCAAAGTTCACACAATTTCTAAGCCCTAACTTTAGTTATTAAGGATGTGAATATTATTCATCCTTTTGATGAATATACATCACATTCACCAACTTTGGGGATTAAAATCAAATAATATTTCTAACATTTTAAACATTGTGAAGGGACCAAAGCATATCGTTTGACGTGTGTAGAAACCAAAAGGATCATCAAAATGTTGTGTTCCTTGAAAGGACAAAATAAGTGGAAGGTGTTCATGATAATAAACCCTTTTCAAAGTAAGTAGAACACATTGTTGTGGATGAAATTGTGAATGACGATGAACTTGTTAAGAATGTTAATCGTATGTTTTTGAAGGCAAGATCGGCAAAAGATGTGGAAGGTGATGAATCTACATCAAACTCTTATTCGGAAGAAGAATTTACTCCACCACAAGATGAGGGTTTGAATGAACCACAACAAATGGACGAATAGAAATGCCCCAAAAACAATGTAAGGAGTAGCCTTGCGATTAGTGGGTGATCACCAAATAGGTGGAATAGACCACCATAGTTTTTTCAGAAAAACCTCAAATTGTGGAAAAGTTGTTGAAAGGCGAGAATGCAAAGAGGTGGGAGATTGCCATGCAAGAATAATACAACTTTCTTGTCGTCGACAACATTTGGTTATTGGTACCATTCCCAAGGAAGCCCATTTCTTGCAATTGGCTGTTCAAAATCAAACATGGGGTCGATGGTGAAGTCGAACGTTACAAGGCCAGACTTGTAGCGAACTTTCACCCAAACATTTGAAATCAATTACAATGAAACTTTTGCACCTGCTACAATTTTTATGTCAATTCGTTATATCTTAGCATTAATGG
Source organism: Sphagnum contortum (assembly GCA_963920785.1). Taxonomy (NCBI): domain Eukaryota; kingdom Viridiplantae; phylum Streptophyta; class Sphagnopsida; order Sphagnales; family Sphagnaceae; genus Sphagnum; species Sphagnum contortum. Next base: position 855,871 of record OY987295.1, on the reverse strand, counting down.
CCATTGAAGACATGGAGATTCATAAAAATGGATGTCAAAATCACAATTTTCAATGGTGACCTTGAGAGGAAATCTACATGGAACAACCCGAAGGATTCATACATGGAGGGGAACATCTTGTGTGTAAGCTACACATGTCAATGTACAACTTGAAACAATCTCCAAGGGCTTCGAACCAAAAAATTAAATGTTTTCTTGAAAAACATCAAATTTGTGAGGAGTGATGTAAACTTTATCATGTATGTAGGGCAAGTCAAAGATGTCAAAATTTTCATTGTCATCTATGTCAATAATCTCATCTTAAGGTTTTGCAAGTGAAGGAAGAACTTTCTCAAAAATTAAAATTGAATGATTTTGGCCATTTACATTCCTTCCTTGGCATGGAAGTGGAAAGGGATCGTGCATAATGCCTTCCTTACATTGACCAAATTAGATATTTTAAAGAGATTCTCAAACACTTTTGCATGGAGGATTACAAAGCCATCGGAATGCCACTTGATCCTAATACAAAGTTAAAGAAGAATGTGAACAAAGATGATAAGATGGTGAAGGTTGCTTATCAACAAGTTGTGGGGTCCTTTATGTATGTAATGTTATGTACTTGTCGAATTTGGCATACCTAATAAGTGTGGTGACTACACATGGCTAATCGAAGCCTAAAACATTGGATTGTAGTTAAGTGCATTTTCAATACTTGCAAGGCACTTTGCCATTCAAATTACACTTTAGAAGATTACCACCCCAAGAGGGTCGGATATTGTGATGCAAGCCAATGACCTTGAGGATAGGGGATCAATCCACCATAGGGTTTATTTTGTGATGGGAGGTGGAGTTATTTATTAGAGTAGTAAATAACAACCTATAGTCACTTTGTCAACAATCAAGGCCAAATACTATTGGGATTAGATTAGAGGAGAGATTGTTATTAGGATTAGAAGAGAGATTGTGTGATATCAGAGCAATCACAAGCACATAAAACATACACAAGTATGTGAACAAATGCTTGGAGTAAGAGAGCCGACTCTCCTCCAACCTTGCTCTTTATTCCCTTCCCTGTACCACCTCATTGACAATGCATATGGGATAAATATCTCCCTCCTTATTCTAGCATGTTGGTGGTACTAACATATCCCAAATCTACCTATGTCTTTGATTACTTGCAACACTTATTTACAAGATTGTTTCTAACATCTACAACACCATTATCTATGTTTTATCATAATCTTCAATATCTTCAACACTCCCACTTTGCAAGTAATCTAAGACTCCTAATCCCATGCTTCTTATAAGGTTTTGATGCCGCTACTTTGCTAATGCCTTTGTCAACACATCCGCCACCATATTTTGAGTTGGGCAATACTTGAGCCCTATTTCTCCATTCTCCAACTTCTCTCGAATGAAGTGGTGTTGTATGTCAATGTGCTTTGTGCGAGAGTGGTGCGTTGGGTTCTTTGCAAGTGCAATGCATCCCTGATTGTCACACATGATGCTCGTTGCTCCAACTTGCACAAGTCCCACATCCGCCATTAACTTCCTCAACCATATGGCCTCCTTGGTGCATTGGCTAGTGGCCATGTATTCGGCCTCTGTGGTAGACAAGGCAATTGTAGGTTGCCTCTTGCAATTCCATGAGATGGCTCCAAGACCCACAAAGAACACGTACCCCGTGGTTGAACGTCGCTCATTTGCATCTCCACCCCAATCAGCATCACAATATCCCCTCAAACTAACATCCTTGCCTCCAAGGCACAATTTGAAATCCAAAGTGCCTTTCAAGTACCGCATGATGCGTTTCACCGCCATCCAATGGGAAGGACCAGCCCTTGACATGAATTGACTAACCATGCTCACCGGGAATGCAAGATCAGGCCTTGTGCCCACCATGGCATACATCAATGATCCCACCGCGGCCTTATATGGAATGCCATGCATCTCCTCTTGAATGCCTTGAAACTCTTCCTCTGTGAGTTTCAACAGCTTGGAATTCACATCAAGTGGAGTTCCAATGGGCTTGCACTCCTCCATGTTGAAGCGCTTGAGCACCTCTTCAATGTACTTGCTTTGGCTCATGGTTATGGTGCGGTTCGCACGGTCTCTCTCAAACTCCACACCAAGGCAATAGTGCAACTCTCCAAGATCACTCATCTCAAATTCATCTTCAAGCCTTGACTTCAACCATTTCAAAATGCTCACATTGCTTGCTAAGATGATAAGATCATCCACATAGATAATGACTATCAACAAGTACTCACCCGTTTGCTTGACATATAATGAATGGTCCGCTTGGCTCCTACAAAAACATTCATGGGTGAAGAACATGTCAATGCGTTGGTACCATGCTCTTGGTGATTGCTTGAGCCCGTACAAAGACTTCTTCAACTTACACACGAGGTGCTCCTTGCCATCTTGCACGAATCCTTGCGGTTGGTCCATGTAGATGTCCTCCTCCAATTCCCCATTCAAGAATGCGGTCTTCACATCCATTTGGTGGATTTCTAGATCCATGGCAGATCCAATTGCAAGCATGCATCTAATGGTGGTGAACTTGGCCACGGGGGCAAATGTTTCATTGAAGTCCACACCTTCAACTTGAGAGTACCCCTTGGCCACCAACCTTGCCTTGTGCCTCACAATATGGCCTGATGCATCCCTTTTTGTGCGAAACACCCACTTGCATCCCACACTCTTACGATCCTTTGGAAGAGGGACCAATTCCCACGTGCCATTGGCCATGAGTGAGCCATATTCCTCTTGCATGGCTGCCTCCCACTTGCTTGCATCCTCCGAATGCATTGCATCACACAAGTTCAATGGATCATCAAGACAAGCAACATTAGCACGTTCCACATCTTGTTGGGGTAAGATGTGGTTCTTCCACCATTCTCCAAGCGGTCGCCGCTCCCTCAAGGGGTACCTACGCTCTTCCCCGGGCTGCCCCTCATGTTCACTACTTGTGCTTGCATCTTTAGATGGTTTTGAAGGTGTTGATGAACACCCTGGGGTTGGTGTTTCCTCCTCATTGCTTGGATCCTCATTGGCATCATCATCCACATAGGGCGATTAGGATGATGTGTCCACAATCACCACATTAGGGGTCTCATTTCTCCCACTTGGACGCATCTCCAAATCGCTGCCCACACTAGTGCTATCCTCCATGAACTCAACATCCCTACATTTGATGATCTTCTTGGATTGCAAACACATGAGCCTATATGCCTTGGTGCCTTCACAATACCCAAGAAACAAGCATTTTGTGCCCTTTACATCAAGCTTACCCCTCTTCTCATCCGGCACCATGGCATACGCAACGCATCCAAACACACGCATGTGTGATATACAAGGCTTTCTCCCACTCCACGCTTCCTCTGGTGTGATGGATGGCAAGGCTCTTGATGGACATCGATTCCTTGTGTAGGCCGCATTCACAACCGCTTCCGCCCAAAGTGACTTCTTGAGGTTTTGAGCATGAAGCATGCTCCTCGCCATCTCCACAAGGGTGCGGTTTGCACGCTCTGCCACTCCATTTTGTTGAGGTCTATATGGTGTGGAAGTTTGCTTCTCAATGCCGTGTGCCTTCAAGAAGCCTTGGAATCCCTTGGAAATGTACTCCCCTCCATTATCGGACCGAAAGATCTTGATTTTGCACTCTGATTGATTCTCCACAAGTGTCTTGAATTCCTTGAACTTGTCCAAGCACTCCCCTTTGGACTTCAATAAGTACACCCACACCTTCCTTGAAAAGTCGTCAATGTAGGTCACAAAGTACCTTGCACCACCAAGGGATGTGGTCCTCATGGGGCCGCATACATCCGAATGCACAATCTCTAGGGGCTTGGTGGCACGCATCCCTCCATCACTTGGAAATGGTTTGCGATGTTGTTTTCCCTCAATGCACCCTTCACAAACAAATGAAGATGTAGGGCAAGGCATGTTTCCAAGGTTCAGACCACTCACCATGTTTTGGAGCGCATGCACACCTTTGATGTTCAAATGACCGAGGGGACGATGCCAAAGCTCCAATGCACCATCAGTTGTTGAAGCTTGGGCCACGTTGGCCACATGCATCTCACACACCTTGGTGAAGGTCACTTGATACAAGTTGCCATCCCGTAGTGCTATTGCAATCACCTCTCCATCAAATGCCCTCACAATGCACTCATTCATGTTGAATTGCACTTTGCACCCACTTGACAAGATTTTGCTTACCGAAAGCAAGTTGGCATGCAATTTTGGCACATGGAGCACATCTTTGATTTTGACCCTCTTGGTTTGGCCTTTCACCATCACTTCCACAAGGATGGATCCCATTCCAATTGCTTCAACAATGCTATCATCACCCATATGCACATTGCGTTTTGGAATTACCTCATACGTGTCAAATGCGGCTCTATGAGGGGTCATATGCTTGGTGGCTCCCGAGTCCATGATCCACTTGCATATGGCCTTGCAATGGTCTCCATCTTTTGTTGCAAAGGCATAGTCATCATCGTCCTTGGCTTTGTTGGCATTCTCCTTCTCCTTGTGGTTGTTCTTGGCCTTGAAGCAAAATCGTGCAATGTGACCTGGTTTGCCACAATAGTAGCATGTCTTGGTCTCTTTGCGGGTAGATGTGATGCTTCCTTTTCCTTGCATTGACACCATGGCCGCATCATCACCTTGCGGCTCCTTCTCCCTCCTCTTGGACACTTCATGCATCAATCGTGCGGTCACATATTCCATGGTGAGGTCTTTCATGGGCAGGGTCTCCAAGGCGGTGATTAGGTACTCGTAGGAGGGTGGCAAGCTTTCAAGCAAGGTCATCACAACATCCTCATCCCTCACGGGCACCTCCAAGCAAGCAAGTTGATCAGCAAGGGCCTTTACCTTGTTGATGTGGTCTAGAAGGTCCTCTCCCTCTTGCATCTTACACGTGAAGAACTTGCGACGAACAAAGAGGATGTTGGACAAGCTCCTTGTTTCGTGGATGTTGCAAAGTGTCTTCCATGCCTCCGCTGGTCCCTTGCACCTCTTGATGTGGTGAAGTTGACTATCCACCAAGTTGATGCCAATGATAGACATGGCCTTCTTCACGCGCCGTTGGTACTCCTTGATGATTTTGGGGTCCGCATCGGATGGTGGAGCATCCTCAGACCCGTCGACAATCTCCCAAAGGTCCATGGAGGCCAACACCATCTCCATCTTGAACTTCCAAAGGCTAAAGTTCTCCCCATTGAACTTGTCAATGACTCTAGCGCTCTCCCCCTCAAAGGATGCCATTTTACACTCAAATCTGACCTCTCTACTCACTTATGCGCTCAACCAGATGCTAATTAGTGCTTAATGAACACTCTTATATGTAATTTGCTTCAATGCACTCTCATAAACACGCTCCAGCCCCTAGATGGTTAATTTGTGCACCAATGCACCTCCAATGACAAATCTCAGCCCTGAATGGCTCCCACTTGCATCAATGCCTCCTTACACACTCGGAATGCACTCAACCAACTCTTGCATCAATGTCTCCTTACACACTCAGAACGCACTTGACCAACTCAAATCAAGTGCTCTATGAATGGAATGTGCACAAATACACCTTAGTAACTCAATCAAGACTTACAATGCTGGATTGCACATCCAATGCTTCGAAATACCTCCAAAGAGCACCAATCTAAGAGTTGTGCGCCTCCAAACTCCAAATGGCCTCCAAATCTTCAAAGCTCCTCCAAAGCTCTTCAAAACTCCTCTAAGGCTCCAAAAGCGCCTCCAACAGTGCAAACTTGCTCCTCCAACACACACAAACCCTCAAGATCTCTCTCTCAATGCACACAAGCAATCAAACCTCTAATGATGCAATTTGCATGAGTGGGCCCATAACCTATTGGGATTAGATTAGAGGAGAGATTGTTATTAGGATTAGAAGAGAGATTGTGTGATATCAGAGCAATCACAAGCACATAAAACATACACAAGTATGTGAACAAATGCTTGGAGTAAGAGAGCCGACTCTCCTCCAACCTTGCTCTTTATTCCCTTCCATGTACCACCTCATTGACAATGCATATGGGATAAATATCTCCCTCCTTATTCTAGCATGTTGGTGGTACTAACATATCCCAAATCTACCTATGTCTTTGATTACTTGCAACACTTATTTACAAGATTGTTTCTAACATCTACAACACCATTATCTATGTTTTATCATAATCTTCAATATCTTCAACAAATACATGGCAAGTACACAAGCTACCAAGGAAAGCCACATGGATGATAAAGTTCACGATGGAATTATGGTACATGAAAAAAAAAAGGTGATGGTGATTTGATGTGACAACCAAGGTGCAATATCCTTGATGAAGAATCTCACCGAACATGTTCAAACAAAACACATTGATGTTCAACATCACTTTGTTCGAGAATGGATTGAAAATGGCAAAATCATGTTCGAATATTATTCAACGGAAGACATGGTGGTCAATGTGCTTACCAAGGCATTACCAAATAGAATGACATAACAATTTGATAACCATGTTCGGATTAGAGACTTCATAGAGTGGAAATGTTAAAAATATTATATGTTTATAATTCCCAATGTTGATGGATGTGTTAAACATTCATTAAAAGGATGAATAATTTCACATCCTTGTAATAGTTAAGTTAGATTGAATAATGGTAGTTAAGGTTTAAAAGTGGAGGCTACATTAAGGCTCGACGACAGCTATTAGGGTTAAGTGATGGCTAGGTTAGGGTTAAGTGATAGCTACTTTAAGGTTAATAAATATATATTGGAGTGGTTTCAAGTAGTATTTCATTTTCTCCTTTCATGGTTTTGAATGCACATAGAACCTTCAGGCCTTATTAGTTATTACAAGCCATAGTTTTGTGATTGTAGCATTTGAAGCATAAAACCTTTGTAATCTTTTTAGTCCATACAATTGTTTCATTTCATGAACCTTAAATGTTTCATTTCTTGCTTGTTTTCAAGTTTTTTCCAATAATTGCTATATGGATTTGACGAAACATGTTCCATAATGGAGGTAGCCACATATGTGAATTTAAATATAACATCATTGAAGATGTAATTTTTAAAAATTAAGCCCAAAACACATTCGTACTAAAAAATGTATACAAAATATGTACATGCAATAATATTGTCAAGACCCATATAGTGTCAAGTCCAAGACATATTTTATTTTTCTATTGGAAAAATTCTTCATTTTTGATGTGAAGACCAGTATCTAAGCTACAAGATCTAGCCATGGCACTTTGGTGGCATGTAGACATATCACTAAGCTAGTCTTCCAAGTGGTTTTTGACAACTCAACAGATTTACCATTCATAGAGATTGTTGATTATGTGAAAAATCAACCATTATCACCACTTTTGAATTATAATCCACTATAAATGCTCGCACAAACATGTTCACAACCTTGTGTAATTAAATCAAAAATTTCACCATGAGTTTATCTCTGATACCATTCATCTTAATGTTAAAACCAAGATCCAAGATTATTTGTTAACTCATTATTATATTTACTAGACAATTGTAGCATATTCATATACTCAAAAAGCTAGGATATTAGTTTCACTAATGTGAAGTCCAAGATCCAATGTAAACTAAACTGAAAGATACATCTTTGTTAATTTCCAATATTATTCATGATCATATTTTTTATGATAATTATGGAATATGTATTGTACTTATAGTATGATACACATACCATTGATAATGTGCAGACCAAAATCCAAGTTGACTATTGAGCTTTTATATAATTAATTATGAACTCTTATTATAAATTAAGAGCTCTAATAATATATCTTGACAATGTCAAGACTAAGATCCAAGGTGCTACACAATTGATCACGTACATACATATGCTAAATGTTAATCATCCATTCTGATTTCATACCGTTAATAATGTTAAGACCAAGATCTTAATTAATTATTTACCATCTAAATTTATATAAAAAATTGTGAACCCCTACGATAGAGAGCTATAACATTATCGATAATGTCAAAACTAAGATCCAAGCTATGGCCGTGTTACACAATTGATCACCACGTCATTGTGAAAATGTATTTACATGGTCATGATCACATATATACAAAGGGAAAGAGCTTTGACACTATCAATGATGTCAAAACCAAGATCCAAGGTTACAAATGAAGTTTATTGATGGTCTCAAATGTCCATTCACATATATTGGATCATGTGCTTCCAACCACTTAATTGTTCCAGCCATGGTTAGCTAGTGGAATGTGTCCATATCACTAGGGTGGTCCTCCAAGTATCTTTGGACAAGTGAGTGGATGTGCCACTAATATTGATTGCTAACTTTATGTGAACAATCAACCATTATCACCACTTTAACACTTTTTGGCCATGAGCCATAATCTACAATACATGTTCATGCATACAAGCTCACAATGTACTCCTTATATAATTAAATCAAATCTTCATCAATTTGTCTTTGATACCATATTATATTGATTTGAATGTGAAGTCCAAGATCCAAGATTATTTGCTAGCTCATTATTATCTTTACTCAAGAATTACAACATATTCATATACTAAAAAAACTAAGATATTAGTCTCACCAACATGAAGTCCAAGATCCAATGTAGACTAGATTGATATTATATTGTTTGGGTATTGCATTCATGGTCATATTCTATATGCTAATTAATAATAAATGGTTTTATAATATGATATACATAACATTGATAATGTGAAAACCAAGATCCAAGTTAACTATTGACCATCTATATAATTAGTTATATATTCTTAGAATAAAAAGCTCCAACACTATCAACAACATCAAAACCTTAATCCAAAGTGCTACATAATATTATTCATGTATGCATATGCTAAATGTTTATCATTTGTTCTGATATGTCATATCATTGATAATGTCAAGACCAAGATCCATTTATTATTCGTTGTTTATATAAATGGTTGTGAATGTTAGAAATGTTATTCATTTATAATCCCGAAGGTCAATGAACATGTTAAACATTCATCAAAAGGATGAATAATATTCATATCCTTATAGTAGTTAGGTTTGTCATTTTAATACAATTGCACACTTTTGATAAACTTTGGTGTTTAAAACCTTGTTTGTTTTCTAGTTGTTTGCAATAGGTTATGGACCCGTGCCAAGCAAGAGAATGAGCATTGTGTTGATATAAAAAAGAGTGAAGTCTTGGGCATAGAAAAAAAGAATTACTTGTTGAACCTTTTATTTTGAAATACTTCAAGTAAGCAAAAGCTTGAAGATAATTTTTTCAAGTGTGTGATGGTTTCTTGTTAATGTCTTATTTTGTGACATGGTAATTGAGTGGGAGAGATTTGAAGTGAGATCTTCAAACATAAGGAAGTTTTCAAATTAAAGTTTCCCCATTTGTAACTTCATTTGAGTATAGAAGACATAAAGCATTTGTCTTAAACAAAATGTCAACTTTCTTTGAAAATTTATGGAAAAGTTTGATGGTGACAATTTTCACCTTTGGAAGTTCAAAATTCGTATGATGCTTTCCAAACATGGGCTTTGAAAGTTTGTTGATGGGAGTGCAACAATTATGAATGATGAAGATGAGTGGTGCATTACAATGAAAAGGTGACCAAAACATTTGTAATACTTTGTGAACATCTCATAAATGCACAACTTGTGCACATTTAATACTGTGAAAATGTCAAGAACATTGCTAGCATGACAACCATTGGTTTTTGGTTAGATCATTTGGTTGGGATTGGTGAATTTGGAATAGTTGTAGAAATGGCAGAGATTTTTACAAACACTATAAAGTGCAACGAGATGCTCCATCATGGTACAAGCTAAGATAAATAATGTCTATGTAGATGGACAACCCATGATGGTCCAAAATGATCATGTTTTTAATTGCATATATATATTTCCACCCATTAACCCATGTGCAATGTGCTTGATTTTGCTAGAGCTTATGAATTTCAATCAAAGTGCCATCAACAAACCCAATAGACATGAATGCACACCCAAAGTAACCCTCTCATTTGTTGTGGGCCATTAAATCTCATCCTCAAATTTATGGTTGATGGATAATGTGATGAATATTGCATCATCACATAATGCAAATTTCAACCAATTTCACATAAAGGCAACATACGTAGTGACATTGTCATGCTTCATGTAAATAATGAAGTTTAAAAGACATTATTTAGCTGTCAATGTTGACGGCCTGCCTAATACAATTGAAACGTCACCTATTATGATGCAAAACAAAACATTATACCTGAAAACCCTACTTAACCCCCAAGAACTTACACCTTAATCATAACCCCGAAATCAACCCCAAACCTTAAACTTCAAACCTAAAACCTCAACATGAACCCCCTAAACCTAAGCCCTAAAATTCAGACCTGAAAACCTTAAACCCTAACCCAAAACCCAAAAATTCAAACCTAAAACCCTAACCCTAAACCCCAAAAATCAGAATTGAAAGCATAAAATATGAAAGAAGAAGCTCACATGTGGATCTAATGTGGGCTTTAATGGCAAGGACCATTCGAGAAGCCAACTTGTCAAATTCCTCAAAGTAAAGTTTGTCAATGTCTTAAATAATGTCGATGTGGTTCGCATAGTACCCAAAACATCCCGGACACCAACAATTGAGTCCACAAATTGACCCCCCCTCCCCCCCCCTTCCCATCTCTTGTGAATTCAACAAATCATCGGTGTTGGAAGCCATCATTGCCATCATCTGAAAATTCACAATGTCATGTTGGTCCATGTCTTACAAAATATCCTTTCATCACTTGAAGATGAAGTGGAATCATCAATATTTGGAGAACTTGAGGAAAGACTTGAAATGAAAACAAGAAACAATGAAACAAGAAGGAAAACTTGTTGCTTATATAGTTCACATGGGAGGTTGAATCTACATTTTAAGTACTAACCTATGCTAAATGTAAACCATATTCTACAGAAGTACAAGCCATCATTTTAACCTTAATGTTTTATTTCCTAATATTAATTTTTGAAAATCATACTTAAAAAGTCTAATCCTAAAACTAAACCTTAAACTTTAAACCCTAAAATCAAACCATACAATTTAAACCTTAAAAAGACAAAACCTAAGCCCTAAAATGCAACCTTTAAAAAGTCCAACCCCAAACCCTAAAACTAAACCTTACCATGTGAACCCACAAGAGACCAACCTTAAACCTTAAACTAAACCTTAAAATCCACCCCTAAAAGGTGCAACCCTAAACCTTGGAACCAAATTTCAACATGTGGGCTCACAAAAGAACAACCTTAAACCTTAAAATTCAACCCTTAAAAAGCACAACCCTAAACCCTAAACCCTAAACCAAACCTTACCATGTGGACTCACACAAGACCAACCTTAAACCCTAAACCAAACCTTGAAATTCAACCCCAAAAAACACCCAACCTAAACCTTAAAACCAAACCTTACACATGGACTCATAAAAAACCAAACATAAACCCTAAATTTGACCCCTAACAAGCCCAAACATAAACCCTACAACCAAACCCTAAAAATCCAACTAACCCCTAAAAGTGAAACCCTAAAGAACCCAAACTTATACTTAAAAAATTAAAACTTCAAAACTTAAACCCTAGTATTTAACCTTTGAAAACCCTAACCCTAAACCCTCAAAATTCATCCCTAAAGCCCCAAACCTTAACCTTAAAAATTGAACCTTAAAATACTCAATAGCCAAAACCAATAGCTAATAGCCTTAATAAATACTCAATAGCCAAAACCAATAGCTAATAGCCTTAATAAAGTCTATAGCCATCAACAATAGTCAATAGTCGTTAGCCATAACAATAGTCAATAGCAAAATCAAATAGTGAATAGCCATAGCCAATAGCCAACATCACCTTAGCCCCTGAGCCCATATACCTAGCCCCCATAATATAGGCTAGAGGTGGGCAGCCCATATTGAAAATAAAAAAGCTGAATTTGGGGATCCCATCCTGTTTTCCCAACTTGGAGCCCTTTTGGTCCCCTATCCTGAGACTTTATTACGAATAACACCAAAACAAGGGATGAGCAAAGAGTGGTGAAAGTGGGACCCAAACAGGGTAACACTTTGCGGATAACTTTATTGTCAATGTAATTCCCATTGCTTGAAGGACTTTAGCAATGTGCACAAGACGTTGTTGATATCACTAGATACACAAAAATGACATACCAGAGGGGAAAATTCCTCTCCCTTGGAGTCTAACAAGAACCTGCACACCTTGTCAGCAATGAGTCTCTTCCAATTCAAAGTGATCTTGCCATTGACATTGCACACATTTTCCTTTGAATCCTATTCTTGCAATGACAACAAAAAACCCAAAGCATGTAATTTACACCCTTTTAATATGGCTTTGACAGAATATGGAAGGATGTTTGTGTTTCCTTTACCCTAAATTGTGTTAGTCCAAGGACCATCATATCTTCACGTTAGAAGCATGTCTAACATAGGCTTAAACTCAAAATAATAGAAGTTCCTTTTCCTAGTCAAATTAGTGTTGTGCCTTACTTCCAATTCTACTCTGAATGCAAAAGCATACACTAAGTCTTTGTTGGAGGAACACACCTTGACGATTTACACAGGATTAGATCTCAGCAACTTCCAGCAGATTGATCAATCATTGGCATTTCAATATCAATTAGTCTGCTTACCTAAAGAAATGCTTGCAAAATGCAATGCACTCCTAATTTTAACAATGATTTGTTTTAGCATGGTATGATTTCTCCACACACCATTTGGGGTGCACCAAATGTGTACATAGAACTACAAAGTCGATGCTAGAACTACTCCACGAAACTGATATGAGAACTGCTAAACACTAACAAAAGCATTCAGCAAACCACAAAGGTCAATCGATTTGGCTCCATGTTGTAGGATAGTTATAGCTAATATCCTTGCCCACGTTTCATGTGACCTATATAATGTTGGTGTTCTTTTCAAGGGGCTCAGATTACAAGCTTCAGAGATTGGCAAAGAGAGAAAAATATATATTGCTTCAAAGATGGAGGGCAAGCCGAGACAACACCTGAGCCAGTGACCTAACAGACTTTTCAACATATCAGTTAGGAGCTTGTTAAAGCAAGCAACACAGCCACTGTTAGCCAGAATATTTGTCAATGTCGATAGGCTGCTCCACAACAAGATTGAGGAAAAATCGCGTTCATCTCATTCAGACATCCTTCTCTGTTTTTTACTACTCAAGTGTAGAAAATTTGATGATTTCCATGAGCCTAAAGCTCTGCCAATTTAAAAAAGTCACAAAACCCGTGAATTTTAGCACTTTTTTCTTGAATTTGCACCAATAAAAATTATTGGTGAGGATGCAAATGCAAACTTTGAATGCTTAACTATGAAAACTTAATGACCTTCAAAACCCATATTGGGCACAAATGAGGGAGTCTTGGAGTTAGTGACAACCCCAATATTCTTTTTTTAAATACATTATCACTAGATGAAACTCCTGTTCATAAACTTTTAGTCCATAGGAGTAATACATTTCATCTTCTGACTTATGTGTACATATGAATTTGACCATATACACTCATAATAGCATGAAACAATCAACAACAATAAGCAGAACATATGAAGTTAGAGAGTAGGTTCATAGAGATAAAAAGAGATTAAGCAGAAGAATGAAGTAGCATCAAGACCACAACAAGCCATCAAGTAGAGGTGCTCAACTTTGACAGGCAAGGAAAACAAGCACTGAACCATCCAGAATAAGTACTACACTCAAGCACGCCACACTCAAAGCAAGACCATATACAAGCTGGAAGTGCCTGCAGAAGTACTTCAACTGATAGTAAGGTGGATACACCCATTGAATGACCCACAAGTTCTGAAGAATTGAAAGAAAAATAAAATTGTAATATCCTAGAATTCAAGCATCTGGATGTAAAGATGCAACAGTTGCAACAGACTTATCCAAGAGACCATGGATTTAAATTCAGATGCAAAGTAGCTGTAGGCAATGGTAATGGAAAAGCTGCACAACTTGAACATGAATACAAGCAGTTTCATACTGATGGAAACATGTAAACCCTGTTTTTATCCAAACCTTATCCAAAATTTTCATCCTCATTCATGCCTGCTACTTAAATGAAGCACTGCTTGTATGGTTCACTGCATTATGTGCACTTGTATAAAACTGCTGTTGGTTATCAAGCCCCATCTGTGCCTATTGCAGTTGCTGAAGCTGCTGTGAATTAAGGGGTTGGTTTGGCAGATGATAGAAGAGCTGCCCACCCAAATTCTGGCCACTGCTGTTAGTTAACTGTCCTGTTGCCACCTTCAAACGCTGCACCTCTTCTCGCAGCGCATCATTTAAAGCTGCATTCCACTCACCAAATTCAGCACACTATAGTGCAAAACCCCTAATCAACACAGTGATATCTGCCCGAGGACACTAACTGAGTTGTACCCACAGGTCATCATCTGCTCACATCTGAATGGACTCATCAGCATGTAATTTCTCTGGAAAGTGCAGATAGTGCCCAAATTTAGAAGAGACAATCAAACAGGTATACCATCCCGCAACTGGGCTTGCTGCTCCATAGACTGCAGTCGCAACTTCAGCTCGCTATTTTCTGTGGTCAGGCCTGATGAATCTTTCTGCAACTCAGCCAAACACAACCAAACCACCTGCCTAAAAATTCATGGCAAGTTTCAGAACAAATGTAACTACAAAAGATTGTACTTTGCTCCCTGCTTCAAGCAACTCTAAAATAATCATGAGTGCTACTTCCTCTACTCTGAACCTTCAGTAGAATTTTAAATACACAACACAGGTCTACTGCAAAACTATAAACAACAAAAGTGGACCAATCCACAGTACCATTACCTGCCTACAACAAGGAAGCTTCCTCCTCCCTAATCAGTTAATACACAAATTCTAGGAGCCAGAGATCTCAATTTACTTCATCACTCCCTCTCATCACTGATCATAACCAGTACATGTAATCTGCACCAAACTGGGATAGAGGTTCATCACACATGATATTAGATGTGAGATTCACAGATATTCTGGAAAGTCTGACACCAAGTCAAGGGTATGACACTAACGTATTCAAATCCATCTCAGAGTTACATCCTCTCCATCCTTAATAGCCATCATACGCAAATGCACTGTGAGCAGGAAGTGTTTCCTGGACTGAAAACATGTTGACCAATAAAAAACCTGACGAGCTACCTAAATTCTCTGCAAACCACTGCTGGTCCTAAGATATGCCCTGAATATACCTAATACCAGCAAAGGTGGAAGAGAAAAGCTATACAAGTGAATGAGCATGCTCTCATTCACTTCCACAGAAATCTTCAGTAGACTCAAAACATCACCAAAGATCAGGAGATGCAACTTGGCAGTGGCAGACTTAAGTCAGACAAATGAGACTCATTGTGAAGCATTAGCACAAACGGACAACAGATTCCAAGAAGCAACCATTCTGGAATTCTCAAAAAGGACTTGCTTTGTCTTCAAAGTTTTATGTCCACACAAATTGTGACACTTGAAAACTGGAGAGAAAGGTTCAACTCTCTTCAATCATGAGAACCTTACCTCAAGCTCTCCTTTGAAGAAAAAGACAACACATAAGATACTCTTCATAACATTGACTATGGTTCAAGGTATAAAGCATGGACCAAACCTGCAACATGGTTAGCTGTGCAGATAGTGTTGTTGCCTCTGTCTGCAGGGTCTGCACCTTGCGTTCCAACTCTGAAATGTACCTCATCTTTCGCTCCTTAGAGCGTGCTGCAGATTGTCTGTTGGCCAGAATCCTGAATTATGCCAAAACCTCACTGTAAGGTGCGTCCCTCCCATTCACGTCCCACACCCAAAAGGATGTGCAACAAACTGGGACACCTCTATAAAAAGCTACGCAGGACAACAAAGACTGACTTGAAAAGTTCAGACTGACAGCTCAATAGCAGCTGCTAATCCTTTAGCTCCAAGAAGAGGGTAAGGAAAGAATTGAACAACAAAGACAGTGAACTCTTTATCGCAAACTGAATCTAAACAACAGCCGAAAGACTATCTGGAAAGGACAAAGAATCATACCTCTTCGCTCGTTTTGGATCAATCAGGGCAATGTCAGCAAGCTTGTCAGAAGACATCACCTTCTTAACATCGACGCCATCAAATTCGCCAGCTAAGAGATCATGCTTGAAGGAGGTGGAGCCGTCCATAGAATTACTGTGTTGATGTCGCGCTCGTCGTATATCTGAGGCAATGGAGCTGCCAGAGGCTATGGCAATACTGGAGCGACCACCATTGGAAACTGCCGGCACTCCATCTACTGAGGGACTCGTTGAGGGGTATGAAGGAGGAACCAGTGGCAGAATGCCCCTATCTCCAGAAGCCTTCGGACCTGAAACACCCGATGTAGCACTGAAGCTGTTGATTTGCTCCATGTCAATGTACATAGAGAAAAGGTCCTCGGTATCATCCGACAGGGCAGGCATTTCGGAACAGTGAAATCCAAGGTCGCGCTCAAAAGACACATCCTCAGGTAAACGGAATGCAATTTCCGACTGAGCGCGGCGGTGACCCCTTTGTCGGGGAGGCGTATCGGGCATTCGATTAACATCGTTGCTGAAATTGTGAGCTGGAGTTGGCAACCGACCAGGCCCTGATGCAGTAGAAGGTCCCGGTGACGTCACATCTTGCATTGGAACATCGACTGAGTACGAGTCTTTCGTTCTCGTAGACGACTCTGAGACCGAAGGGGACGTCTCCCTCTTGACCGTGAAAGCATGCGTGGGTGAAGGGTAACCGACATAGCGTGACTGATGCCGTTGCGACTGGGAAGGATGCGGAGGATGTGTAGCTACATTGCTGTTGGTGTTGGTTCCTGAGCTCTTGGCAGCGCTTGTGGCAGCAAAGTCTGACTGAAGGCGCTCGACAAAAGCCTCGTAACCATCCCCCAACCCATCCATCTAGTTCTTTTGAACGATGCCACGCCGTGTACCCCTCTATTGCCTCGCAGACTGGGCTAAAACCCCTGCTCACAACACTATGTCACATACACCGATGTCATCTTGCATTTCCGACATGGCTTGTTGCTCAGAAGTAATCGACAGCTTTAATGACCACCCAACCTGCTTCCAAGTTACTGGCCAGTAGCATCCACATTACCACACATACTTTTGCGATCTATTCCCGGAACATGCCACAATGTGAGGAACCAGGACTGAAACCTCTTGCGGAACGCAAACCCTATCAACTGTCGACTTCTCAACGCAGCGACTTGGTAGCAAACACAAACCCCTGTCTGAAACGCGGATCAAGGAACTCGACGGGCGTTCGAGCCAAAAGTTTATATAGTGAAAGCCGAAAGAAAATCGCAGGTAGCCTCCGTCGGACAAAAACTCCTCGGATCAGGGCCTTCTTTCAATCAGCACAAATGGTTTAGAAGAACCAGAAGCTTCCCCAAAAGCGGTGTTCCACACGCGAGTGCGCAGCGACCGCGTAAAGTATCATCCGGGCAGGGTACACACCAATTTCGCATATAATAGTGACTGGTTCCAATCAATTATTTTTTCAATTTTCTGATGTTGCGTCATTGGCTAGCCTGCCAAGAGGGATTAAATATTAAATGTCGATAGGTTTTTAGTGTAGGGTGGGGGCATTCTCAATATAAGGGACCCAGGATGAGGCCATAGCTGAGTCTGGCCCGGTATTTTGAGAATGTGTAGCACCCATGGGCTTTACCTATTGCAAAGCACGAGGTAAAATTCATCATGAACCAAACCTATGTAGATCACAAGTCCAATGATGGGAGGGTTTTTATGCCTACTCCTCAATAGTGGGAGGGTTCTCACTTATAAGTAGGCATGATATCCTTTTCAAATTTTAGGAGGGGAATTCATGGATATAAGGTGCTTTTCATAATATATATATTTTTTAAATTGAGTGTTTTACGAACTTATCTAAATAATTTTTAAAAACTAGTTAACAAAATTTTAATCTTCTAGATTATTTTATCGTAAATTACTGTTGGTTATTATGTCATAAAATATTGTTAATTATTTTAATCCATTTTATTATATGCTATTGGTGGTTATTTTATTGTAAACTATTTTGACTATTATATCGTGAATTATTGTTGATTATTTTAGACCATTTTATATAGGCTATTGTTGCTTATTTTAAGTTACTTTAAATAATTTTAACATAAATTATTTTTTATTATTTTATCATAGGTTATTGTTGTTTATTCTATCATAAGTTATTATTGGTTTTTTTAAACAATTTTACTATAGAATGTTCTTGGTTATTCTATTGTAAGTTATTATTGTTTATTCTATCATAAACTATTGTCTTTTATTCTATCGTAAATTATTGTTGCTTATTTTAGGTCATTTTACCATAGGTCATTTTTGGTTATTCTATCATAATCTATTGTTGATTATTTTATTATAAACTATCATTTGGCTTTTTTTTTATGAATATTATAAGGTTTTATTGTTATTCTATTATTGATTATTTTATCGGAAGTTATTGTTGTTTGTTTTAAGCCATTTTACATTAGGTTATTACTATTATATCTTAAATTATTTTTCATTATTCCAGGTCATTTAATTATAGTATATTATAGGTTATTATATCATAGGCTATTAATGATTATTTTAAATAATTTCACCATAATTTATTATTGGTTATCCTGGGTTATTTATCATAAATTATTATTGATTATTTTATCATAGGCTATTATTACCTATTATAGGTTATTATTTATTATTGTACATTATTTTATCACATATTATTATTGGATAATATTAAAGGTTTTTCTTTTTATTTTAAAATTAAGGATTTCTTCTCTTCTTAGTAATCTAATTCTAGCTTTAAATAAAAATCAACAAATGAGCTTCTTCAAATCCGTGTATTGTGGAAATAAAAAACACAATATAAATTTTCCTAGTAAATGCAAAACAAAATTGAAATCAATCTTTTATGGAAAATGGAAAATAAAATCTCAAAGTTCAAAGTAGACCTATTCATAAACCAAAAATAAAAGCAAATAAGTGATCTCATATATCAAATAAAAAAGACATTCCAAAAAGAAGTTGTTTCATTATCCTCCAATCTTCTTATACTAATCACAACATTGTTTCAAGTTAAACAGTCACTGATTAATATAATAGTCGTAAATCTTAAATTTAAATTGTAGCAACTATTGGCCACATGTTCAAAACAACTGATTATTGTCAACAACCTATTGATTCACTTAATTCACTAGTTACCTTAACACTTGTTACCAAATATTTTAATAGAATAATTAACTTAAGGTTGTGTTATCTAATAATAATTGAATTAATTTTCAAAATAATATTGCTTCACTAGTTACCAATTGGTAAAACCCGATTATTATGTACATACTAAAAAATTGGGTTAACATTACCCTCCCTTGAAAACCAAATTTCATCCTCAAAATTAATCACTTACAACTATCAATTCTACCCGTGCAACAATCATTAACAATTGCTCACCTATGGTATCAATAGGTCCAGCTAAAGGAACAAGTTCAGACCCTAATCTCTCATCAATATTCTATCTACAATTCTAAAAACCTCAAAGGCATGTGTGATATGAATATCAACGTAACCTTTGTACCTACACCAATCTCTAGTATAGCTAATGGAACAAGATTAAAAGTAACAGGTTTTTCCAATTCTTCTACCTGAATACTAACAACTACAAACATGTACCTCCACAAATTTTGTGGGCAAAAAAAAGTATAAGGAACAACGGCAAGCTTTGTTCCTCCTCTCATTGATTATGGTTCCTCAATGGTAGTGTTAACAAGTTCACTTCGAAAACTCATAGCTATAGTTATTGCTTACACATGTGAAAAAATTTGGGAAGCAATAACCTGTACTTCAACCATTTTGCCAGTAGTTAGATCATACATGTACCTTTCAAATTGTAACCAGTATGCAATTAATTCATTCAAATAAGCCTCTTCATCCACACAAATGATCTCCAAACTATCTTGAATCTATTTTTTTGTAATCTCTTGTATGGTTTGCCACCATTCCTTTCATTTCGGGTTGTTTGCTGAAGTTTTGTTCTGCACCTTAAGCAAATCATTGTCCAAAACAATTCCTCAAATTCCCTCAACCGACTATCTGTATGGGTAGTTTGAGAAACTGTATTCAGTGTTTAATGAAGTGTCTCCAATTCACCTTTCAATTTTTTAATTTGTACCCAAAGCTCATGGGTACAATTCTCCATGTTAATGTTGACCTTTGTCAATTGCTCTCATTATTGGAAATAGGTGTTCTCCAACTCTAAAAGGTTTTTCTTTCATTTCACACTAATAACTTCCATCTTACCAAAATCTTTTGTTAACCGGTCAAAGTCAGTCTATAAAGCCTTCAAGTCATGATGGTTTTTTAAATGAGCTTGGTTCATCTCATTGTACTCCTATTGCAAATCTTCAACCTTCTTGATTACCTTTTCAGCTTCAACACCTTTGGCAACCATGTGTTTGTTCTTTGTCTACGATTTGAAAAACTATGTTTTCACAGTAGCCATATCCTTGTCCCTATTCTACAATGTTTATTTGTGATTAACCAATTTTAAGCAATGGGCATGTAGTTGGTTGTTAGTGTCCTCTAATAGGCTTTTAACAAAATTAAATCTAGTCGTTAAATTAGTTAAATTATTTATTGTCTAAGGCCAATTTTGGGCAACTAGGGCTATTTGCTCAAAGAAAAATATAACCTATTTCAGGCTTTCGTACTAAACATAAGCTACCAACATTTTAGGAAAAATACAAACAAGTATAGGTTGAATTGGTTCAACATGCTTAGACTGAAGTATTTGAATTAGTTTAATACCTATTAGTATTGGGTTGTTAACCTATTCTATAGGAGCAAAAGTTTTTTGAACAGGTGTGGCTTTTGATTTGGTACAGGTTCAAAGTTAGGTTCACTTGTATCCTCCATGAACTAATCACTTTCCATCCTTATTGATTTGTCATCATGTTGCATAGAAACATCAACTTCCATATCCTCATCTCCTCCTTCCATGATCATAATTTGTTGACACGTGTAAAGTTTCTTCTTTGGTGGTGAATTAGTTGGTTCTATACTCAACCAGTCCCTAGGTATTGACGACTTAGTGTTTGTATTTTCAACTAGTGTGATTGTCAAATTGGTTGTGGTGATATATTAGTTGAGCACACCAGTCGACATTCATTAATGAATTGTTCCATGTGACAACCTTAGGAAAAGGTGCTCTAGATTGTTCTTTAACAACCTTATTCTTCTATTTCTTTTGAGCTAGTTAAGGTTTTGGAGAGTCAACAGATGTATTTTTTTCTGATAGTGGAAATTAATGTCATAAACGAACTTCTATAACTGGTCCAAAATAATTGGTTGTTGCCTTCCTATCCATCCTATAATTAGTTTATGGTGCTTCGTCCATTGGGTTAATTTTATTGATATTTGTGTGAACATGATGGAACGCCAATTGATCTTCTTCCCTTTGTTTGCCAAATTAAGATAATGACAATGCAATTATTGAAATAAGTTAACCTTTCCAATTGATAAATGATTTACATAATTGTTGCAAATTCTGTGTGGTATTCCTCCTTCATCCGAATCATGCTCCATTGTTCTTTGTTGACAAATGCACTTGGTCTAACTATGTTCCAAAAGCAACTTGGGCCTCTTTGACTAATGTGTTCACTACATCAACCACTCCTTTAACACTAATGCCAAATTGATGAACGATCAACATTTGGTCACTAGTGATCTTTTCACCACAAACAATAGCTTTAATTTGTCCATCCTCAGTGGGCTCCGATGTGTGCAAAGACTCCTTTAATAGGGTTAGTCGTGGTATTGTCCATTGAATAATAAACAAGCCACCCAAACCAATTCACTTTGCCTATTGTCATTCTTTGGATCCCATCCAAATCCATTGCAACTTTCTAAATTTCTTTTGCTTCAGTAAGTGCTTATTTTTGAATTACTTTGGCAAGTGAACTGCCCTCCTCCACCTATTCTTTTCCCTTGCACCTCATCATGAACTTAGACTGTGCTTTGGTAGGTATAACAATAGGTATGTCAAGGGAATTAGGTTCCATGTCAAAGAATCCTCCTTCAAACAATGTTGATGAAAAATCTACCGGTTGCTCAACTTTGCTAGGTTGTTCAACTTCAATTTCAACTTATGTAGTTTTCTTTTCAACCTGTATTTCTTCCTCAAAATTACTAATTGTAGTGAATGCAAGTGTAGGAGGTGAAAAATGCTTTTGAAGGCCTCATAATGTCTTTTCAAATCCTACCATAATGGTAACATGTTGCAAAGCCTAAAAAAAATTCGTTCTACAATTCTTTCTTTTCTAGAGCTCTTACTACTCTTTTGAAATCTAGGAGGTGGCCTTGATGCAAGTGGTTCAATGTAAATCACACATGTTGCTCTAAAAGCTTCCTTTTTAGTTCTTTGTAGTTTTCTTTCTTCTCCCTCTTTATCTTCTATTTATCTTCTTAATTTTGCCTCCCTCTTGTTTACTCTCTCTCAAAACTGATCCAAGGGAGTGTTTATGCATTTTGGTGTAGCAAAAGGTATAAGAGATTCTAGAATGAAAACATGAGTTAAAACACATCGAAAAGTATGCCAATTTTTTGTAATACAACCATAGAGTGAAAAGTAGCAACATTTGAAAAGTAACCCAACTTTTAGGGCACACTTTCCTTAAGAAATTAACACCTTTAACTAGGTTTACTAAAACATCATTACTTTGTTCATAATTAAGCCTAATGGTATGTTCCCAATCGGTTGCTTTTTTCAATAGGTCATTGGTACACTTTTCAACCAGTTCTCAATTGGACAAACTACAATTGGTTCTTTTTCCAATCAAGTTGATTGTTATCAAACCTCTGGTATGAAATTTAACTAGTTCTTCAACAAACATGTTACCGTAATGGTTTGTTTTAGCGAGTTCCTCAAATAATAGATTACCAAAATAAATTATTTCAATTAGTTCCTCTTATATAAAATCATTAGGCTTAACTACAACATGTTGAAATGTGTGATCCTTCACAAACCTATAAGGTTTCAACTTGTTAATGTTAACTACTATTATAATAGGATCAAATTTATCAATGGTCATTAATAGTACGGTATTATTAGGTAAACAAATATTGGCATGACCGGAAAGGAAGTAACTGAACAGGAGGTCCTTGATTTTTCTGTTGTGCCGGAATCGCTGATCAGGATTTTAGAGTTAATTCAGCCGTCAACCTTCTTAATGAGAGTGGCGGGATTGATGATTTTAAGGAATGACGGTGGCGGAGTAAAGAAAAGGAGAAGCTTGGTAAAGAAATTGATAAGAGGGGAAGCAACAGCAAGTTTCAGGCAGGCAAATAGAAAGAGGAGGAGCTTGAGGTCTAAGAAGAGTTTGGCTGATTTTTGTGAGAGATGTGTAGATCAGCATTGGAGAGGACCAGAAGAGAAAAGAGAAGGTTTTTGGAGAGCAGGTTGTTGAGGAGAAAAAGGTAGATTGTGCTAGACGATTATGGAGATGTGTAGATAGAGGAGTAGATCGGTTGGTTTGGAGGAAGCTTGGACTGGTTACAAACTTTTTCCGTTGTGCCAGTAGCCAGCCAAGCAGTTGCAATTGGCATCAGGGAGCATAGTTTGAGGGAGTAGCAAAGTAAGACTAGAAAGCAGAGATAGATTGAAGTTGTTTGCACAAGAGCTAGAATCTGTGAGGAATGTTGGGAGGATGGCCCTTAGCTGTCTGTGCATTTGACGTTTTTGTATATATTCGCACTTTAAATGTTTGTAGTACATAAGCTTCGGATCAAGAAGAGTGTTGTTAGGGTCTTGATGTCGCATTCTGTTGAGGAAACAGGTCTGTGGTCTTGCTGAACATGTGCATGCCAAGAGTTACTGGTTGAAAGGACCAAGTCCTGTGAGCTGTCCGATGGGTAGCAGATCGGCAAAGATCGAAGGCAATCCGTGTCTATACATTATGTGAATAAAATTCTAGTTCTGAGTTCCATGATCGGAGCAATGAATGTTTCAAGAATGCAAGCTGTGTATGTTTGAAGATCTAGGTGTGCATACAGTTTGAGTCTTGAACAGAGTCTAAGAGAAACAGAAGATCAGGGGCCGCGATTCAGTTGTGGTACCTTAGAAGTTTGAGCTCCGTGAAGATCTGTGTCTTGCCAGGGTGTTCGATTAGATAGTGCACCCTCCTTTTTGGTGACATTGGATCTTATATGGTTTAAATTATCATCTATGAAATTTGGGGTATGTGTTTGATAAGCCCTGGAAACCATACAACATAATCTCCAAACTAGTATTTTGTTTCAATGTACCAGTTCTCAAACCATAACGGTTAGTTCCACTAGTTAAAAGCCACCACATCTTATGCTACTAATTGGTTATTTTAGAGTTTTTATAGTTTTGATAATCAATTAATTAGAACTCGAACATGTGTTGGATCATAATTCTATCATAGTTTGGATGTAATAAATATTCCATAAGTAAAAATGGGTGCACCCCATAAATAAGTTGAAATCAATTCCAACCTTAAAAGTAATTATATAAGAAAATATAAATTTTGGACATGTTATCCTAATCATTCTAGTTCTCATTCACCAGTTTTGTGAACAATGTACCAAAAACTTTGTTAATAGATTCAACTTGTCCATTTTTTTGTGGATATAAACAATGGAGCCAGTATGTCTTAGAATAAAATGATCAATTAAATAATGAATAACATCATTAGTGAAATGTGTACCTTGATCATTAATAATGGTCAATGGGTAACCAAACCGGATGATAATATGGTCAAATAAAAATTTCACAATAATAGTAATTATGTGCAAAACTTGCCTCCACCCATTTGGTGGCAGAATTAATGGCAACTATAATATATTGGTTGCCAAAATAATGATTTGTTGATAAAAAATTTATTTAGGCAAAATAATGATTAACTTCACCATATTTTGTACTAACAAATTATTTGTTATTTGTAACAAATCACAAGTTTGACGAAATTCATGAACATTTTTGTTCATGGTTGGCCATTAATAACCTGCATCAAAAATCTTCTTCACAGTAATGTCTAAAG
Source organism: Sphagnum contortum (assembly GCA_963920785.1). Taxonomy (NCBI): domain Eukaryota; kingdom Viridiplantae; phylum Streptophyta; class Sphagnopsida; order Sphagnales; family Sphagnaceae; genus Sphagnum; species Sphagnum contortum. The sequence continues at coordinate 830,775 of OY987295.1, read as the reverse complement.
AAAAATGTCCTCCTCCAACTCCATTGTGCAACTCTTGTACCATAGTTGGCACCTATTATGGTTGTAAACATGACAAACCTTGTTATCATGTCCAAAATCTATGAAATACTCAATCTTGTAAACATATGGATTAGTTCTCTAAGCCAAATATTGTTTTTTTGAAGTATTTTCTAGCAATATCCTTTTTAACAACTAATCATAAACATTCTATAACCAATCTGGCTATAATGTGAACATGTGAACATAAATGGTTTAATTAAATACACCAATTGGTTATTCTTGGTTGGGGAATCTACTTAATGCATCTATCATTAACTGGGATCTACCAGGTTTATAGACAAAATTGAAGTCACACTCCAAAAATATTAATAACCACCTAGCTATTTTGCTAAAAACTTGTGGCTTGTTAACTAAATACATAAAAGCCATGTGGTCAACATGTGGTCAACATAAAATACAAACTAATTAACCAATAAATAATGTTTGAATTTGTGTAAGGCATAGACCATAATTAAAGCTTCCCTCTCAATAGTATTATAATTCCTTGCAGTTAAGTTCAGTAATTTGGAGGCACACATAATCAATTGATTAAACTTACCAATTGGGTTCTGTGCAAGTATGGTTCCTACTACTAACTAGGATGCATCTATGTGTACATGATACTCAAGCTAATTATAACTAATTATAACCCAATTTAAACTAATTAGTATAGGGGCTTTTACATATTGGTTCTCAATCTCCTCCCATACATTTTGACATTTTGTAATCCATTCAAAAACTTCAAACTTCTTAAGTAGTTTGGTAATTGGTGACATAATGGAGGCAATTTTTTTGATAAAACATTCATAAAATTGTGCCCTCCCATTGAAAACTTGGAGCTATTGGGGGTAGTGAGTACTAGCATGTTTACTAAGGCTTCAACTTTCTTGGGATCCATAACTCTCCCCTCTTTGGATACTAAAAAATTAAAGATGGTTCTTGAAAATACCATGAACACACTTGTTTGGGTTTAGACTAATAGCGAACTCTCTGCACTTGAGGAAAATTTTCTTAAGTTTTTCAAGGTGAGTTAACAGGTCACTAAAGGCTGTAAAATCATTAATAAACATTTTCACGAATACATCAATGGAGTCACAAAATGTTTTAGTTCATGCCCTTTAATAGATAGGCAATCCATTTTTGACACCAAATGGCATCATAACCCACACAACTAACACACAAATGGCTTCCTCAATTGGTTTAATAAAACTAGTAGCTAATAATTTGATTGTCTTGCTTGACAATGGTAGCATAATTAAGATTCAACCAGTACCTTGATTAACTTAATTGTACTTTCAAGTTTTCAATAATGATATAAACTCCAAAACCTCCATCAATTAGCAAATCATCAATAAATATTTTACCAAACTAGATCATCACTGCCATATAGTGGTCAATGCCCACTATTGCATAAGCAAGTTCAGGTTGCATCGATTGAACAGACTTAACTAGTTTGAAAATGTATATTTTGATGTTTAACACAATCCTCAAGAGTTGTCCCAAGTTGATTACATACTTGGTTTCCAAAACTTGAATTGTTGATGCCTCTCAGAAAATTTCCTCCAACAACTTCTTTGGTAATGTCATTTGTGCCGTTAACTGGTTGACTTATTGATTATGGTAAGCTGGCCCAATTTGAACAAAATGGTCCATTTACTTCAACGGGTGCTTGTGATATTGAATTATTCCCCTATAGCTCCTTAATAATATGAACAAAAGAATCACACATCTTGCTAGTGATACATTTTTGTACTGCTTTGGATTCTTGTCCTACTTTATTAATATAGACACCACATTAAAATATTAATTAAAACATCTAGATTATTGTTAGAAAATTCTTATTGATGTTGAAGAACTATGCTTCACCATTTGGCCATTATCAAATTAAGATTATGAACAACAATTGGGAAAATACTCAAGCTTCAATAAATCATAGAAATTACATGCCATGCTTCTTTCACATAATAGTTTTTTCACTCAAAAACACCACTACCGTTGTTTAGAATAATCCTCATCACGTCCTTTCTAAGCTTCCCATGATAGCTTTACCACCATATCGATATGACCTCTAACAATTACATGAAACAATTGTAATTGCTTCGCATCATATTGGTAGGTAATTAGCTTGTCTGTCAATCATGTTGACATAATGAACTTACTATCTAGTATCACTATCTGTCTATTGTATCATCATAGTGGATTTCGACATGCTATGTTTTGACATTTCCCAAAAGAGATTTAGTTAAATATGTTTTGTTATTTTACTCTCTATTGACATGCCTATGTATTTTCCTTACATTATCCCCCCTTTAATGTAGTGTCCCCACACAATTGCACATACATTCTAACTACACATTGCAAAAAGTATTCTCATTTCACTATATGTTCCTATTTCCTAGAACCTCCTACCTTGGCATAATGTATGAGTTGTGCTAGAGTGTAGAAGTAGTCAATTTCACTATAAAAAAACTTTGTCTTTTCCTTGGTGTATGTAATATGTTGCCTCCACAAATATTTGTCGGTTTGCTCCATCTTCATAAGAGGTGGTAAACATTGGTAATAATGAGTGAGCTTACCAACACATGGTCATTTGGACAGCTTCTCCACTGAATGCCTTGTTATCAAGCTTGTAAAAATAGTTTGTCCACTCTTAGATGTGCTTCCTAAGCAAAATACTTGGTTTGCTTGTTCTCAATAGTCCTCCAAATAATAGAGGCCATGGTGTGATCGCAATGTTAATGAAACAAACAAACTCCTAACAATCTATCCATAACTTGCTTCCATTTCTCTGGTTGGGTCATAGTGTTACTTTCCACATGGTTTCGAATAGCTTCCATTCGGATCATGGCAAAAGTAGGTATGCTGGATGTTGAAATCTAATGGTGATGGTAGTAATCTTCGAATGCGATCTCCAACTTACAATAGTATTGTAGTGCATACTATCCTAAGCAGCCTACTTCAAACTTCAAAGCTCCATATCCCCTAAGACGGTGGTATTGAATGTAGCAACATAAATTGTTGTATGTTGAATATTATCACCATTCCAAGTCATTTATTGCCCACATAGAAAGAAATGAACTCTCTGTGATATGTGCTCCAAACATAGGAGGTGTTACTCCTACTAATAGACAAATTTGGAAATGATGCATTAGATAATATATGTTAGGGGTAGGGATCACTGACATGATATATTCCATTTCTAACATCATATGGAACATATCATGTTTGGTGTAAGGTATAATACTTGCTCTTTCTACCAATGTAAGATATTCTACTTATGGTGGCATAACTCCATAAATAAGCTTCTTCACTCAAGTCTCCATTCCCCCTTTTTTAGTACTAACCTCTGGTCTTTCAAATCCCTTAGTTGGTTCTTCATATGTTCCTACCTGGTTTGTACCTATGTTGGTGTTACCAAGTTTTTTTTTTATTGTACTTTGAGGATGAGTTGTGATAGTGGGGTTGTTTCATATTCATCAAATATATCCATTATATTTGCATTTACAGGGATTTCTTTCTCCCTTTTGATTTCTTTAATCAAATTTACCTTATCTTTTTCTATGGTAACATCATATTTAGTTTCGTCACCTGGTGTTATTCGTTAATATGCCACATCCAAAGCATTGATGTAATTTTCGATTTGTTCAAAATGCCACCTTTTGAATTCAGCTGTAGCCTTCTTTAGAGCTTCCCTTAATTCTACAAGATGGACATGAATTCAAAAATTGTCCCTTTTTGGATGATAAATTCAAGTGATTAATGAGAAAAAAACTCAGAACTTCTCTACCATTTGCCACAACAAGCACGCCAACAATTCAAGTTGGTGGACCTGTGCCACAAATCCAATCACAATTGGGTTTGGGTACTCACCCAACACCGAATAGTCAGCATTTAAGTTGGCAACCACTTCTTACACCGTTGATAGCATGATAACCTAAAGTTGTATCATATTCACCATATCCAATGTGCTATAATACAGTTATACCTTTTGTACCAATGGATCCTAACCTCCACTCTATGTAGTATTTTGGAATCAAACGACTTGATCCATTGATTTTTAGAAGAAAGGATAGAAATGCAGTTGGTACTACTAAAATAAAACCAATGCCATATGTTGAACAATTGGAGTAGATTTAGTATCTTGTTATCTGGAGCAAGTGTTTTGCAAATGTTTTCGAATTGTGAAGAATGACGAAAAAATCTATATGCAGTTGAGGAACCTCCAACAACAAGTCAGTGAACGGGTAGAAGTTTATTACGAACATTTGTTAAAACTTACAAATTAACGCGCCCCCAAGTTCCTTGTTAGACCCAAAAAGGGGTCCAACTATGTTAAAAAGCGGAAGTAGTTGGAACTTGGTGCTGCTCCCAGCTTCCAACACTAAAGGGGGTGAAAGGGGCGTGCTGAAAGCTTTGGGATTAGATTAGGAAGAGGGACAATTTATTTAGTTACTCGGTCATGCATCAAAACTAACCAACAAGTTGATTAGTTCACATTCAGAATCACTCTAGGTGTTGGGACAAACCACGGGCAATACGGACTTTCTTGATTCACCACGGCCCGGACTCAGGAGAAGCCACCACCTTCCCCCATATAGTATTCTTTTGTTTGCTCACGGCATTTACATTCGAATGGCTTTTTGTCCTGGGACTTCCAAGGAGGAGTCCCAAAACTGTCCCAGTTTGGATTCCCGAGACTTTGGAGGCTCATAACTCCCAACTCATACCTCCGATTAGGATGAAGTCTGAAAGAAACTTGTAGCTCTCCTCAAGAGTTTTGTAATGGTGTGTTGCACTTCACCTGCACATACCGGGGTCGGGTGGTAAATGACTTTTAGTGGTCGGGAGTCAAATTGCTAGTTTAACTCCCGGTCCTTCTTTCGACCATAACTTGTGCTGCAAATGTCCAAATGGCTCATGCGAGGCTATTTTCGACATCTACACTTCAAGACCTTTCCAATGGTTTAAAGAACATCTCAATGCAAGGTGTTTTGGCCTTTGCAATCAAGCTCTGAGTTTTTGGGAGTTCTAGAGGACTCCAAGTTCCCACTTTTAGGAGTGTGAATTTCATCCTCACACTTGCCCCAATGTGGGGCTGCGATAAAATATATTATCAAAATCTTAAATTTTGACAAAATAGCGTCAGATGTTATCGATGTTAGAAGGAAAGTCATGTCAAGAATGAATGTCATGTATGGAAAAAAATAATTGAGAAAAAGGAGAAGAACTCCAAATTGAAAGTTGGAATGAATGTGGTTATGGTAAAAAAAAACAAACCAGTAGTGGATGTGTGTGTGACCACAAAAGGACAAAGAATGAGGATACTAAAGGCCAATATGCTTGTTGAAGAATTTCCAAAGAGAGAAGGTAGTCCCATTAAAGGATGACAAATTAAATGGGAAAAGGAGAAATTGATTCACAAGGATGTAGTTAACAAACTATGAAGAATATGAGAAGTGGAAGACAAACCACTGGAAATGTGTAAGGATATTCCCTTTGATTTGGAACTGACCAAGTCAATTGCCTAATAAAAAAGGGTGAACGGAGAAGGATTGTTACAATTGACATGTCAAGTTGATTTGGTGAAGGATGATATGAAATTAGCTAAAGTAGCGAAGGGAAGTGATGTACATGTTGAGCCAAAAAGAGTTGACATGTTGACGCAAAAAGATGTGTCACTAAAAGTATTGAATTTATTGAAAAGGAAGAGTGAATTGGCAAGTGCCAGCGGCAAGTCAACAATGAGTATTGACAAGCCAATTGTTAGTGAAGTGGATGAAATGAATATGACCCTAGACAAGAAAGAATTGACGTGTCTGAAAAGCAATGCAATGGCAAAGCAAAAGGTGTTCACATAGAAGATGAATATTGAGTAGATGGAGAAAGAAAGTAATGATTATAAAACTTCAAAAATAGAAATGAAATTAGGACAATTACTGGAAATTTGTCCTCAGTTAAAAGAGATGATGACAAAGTCATTATCGAAGATGGGAGAAGCCCTAATTGTTGATGTCTATAAAATTACAACAATTAAAGTGTAAGATTTTGATGAAACCATATCGATGTTCAAATTCGTATAGGGAAATTCAGAGTGAAAGATGTATTATTGGACAACAAATTCAATGTGAATATTATTTTTACAAGTTTGAAGACACTACTACATATTGTGCCTTTTTGCGAAGGGCCAAATAAAAAATCTGAAGGTTTTGCGAAAGAAAAACAAAAAACGTGAAGGGTTTGCGAAGGAAAAAAAATATGCCAAATTTGCGATGCGTTCCGCATCGCAACTTGTGGCGCACCACTCATCGCAAATTTAGAATGAACCTTTAATCATCGCAGCATTTTTACGAAATACACGACAAACAAAACTTTACGATCCGTTCAGTCTCTGTCCACCGTAGCGATATTCCACCCTTCGCAACGTTTAATCATACTCAAAACATCGAAACCTTTACAATACACAGAGTATCACTACAAACTTTGAGATCCACAACACATCACAACTTGCGTTATTTGGCGCCTCGCATTTTGCGTTTCAATATGTATTGCAAACATCATCACAAATTTTTACAAAACTTTCCGGTGGTGGACGTATCGTAAGTTGCGATGTGAGTTAACTCGCAAAGTAGTGAAAGGGTTACTGGAGAAGGAAGTTTCGCAAAAGGGTTTCGCAATGTCATCTGATTCTCAAAACGCCATAAAAAATTAAAATCTTTTAGACCAAATGGAAGCTGTAAATCCACTTAACCATTATTATAATATATATTGCCTTGGTAATATCAATAAAGTACGCATAGCAGTGCTCCTATTCTTGAAAATAAAATTACACAATGGAGCAGAATAGGTAGAAAATGACACAATGAACATTGTGCAGTAATATAGAATCACAAGCCTCAATGGCAATTTGCATAAAATTAATGAGTAGTACATTATACATGGTCATCATCCACCTCAGAGGTTGTAAACACAACCTCTGGTTTCTCACCTAGAATAGAACAGGACCGTGGCACATATGTGACAACAAGTGACCACTCCTCTGGGTTTGGGGGATAAGGAAGATAAAAACATTGTTCTACATGACTGGGAAAAGTAAATGGCTCTGAAGTTTGCTAATGAGATGGCTGATAACTGGTGGCAGATGTCTTTAACCGTGTGTGTCCGCACTCATCCTGAACTATAGTGTAATTTGCACCAGCAAGGTTCACTTTAAACCACTTGCACTTAAACACATACTCTTCAAACTTTGAATGTGCATCATAAGATACCACCAAGATCTCTTCCAGCTTTCCATAATGTGGCACAATATCTCGAACAATATTCTTGTCATGCCGACTGCTTCTAGAGTCCTGAATGAATTGCCCTTGAACTCCACAGTCAAAGGTGCGGCCCCTTTTTTCATCCTAACTGGAAATCCTGAAATTAATATTGTGTTAGGCATTGTGAGTCCTAAACTTATATCATAATAGAAACTTCATGCCCATAAAAATCATCCTAGAACATTTTTAAAAACTTGTCTGGAATATGAAGATGAGTTAATATGCCTAATGAAATAGAAAAAATAAATACCTGAAATGTCTTCCTTGTGTCCACATTGTTAAACATGTTGTCACAACTCTCAGTGGTCCATGAACCATGGTGCGAACATCATCTGTGATCTCTGGAAAACATGCTATACTTTCTCCTTGTGCCAACAATTGATCCACTTCAACCAACTTCTCTTTCATGTACTTATGAAACGTAGGAAAAATCCTTGATCTCCCACTCATACTTTTGGCATTCTCATAGAAGTTCCTCCACTCTTCCATGACATTGCTATTATTCAACATGAATGTGGTCAGCTGAATTAACTCTGTAGGTAATAACATACGTGTTTTGATGGCACCAGTCAAACGGTCTTCCTCCTCTTCTCTTTCCTCCATCCAGACATGAGGACATGATGGATCTAGAGTGGCTAAGATGTTGGTGCAATAAAACATGCTCTCTGCTGCCAAGTGTCTTGTTGCCATGCTTCCCTCCACTCGTGCATGGTTACGGACATAACCTTTTAATACTGCCATATATCTTTCAAGCCAATACATCCACCGACAATGCACAGGACCAACAATGGCTATCTCATCCACAAGGTGAATTAGTAAATGCACTTGACAATCAAATAATGATGGAGGGAAGGCCTTTTCCAACTTGCATACCACCTCTGCTGCTATTACCCTCATTCTTGGAATCTCCTCTACAAATAACTCCTTTGAGCATACCCATCTCAATAGATTTCCCAATGACCAAAGAGCATCTTGTACTTCTGCACTAGCTAAGCCTATTATTGCCACAGGCAATATGTGTTGCAGTAAACAATGATAGTCACGTGTCTTGAGATACCTTGGCCACTTGTGGTCATCGTCCCTACCAAAAGCTTTTTGAATATTAGCTCCATAACCTGCAACAAGGTACCATAAAATTATACAAAAGTATTCTAGACATCCAACAGATAACATTCTATACTTCAAACTCTTTTTCCAGTATAAGGCATACAGATTTAAATATAAATAAAAGTAATAGAGTACTTTTAAATTCAACCCTTGCCATCAAAGTTCAAACCTGTAGGGAATCGCATCTCTCTTATGCGATTTCAAAAGTCTCTTCTTTCCTGTGTAGTAAGTGTCCATGGAGCTAATGGTCGCTGCTCAATACCTGTGTTAGGATCAACAATAATCCATACATCGGGATGCCTCTCAAAATCCTCACATGCCTCCCTAAAGTTATTGTCCTTCTTTCCATAGAGCTGTTTTATGATAGCCTTTCCCACATTTCCCTCAATGTGCATGGGGTCCAAGAGATGACATATTTTCAGCTCACCCCAGTAAGGCAAGTTGTTGAGTATACCCCACCTTGTCAATCCACTACCCTCAAACACCATAGAATAATTTAGGTCAATAACTCTATTGGCCACATCCCTCCAATATGCAAAAGTGGTAGCTTCTGGAATATCAAGCTCATCACCATAAGGCATGTCAAAAGATAAAAATAAAAGTGGGTCTGATCTCATATCATGTCCAAGTGGAAGAAACTTTGTATGGCCAAGGTAAACAATTTTGCAAAGATGGCCTGAGTATTTAGCCATGTCCTCAAAACTTGGGCCACATGTAGAGCAGGCCTTATAGCCTTGAGTTTGCAGCCCACTTACAAAACCTAACCCTGATTGTAGAAGAACGGAATATGAGAACAACAAATAATCACAAAACAGAATAATAAAGAAATATATAGAGGCATGTGCATGAAATCTTACCAGGATAATCATGCATTGTCCACATGTAGATTGCCTTCAGCTTGAATACACGTGGTATTCCTCCAGTGGTCTTCCTCCCATCATATGCCCATACTCCATCCCACAATGTTTTGAGCTCATCGACCACTAGTGCTAAGTAGGTGTCTAGGTTTTTCACCTTACTTGGCCCTAGGATAACAAGAGAAAGTAGCAAAATCATTTTTTCATAGACAACCACGGAGGAATGTTGTAATTCATGACAACAACTGGCCAAACAGAGGTAGGTCGTCCCTTTCCTCCAAGTGAATGTGGACTAACACCATCTGATGCTAACCCCAACCTCACATGCCTAGGGTCACGCTCAAACTCTGGCCATGTTGACTCCACATGCTTGTGAGCAGGAGAGTCAACCGGTAACCTCATAACACTAGGCTCTGATCAATGTTCCTTATGCCAAACCATTAACTCGGCCAAGTCTGTACATCGATACATGTGCAGCAAGCGAAGAATAATGGGAAACCACCTTACTGATTTCCTGGGCACCTTCTCTGTAAACATCTGAGGATCATATCGAGCCTCTTCACATGTACTGCACTCCGTTAAATGGGCATTGTTCCCATGAAATAACATGCAATCATTAACACATGCATGGACAATTTGATATTCCATGCCTATGGAGGATAAGATCTTTTTAGCCTCCTTCCAAGATCCTGGCAAAACATTTTCCTTAGGTAGCAAGAAGCTATGACAAAATTGGAAAATGTCTGACAACATAGTATTGTTTGCCTTGTGTTTTGCTTGGATGTTAACTACCCCAGTATGGCTACTAAACGGCTTAACCTTGCACCTTGAAAAATAGGTGTTTGAGCATGTGCCTTCGCCTCTTGCCACTGCTGTTGTGCCTGGGTAGTATGTTGATGACGTGGATCATCTGCATTGGCTCCTTCATCATGTGGGTTGCCAAACATATTATCAACTATGTCAAGTCCAAACCAGTCAACCATGAAGTCATCCATTGCTTGTTCTTGGTTTGCAGGCAGTGGTGCTTCCTGAACTGGTTGAGAGACACCTTCATCATGAGGAGACAAGTCATTTGATGAAGAATGAGTTGATGAAGAGTCTGATTTGTCTGGCATGCCCATTTCCCGATATGTTGCTCTCAACCTCCGTGGCAGCATGTTTTCAGAAGGCCGAATATTCTATGTAATACCAAATCTAGAAGATCTTAACTATATACCAAGCATAGTTGCATATTACATTATAAATAAAAAATGCCAAAATGCATGTATATAGATATGGTATGTTATGTCTTAAACAAAGTACATAGTTCAGAAATGGTGGAATCCTAATTCCACTCATAGTGTGTAAACAACTCATCTCCTGATCTGATCGTCTTAGTAGCTAACACTAGGCAATGGTTTTCATGATAAGTCTCGCCATATGGTGCTGGAGGAGGTCCCTCAACAAAAACCCACTCACAATTAGCCCTACGCTTAGGCCGAGTCCCCACCGTACTATTGATGAAACCAGCAATGTTTCCAGAACGTATGGGGTCTCCATCTATCACCCTCACATCACTATGCCTCCTAGTGCTACCAGCAAAGGTGTCCATCGCAAGAGCAAAGGTCTTCCACTCAGGATGTTGTCTGAGGATCATGTTCCAATGTCTTCTCTTATAGATAGGCCCACCATAAGGGAACAAAGTAGGACCCTCTCTACGACAACTAGTTGAATCCTCTACAATGATGTCCTCACAAGCATATACTCCATAGCCATGCCTCTCTCCAAGTGTAGAGGTCTTAACAATCCATCGTCTACCCCAAACCACAACCTCCTCATCATAGGGCAAACTATCAAGCAACCCAAGAACTGCAGGGTTCCATGACTGGATAATATTGGCACATTTGCCAGTGAACTCACACATACCCCATCTGCCCTCAACAATAGTCCTAGCATGACCCTCACTTGGACGTTGTGCTTTGGATCGTTGTCTAATGGAGGGCAGACATGGCCTTGCCTCATGATGTGGATCACTGGCCTCATGAGAGGCACCAATCCCTATAGCAAATGCATGCGAAAGTGCATTTCCTATGGCAGCTAAAACCCCTTGTGATAGAACATAGGGTGGTGGTGTCATACGGGAACCCTACTACATTCAAAAAACCACAACAAACCATGGAAGTGAAAATAGTTTCAAAGAGGATTTCATGAAAAATAACATGTATCAAAGAGGGAAAATGACAATGGTAAAATGACACTTACCACATGAGATGAAGAAACTCCTGGGGTAAGACCACGATGACGCCCAAATCGCTAAATGTGCTGAGCACAAACATATGACTTTTGTGAAATCTAACCAACACACTTGGTGCATTGGCAAAGCTGCTGAGGTGGACCATGAGGAGAATGAGACACCTCTGCTTGCGTATGAACTAATGTGCCTTCATTTGAGGAGGATGAGTCACTAGTGGAGACAATGGAGGAGGAAGACATATCATCTGTCACATTAATAAGGCACAAATGTAAGGCAACGACCAGATTAGTCTTTCAAAAATCATGTGATACAACAATATAAACCATTGATAACTCATAAATTGAGACTACCTAAACCAAAAAGAAATGCATACCTATATCCAATGTGGGCTCAACAATGCCTATAGGACTGGTTGCCGGAAACCCTTTGGCATATGCACAACAGGAGCACTCTGACCTAGAAACTCTCGAGAAGGACGTGACAACAATGAGGGAAGGTTGAGGAAGATGGTTGCTGATCACTTGAAAGCTTCAAAACTATTTGCAATCGATACTAGGACACCTGAAGGGCTGACATCCTTGACAGCCATCTTAGGTCAAGCATTGCAAGCAAGGCTGATTGCTGGGGAAGCACAAAGAGAGGAGGAGGCAAGGAAGGCTGTAGAAGCCAAGGCAACAGAGAAGAAGAGAAAGAGAGATGAGAGAGCAACAATAGGAGTTGTCTGACCTAGAACTCTTGAGAAGAAACCTTAAACCCTAAAACTTTGCGAACCCCTTGCGAACCCCCTACCATCGCATCCGTTTTTGCATCTGCATCCATTACTTAAACCAAAGCCCTAAAACCTTTAATTTTCGCCGACGTTAGCAAAGCCCTCGACTTCGGAGCCATCCAACGTTGCGATACGAAAAACATTGCACGGCCGTTGCGAGCAATACTGTATCGCAGGTTGCGATGCGGGTTATATCGCAAGCCCGAAAGTCCTTAAGCTGGAACGGAATAAGGTGTCTGCCCAAGCTTTCTGGGGGTCTAGACTAGAGTACCACGACGAGTGAATTTGAACTCATTTTCGGCATTGCTCAAGAATTGTAGAAGGAAAGCTTGGGCAGACTGGAGGGGGCGGATTGCAATGGCTGGGACTGGTGGAGGGGGTTCTGGGTCTAGAGGAAGTGACAACAATGAGGAAAGGTTGAGGAAGATGGTTGCTGATCACTTGAGAGCTTCAAAGCTGTTTGCAATCGATACTAGGACACCTGAAGGGCTGGCATCCTTGACAGCCATCTTAGGTCAAGCATTGCAAGTAGGGCTGACTGCTGGGGAAGCACAAAGAGAGAAGGAGGCAAGGAAGGCCTCAAAAGCCAAGGCAGCAGAGAAGAAGATAAAGAGAGATGAGAGAGCAACAACAGGAGCTCTCTCACCTATAACACTTGAGAAGAAAAGGAGGAAGGATGAGAGGGATGCCATCAGAAAGGAGAAGCTTGATTTGAAGAAGAAAGAGGAGGAGAGGAAGAAGCTCCTTCTGATAACATTGGCAGAGGAGGGAATTCCAACCGAGCTGGCATACACTAGGGCCAAGAGCACCATTAGGCACATTGTCTCCACCAACTTTGCACGAGGAGTTGAGTGGGGCACTCTCTCAAAGGCAGAGCAGAGGAGAGTGATAAATCAGGTCAAGGGAGCATTTCGAAATGTAGGAGAGTTTGATTCACAGTGGATTGCAGACAAGATCTCCAATTCAATGTCTCAAGCAAGATACCATGACAGGATGAAGATTTGTGCTCACTTGAGAGACTTGAATGTGTACAGGAACTTGGAGAGGCCACTTCAGTTCTCAGAAGACATCTGGAATGCCTTCTACTAGTCTGAGGTGCAGCTGAAAGCAGCAAGGCAACTGAAGGAGATCACAGAGCAACTAGCCAAGGCCAAGAAGGCACGAGAGTCTGGGAGGTCTGATCGTGACCTGAAGGCACTGGAACTAAAGCTTGTTGAATGCCAATCAGTGATGGACGAGGTTGGTGATCCACCATTGAAGTTCCTCAAGGCAGCAGAGCGAGTGAAACTGGTTCCACCCACCACCCACAGGCTAAGGCAAGGTGGCATTCCCGGCCTCAAAGCAGCATTTGTAAGTACCCTCCCTCTCCTCCATTTTTTTTTGGCAAAGATTCGTTTTTGTCGAATCACATAGGACTGTTTGGGATACCTTTTGCGATGCGAATTGCATCGCAAAGATGTGTCAAATGGCGTTTAGTTCGCAAAGGTACGATGCTATTTGTTTCGCAAACTGCTTTGCAAGATACAGTATGCGAAAGTCTGTGCTTCGCAAAAGAGTTCGTAGACTTGAACAAATCGCAAACAGCTTCGCAAGTTAAAATATGCGAAGGTCTACGCTTCGCAAATATGAGTTTTTTTTTACCTGTTGTTTTATGGGGACAATACAAGGGGTACAAGAGGAAGATCACAGCTGCAGAAATGACAATGGGCCAGGAGCATGGCAAGGAGCATCTTTTTGAACATGTTGATGCACTATTGGTGAGTGGGTTTGGTTGGGATTGAATTTCTGTTTGTGTTGAGATTGTTTTCATTTGAATCAAGATTTTCATTGTTGACTAAGCTTTGCATGTTGAAATGTAGGCATCCGAGGGTGAGAGTGAGAGCGCTCAGGGCAACAGTGATGAGGAGGAGAGAGGTGCTAGCACTGCTCCCCCCAGTGTAGCTACCACTAGCAGTGGACCCAGTTCATTTGCTAGTTGAAATGCAGGCTTTGCAGGGGGCGTGGGTAGGGAGGAGGAGGAGGACGAGGAAGAGGGGCAGGGGGACGATGAAGAGAGGGAGGAGGATGAGCAGCCTCCCCCTCCACCAGAGAACACTAGGAAGAAAGATTCAAGGAAGAAATTTAAGAGGGGAAGGAGGTCTAGATAGATAGCTAGTGTGTTAGATACCCGAGACTTGCAAACCCTTTTACATTGTAACTTTTGAAATTTTGATATATATTTTGTTTTTCTCAGCCCAAAGTGACTCCAAATGAATATAAACCCTGCGTACAAAATAAGAATACAGTGCCATGCTCTTGCGATACATAGTCGATCTCAAAACTATTTGCGAGTCATATTTCTTCGCAACACTGCAAAAGCCAAAAGACCAAATATACCATCTCATAGACATCGCTAAACTCTGATGGTCAAAATCATTCCAGAACAGGTTTGCGAAATCCTACATTTCGCAAACTTTAGCGACATTTTGCAAATCGCAAACTCTTTGCGTTAGATCTCATATCAGAAACCGATAGAGTTTTGAGTCGATTCGCTAAGTTGTAGCGTTGATGAGTTTGCTTCAAAAAGTTTTCGATGTTAGTTTTATCGCAAATGTGTAGCGGCATGTTGAACATCGCAAAACGTTTGTGTTAAACGTTATATCGAAAACCAATAGATTTTTTAGTCAATTCGCTAAGTCGTTGCGATGTTGGGTTTGTTGCAAATAATTTTCGATGTATTGTGAATCACAAATCATGTATAGAAGACATTATAATCAGAAATGTTTTGCGATGGTTTCAGTTTCGGGAGTTGCGAAGAGCTTGCGATTGTACAGGTGCGAAGGTGAGGGTTTCGCAAAGGCTTAAGAGTTTACGAGGAATTGTTGTTCGGAACTGCGGGTTTTCGGAAACCGATTTCTTTGTTGTTTGCGATGATATTTGGATCGCAATATGCCCCTCTTTTGTTGTAGTGAGAAAAAACTTGGGTTGAGGAAACCCAAGTCAACTCTTTTTGTAGTTAGGATGGCTAACCAGAGGAAGGTGCAGCCCGTTGGGTTGATAAAGAACTTGAAAATCAATTTGGCTAGATGTGAGGACAAATTTTATGTTACAGTGTTGAATATGGGGAATGAAATAGAAACTTATTCAATGCTTTTGGGAAGACCCTGGTTGAAATAAGCGAAGGCAAATCATAATTGGGGTGATAGTACCCTTACCACCATTGCAGGAGAAAGGATAGTGGCAATGAATACAATGCCACATTGAAAAATGAAAGCAACGTCAAAGGCACATATTTCTTTTTTCATTGCCTTCTAGTTTTGTGTTGTTTTGTTTTTGCCGTTCTGTCCCAAAAGTCAAGTCCAACAAATGGTTTTGCTATATTTCTATACCATCATCAATACATTTAATCAACTCGACGAATTGTATTGCCCTAAGGCTTGCACATTGTTTTTATCGAAGGAATAAATATTATTTATTTTCTGAGCTGTTTAAAGATGCTTGAATTCAAAGCTTTATTCTATTATGTTTAAAAGTCGATTTGAACCACTAACACAAGGATTTTCAGTCCTCTACTCTAACCACCTGAACTATTTAAACAAAAAATAAAAGGAACTATGTACGATTTTAATTTGTCGATTATTCAAAAATTACTAAGTACAAACGCATATCCAAGCCATCGGATACCTATTTCCAAATTTCAAGAATATTTATATAGATTAAAAAATGAAATGGCTATTATTAAATATTTAAAACATTTATCTGTTTACGAAGGGCAATTAAAAAAGATTTCCTTAAAACCATCAAGAGACCAAAATATGTTGATGATGGTTACAAATGGGAAGAGGGACTATTGAATGAAGAGGAGGAGCAACTCTATAATGCGATGCCTGAATTGTGGCCCATAGGAGAAGTGGCACCAAAATACAGTTTTTGAAAAAAATTGACTGTGGTATGCTTCAACTAGTAGGAAAACACGAATATCTAGCTTATTTTTATAAGCATCAACCTAGAGAAGTTTGATATTGGATGAAGTTGCTAATGTGATTGTTCAGGATAAAAAGATTGCATGATGGACAGTCACCACTGGGAGCAGTTGATGAAACTAAACTTAAGAATTGAAGGGGATCCTAAGGAAGTACTCATTAATGTAATCTTACCAACATCCTTTCAAGCACAAATTAAGAATTTATTGGTTAATTGTCATGATGTCTTTGCTTGGAGTTATAAGGATTTTAAAGGAATACCCAAGGTAATTTGTGAACACAAAATTGAATTAGTGGCCGATGCCCAACGAATTAAACAAAAATAGTATAAAATAAATATGAATTATGCATTAAAAGTAAAAGAAGATTTGGATAAGTTACTTGATACTGGATTTATCTATCCCATTGAAATTACACAATGGATATCTCTATTGGTGACAATACCAAAGAGAAATGGCGAGTTACAAGTATGTGTGGACTATCATAAATTAAATGTTCAAACAAAAAAGAATCCATTTCCCTTACCCTTTTTAGATTCAGTACCTAGACATGAGATGTATTCCTTTATGGATGGTTATAGCAGTTATAACCAAGTTAAAATCGCAGAAGAAGACAAAGACAAAATGACATTAATTTTGGAGTGGGGCACCTATGCCTACAATAATATGTCTTTTGGGTTGTGAAATCCCATACTACTTTCCAGCATGTAGTAATAAAAACGTTTAAACCTTGTTTAAACAAATGTATGCAAGTAATTTTAGATGATTTTAATGTACATGGAAACAAGAAAGATCATCTGGAACAATTACAAATATGTTTAGAAGAATGTAGGTTAAATGGCATTAGCCTTAACCTTACAAAATGTGCATTTTGTGTCAATTCAAGAGTACTATTAGGACACATAGTGTGTCATGATGATATGTTGGTATATCCATAGAAGATTATGATAATTACCATTTTGCCAATACCTACCAATGTAATGGAAATAAAATGATTCCTAGGAGTGGCTAGTTTCTGTTGATGTTATTTGTGGTATTTTGTGGATGAAAATTTTATATGGATTGAAGCATGTGCCAAGTCTTGGGAATGGATGAAGGCATCCATTACATGCCTACCAATGTTTATCGTACTTGATTGGAAGTTAGAATTCCACGTCCAATGCATCGAATTTTGCACTTGGAGTCATGTTAAGTCAGAATCTAGATAAAACTATTGATGAACCAATTTACTATGCTAGTAGATTGATGAACAATGCAGAAATAACTACATAACTATTTTAAAAAAACATTAACAATGATTTATGCTGTGAAGAAATTCAAACACTATCTTTTAGGAAATAACTTCATATTTATTGTGAACCACAAAGCTCTATTATATTTGGGCAACAAACCAATAGTGATTGGTCAAATTGTTAGGTGGTTATTAGTACTGCAAGAATTTGATTTTAAAGTAATATTCAAACTACGACATGTGCATTTCTTACTTGACCAATTATCTCGAATTAATCATGGAGAATTAGCCATTAGAGTTGAAGATCAATTACGTGATGTCCAACTGTCACTATGAAAAAAGGGGTGTTTTAAAACTGGCCTTGCAATGCAATTTTGAGATTGCATTAAACATTTGCAACTCATTGTATTTATGTGTTGTGGATGTTATCAAACAAGTTGCAAAAGTCACAACTCATTGTATATGGTGCAACTCATTACAATTCAATTACAACTTTATCACAACAATTTATTTTTAATAACTATGCAACTCACATATGACTACAATCATAATGTCATGTTGATGTCCATTTTCATCCATCCATCAAATTTTAACACATGGCACTATGAAAAAAAATATGATCTAAAAAATATATTGATATCCATCATCCATTATGATTATTCATTTTAGATGGTCTTGGATTATGACACATGGCACAATCAAAAGTTTATATAAATATTAAAGAATTTACAATTATAATTGGCTTCACATGGCATATATTGAATTTTGGAAACATATATATATATACTTAGGTAGGTCGGTACATAGCCATAGGTAGGTAAGTTGATATAGCTCCAACCTACTTACTTACCTAAATGTTTATTTATTATCTCATTAGGTAGAAAAATAGGACCTACTTATTTAGGTAGGCAAATAGGTAGGTAGGAAGGTATAATACTGGAAGAGTATAGTAGTTTCCCACTTAAGTACACAACTTGAACTTACGCGGTTTGTGCGTACTTAGTCGGTAGGTGCGTACTTTATATTTGCTGCTCCCAAATCACTTGTGTTTTGCTATAATGTTGAAGAAACCAAACGGAAAGCGTTTCAATGAGCATCAACGTTGCGAAATCATTTTGAAGCTAAGTAAAACGAATGCTCAGAGTAAAAAGTCTTTAGCCCGAAAGTATAACGTTAGTGAAGGCACCATCCTAAAGGTGTGGGACCGGGAGACGATCCTGGAACAATTTGCCTTGTTGTTTGAAGAAGCTGAGGAGAGGACATTTCGAACTTCCATTGGACGATTTATTGAGCTTGAAGACATGCTTTACATCTGGATTGACAGCATGCGCCTTGCCAAACTGCATGTATCGCCATCTTTTGCCATAGCCAAAAGCATTGCTTCCATTCTTCTGGAATCCAATTTTAAGGCATCTTGGCAATGGTTAAGTCGTGGATTGCAAAAGATGCTCCTTCACGAAGAGGGAACAGAAATCAATAAGAACAATCTAAAATTGTTGGCAGCTTTAGAAGAACTTTACGAGATTATCGTGCAATATGACCTAGAAAATGTCTCAATATGGATGAGACTAGCTTGTTTTTTTAGTTACTTTTGAGATACTTACGCCAAATGACGATTCATGACATGTTCAACTAATACATCTTGAACCCTAAAGTTTTTGCCAAAAAATGCGTACTTAACCGAGATGCGTATTTAAACAGGTGCATACTTAAATGGGAGACTACTGTAGGTGAACTAAATAGTAGCCACGTGAATTTTTTAATTTGTTATGTTTTTTGCCTTTAGGGTTAAGCTTTTATGAGTTCATCCCAACATGGCACATGTATTTTAATGTGAGAATGCAAAAGGAGACACCTCTTTTATATAGTTTATGAAATGAGATATTGAAACCAAAACATATGGGTTAAATATTTTAATGGCACCCTAGTTGCAATTCAGCTGTAAGTACCAAAAACAAATTTCCACATGATTTTTTTTTTTGAAATTTATAATTAATCATTTGACATAATTTGGAATTTAATTATTTGAAAAAAAATATGAGAATTAATTATCTATATTGATTACATGAATTAATCAATATAATACATATATTTAATTAGTTAATGTTAATTAAATATATTAAACATTAAATATAATTAAAAATTAATAACAAATAATTCATTATGAAATATTAAATAACAAACATGAATTTGACTATAATACATTGAAGTATATAATGACATATTTATATGTACACCTTTATTGAATGTTTAATAAAATATGCACATTATTTTAAATTTTAATTCAAAAATAGACTTTCACCTTTCATGAAATTTTATGGTTTGATATGTATGTATACCACCATAATATTGTGAATTCCAATGTAATGAAATTTTATTAACACAACAATTGAATATTAATCACAAAAAATGAAACTATTCTATTACTACGTTATTAAAAAATTAGTTATTTAGATAATTATGAAAATTATTTTTAAAAATTTGACTAATTCAATAAAAGAATTGGTTCGTAGCAATGAAGCATTTAATAATCTTATTTTAAAAAGTTTAAAGATTATAAGCAATGATATATATACGTACATACTTATAAACATTCTAATCCAATTGAAGGCCTGCATACACTTTTAATGAATTGCATAATTTGTAAATATTTTAATACCATTGATATTGGTCCATTTTGTTAAAATATTTACTTATTTTTAAAAATTGGGTCCAATTGCCCCCAGTTTTGAGTTGCCGCATAATTGACAACTAATTCTAGATGAGTTGAACACTCCACTTCCAAAATAATGGACAAGTAGTAGTTATGTAGTGAAACCATAATGGCACATTTAGTTGTAACTTAATTGTAAAACTAGCCAATTTAATTGACTATTAGTTGCAAACAAATTGAAAATTCCAAATGTTATGGACGTTTACCTAACCGTACACGTGGCATGATCATACACATCAATGGCGTATGCTAGTTGTAAAATAGTTGCTCATTCAACATTAAAGCTACACTAATGCAACACAATTGAGATTAACCATTTCGATGCAACTTATGATCATGGTCAAACTACGGCTGAATATCACTGTATATATTTTGCATACATATGCTCGTATAAAGTCCAAGTTGTAGCTAATGTGCAACTAAATTACAACTATGAAATATTCTGACGTGGCATTTTAATTATTAATTCAATGTATTTCCATATTGTAACTGTACCTTAGTTACACAATAATTTTTGTGACGATCTAGTTGCATGCTAGTTTAGTCTCCATGGACATGATTTCTCATAATATTGAAATTATTCCAACAGTGTGTCGCACTCCACTTAGACACGCCGGGGTCGGGTTGATTCCCAACTTTTAGTGGTCGAGAGTCAAATTGCCAATTTGACTCTTGACCCTTCTTTTTTTCCATAACTTGTGCTACAGATGTCCAAATGGCTCATGCAAGGCCTACACTTCGATAGCTTTTGAATGATATAAAGAACGCTTCAAGGCGAGGTGTTTTGACCCCTGCAACCGAACTTTGAAGTTTTGGGAGTCTCGGAGGACTCCCAAGTCCCCATTTCGGGAGTGTGAGTGTCATCCTCACACTCTTCCAAAAGTGGGGTTGCAACATGCCATTTGTCCAAAGATAGCAACTACGGAAGAATAGAAATAACTTTTGTTAAGAGCAGATGCATAGATAAATCAACAAATACTAGAAATTCAAATCCTCAAGGTTGAATAATGGAGTATGGAGGAAAAAGTAAAGGAGATGGGGTGAGCAATACAAAAACAAGAAAATGAGCTAGTTTTTTAAAAGGGAGTGGTTGAACAAGCTCAACAACCTCATTACCATGACCACAAGGTGCTTATGGCAAAAACAAACAAACTTTAGAATGAAGTACATACAACTCAAATTAAAGTGCAAAAGTTTCAATTACAAGTCAACATAGAATGGGAAATTACAGTTGTGACAAATCAAACCAAGGTAAAATTATACGACCAACTAATTGAAGGAGTGCTGATAATATGCATTGGTTATTGCAATCTCAACAATGGGCTATGGGGGTGTAATTGGTATACTTTGCTAAACATGTAGTTGTTCAACGATTCCCATGACACATATACTCAACCAAACACTTTGAACGATAGGTTGTGTTTGTTGGACAATAATAGGTACTATGACTGCGTCCACATGTTTTGCATGTTATTGAGAATTAGATTAGTGTGAAGGTATTTGCTCTAAGTTGCATAGTTGTTCCAATTGGTTTCAAAGTTGATTGCGCTCCAATTCTGAATAACTATAGTTGGATTCAAAATAGGAACAGGTTCAGATGTCTAATACCCAATAATCGGCGCTAACCATGATGGTATAATAACTTTGGGAATGTAACAACTAGGTGTTATAGATTGCCACCACTATGCTGGAAAAATTATTTCATCAACATGTCAAACATGTGTGATGTTTTGTCCACCTAGTTGTGCATCGGCCTTTGTTGTTGAGACAACTGTTGGGGTGTCAAGAATCGATTGGTAGAAGGTATTCGTGGTTCCCTTCTTTCCTTCTACTCTACTGGTATCCGACGAAGAGGTAAATATGTTGTAACTAGTTGTTGAGGTTAATTGTTGGGAACATCAATTGGTTCAATTCCCTTGACTTGAGAACATAATTGTTCTTATGATTGAAATATTTCATGAATGGGTTGTTGTGGTACTTCTAATTCTAATTGCCTTCTAAGGCCCCTTGTAATTATTCTTGACATTTTTTACATTAATTTTAAAACAATTGTTAATTTCAAGTTTTTTTAAATCAAAAATCATCAAGGCACAATAAACTCTCCAAAATACTACTAAAATTATTATAAATCCAAATTTCAAATTTCAAACCAAATTTTTTGATAAAAACTAGATTAGTGTGAGCATGATTGCTTATTATTTTGTTCCATTACATGGTTGCAAAAATGTTAAGGGTTTTTTCTATTTTTATTAAATAAAAAAAGTCTTCTCTTCTTGGTTTGTTAATTATAGTTCTAAATAAAAATCAATTGGTGATTTTTTTCATATATTTATATTGTGGAAATCAAGAACACAAAGATATAAATTTTCCTCACAAATGCAAACAATATTGAAATCAATATTCTATGGTAAATTGAAAATAAAATCTCAAAGTCCAAAGTAAACATGTTCATAAATTAAAAAAAAGAAACTAATAAGTGATTTCAAAGAGTAAAAAAAAAGTTCCAAAAAGAACTTGTTTCATTATCCTCCAATTTTTTAATTTATAGTAATCATAAAATTGTTCAAAATTAAACAGTCATTAGCTGATATAATGATCGTAAATTCAAACTTCAACTACAACAACTATTGGCCACATATTCAAAACAATGAGTTACTGTAATAGACTAGTTATTGATTCATTTAATTCATTAGTTACCTTAACCTGTTACTAATTCTTTTAATAAACTAGTTAACTTAAGGTCGTGTTATCTAATAATAAATGAACTAAGTTTCAAAATCATATTGCCTTGCGAGTAATTAGTTGGTAACAACCAATTACTATGTACATAATGAAAAATTAGGTTGATAATTATTTTATTATAAGCTATTATTGGTTGTTACACTTTGTTTTACCATAAGTTATTATTGGTTATAATATAATACGTTGTTTTTGGTTATTCTGAGTTATTTTATCATTTGTTATTATTGCATATTTTATTGTAAACTATTGTTGGTTGTTTAAAACTATTTTATCATGAACTATTATTGGTTATTATTGGTTATTTAAAATTATTTTATCATAGGTTTTTTTTGCATATTTTGTTATAATTTATAGTTGGTTATTTTAACTTCTTTACAATAGGTTAATCTTGGTTATTATTGTTTATTTATAGTAGATTTTTTTGTAAGCTATCATTAGTTATTTTAAATTATTTTATTAATTTTATTCTAAATTGTTTCACCTTAAATATTATTGGATGTTTTATGATAAGTTATTATTGGTTATCCTATTGTAGGTTATTATTGGCTATTTTAGAATATTATCCCAGAAGTTATGATTATTGGTTTGTTTTAAATATTCTATTGCAAATTATTATAGGTCATTTTATCGTAGGTTTGTATTGGATATTATTGGCTATTGTATCATAGGCTACTATTTTTTATTTTGGATTATTATTGGTTTTTAACCAATGCCATTCTTGGTTATTTTAGGTTATTTGAAGTTATTCCAACATAGGTAATTCATAGGCTATAAACATACATAGGTTATTTAAATTGATTCTATCTTAGGTTATTCCACCTTAAGTTATTATAAACAATTTTTTTAATATGTTATTTTATTTTAGGTTGTTTTATTCTAATCCAAGTTATTTTACATGGTTTTATATTATGTTATTTTAAATTATTATACCTTAAGATAAAATAACCTATAATAACATAAAATATAATGACCTTGACAATCTAAAATATAATTTGAAATAACATATAATAATTATAACCTAGGGTTAGTTAAACAATTTAATTTAAAATAACATAAAGTAGAAAGCCTATGATAAATTAGGGAATAACTTATGATATCTTAAAATAGAACAATTTGTAATAATTTAAGATATAACCTAAGGTATAATAACTTATAATAACCTTAATAATTTAGGGTGTAATTTAAAATAACCTAGGGTAACCTACATAAACATAAGGTATAATTTAAAGTAATCTAAGATATTTAATTTAAAAAATTAAAAAAACCTATTTACTGTAGTGAATTATGTCAACTATCAATCAAACATAATGTTTACATATAGTGAAATAATTTTAACTAAGGTGAAATCATTAAAATGAGGTGAACTTATTTCACTTTTAAAGTCCCATAATGATTTAGGTTAATAAATTAAACCCCATTTTTGTATTAATGTGAATTCATAAATGTTGACGTGGAAAACCTTCGTTAATATCATTAAAAAACATGGTGTGTTGAATGTGAATTTCAAAAGGTTCATGGTAGATTATGCTAAATCTAATTTCAATACAGTGAAGATATTGTTTGGAAGTGGTGACCTGAAGATCCTTTTGGAGAATTGAGAACACATATGTCTTTATTATTGGACTCAATCTTTTGATTGACATATAAAAAAGTTGATATGCCCTGAATTTCGCAACAAACACATCAATGATTATAAGAATGCCACAACATTAGCTTCTACAAAAGCAAAATACCAAGCAATTCGTGTTTGGTGGCTATCATATAGTGCTACATTTGAAAACAACATTCATGAATTAAATGATTGACTTGCCTTTTGGCATTTTTGTTATCCTCAATGGAGAGGATATGCTAGAATAGTGAGTTTCCTTTTGTTCTTATTGATTGTCCAATTGTCATTAATTTTTTCATATCTCTTTATGTTTTGAAATTGCATTTTTCCAAAATGTAATGTAGAAATTATGAATTGTGTTTATGAGCAACAAATCAATCAGGTGACCATCAAAAGATCATAAAAGCCCTTAGCAAAATTGCATCCTGTTCTAGAGTACATTCAACTCTTGAAGGCTTTTCTCTTGCTAACTTTTCCTAGGCATCACGAAACACAACCTAACCTTTTGTGCATATGATGAGAAAATCTTTGAACTCCTTAGAAGTTGGAATTGCAAAGCTCACAAGACATATATAAACATGACATAATGAACACAACAATTCATAATCTAATTTTGTTTTCAAAGTTTGTGGCAATACTACATGTGATAAAATTCAAGCGAAAAGATGAAACAAATAAAATCAGATTGAAGTTGACTATTGATGTTCACATGTTAAAGTGGTGGAGGAGTAAAATCTTCACTTTAATAATGTGTTGTTCCAATGAGTGGATAGTGTGTGTACATGTGAAAAGGGAAATCTTTCCCAATTGGGGCAATAATGGGCAAAATAATCACAAAACCAATTTGGGGCATTCAAAGCTTCACCCTCAATGATCACATAATCGTAGAACTTAATCCAATTTAAAGTAATCAACTATTTGAACAACATAATCAACCTTTGACCCCCCCCTTCTCCCTATAACCTTTGGTGACTTGCTCTAAAAATTGTCAAACCTTGAGGTGACACGTGAGCAAAAGTAAATGCACTGCAATATTATTTACATTGTTATAGGTTTTTTTTTGCCACTAACTCTAAGAATGTTGTGATCAAAATAGCTCATAGAAGGTAGAAAAGAATGAAGAAAATACTTCATAGTCTCCTTAGTTTGGTGCCAAAAAGGCACAGCTACTCCATGACTTTTGCAACACACTTGATCACTGACTTGAGATCCCTCTCTCACATACTTCTCATGTCCTTCAGCTTTAGTTCAACATCTTCAAATTCTTCGATCTTCAAATTCATTTCCTATAGATTTTTCAATCTTTAATCTGTAATAGCACACCTGGATTTGGAACTTACATGCTGATTGATGCTCACCAATAACTCTAAAGAAACATTATTGTTAAACCTTAATTTATGCCTCATGCTATTTGGATTGTCTTGTGTCTTGGGGTGCAATCCTCCCGGTGTCTCCTCCCCACCATGTAATCAGAATAGATCTGAAGAACTATAAAGAAAAGATGATGATATCATCATCCAAGGCTCAAGTAGCCACCTTGGCTGAGCATCTCATCACATTTTCCATATCAACAAATAATGGAACTTCTCAGTGGCATATATTCTCCAATTTCTTGTGTAATCTCTTGCAGCTTCTCCAGGTACTTTCAACCAGTTCCACAGTATTGAAGAAGAAATTATTTCCGCGAGGTACAATACCAGGCAATTGAATTTGGCGCCTCTCCAGAAGACCGGCAAGCTCAAGCAACACTTGCCAGCAAAGAAAAGTTGGCAAATTCAGGGACAAATGGAATTGCAACTGCTGGCAATCAGGGAAATGAGAGCATCTATGCTGCAAACCAACTTACAAGAAAATGCTCAATTTCCACTAGTGTGTACTATGCAAAGGCAAGAGAATTGAAGAAGGCAGTTTTACCAATTCAAGCAAAAATCAAGGGCTTTACGACACATGGCCATGTTGTGGAGGGTGACATTCTGCTACTACAACCTAAAAGATAAAAGTTTCAGAGCTCATCTTCATGCTCCATTATGTTTTGCATCTCCTCCAACTTCAAACAGGGTGCAACTGCCCACCCTCAGTTCACAGCATTTATCACAATGTGCACGTGGATGAGTACATATTTTGGTTTAGGGACTAGGAAGCTAAGAGCTTTCAAGAAGTGATTTGACAAGGCCTCCTAAATGTCCCCAAAACTTTGTGCATCCAATGTCTCTGTCTGCTGCAAAAGCACAAATTGATCCACATAAGAAAAACCTGGAACCTGTACAAATAATGTAGTGTTGAAGTGAAATTGTGAAGTCTTGCTAGAACTAGTAAGGCTAAAGGATAGTTTGGCTACTAGATGTAACATCATACAATCACCCTAGAACAGGTCATTTGGGCAACCTAAAACACATCATGCATTTACAGGCTTTCGAATAGCCACAGTAAGACTCAGCTTTTACTATTTCTGATGATGTTGTACTGTGCAGCTGTTCACTACAAAGGCTAATAGCTAAACCACCACCTAAATCATCGTACACCAATAAAAACAACCATCAAAATCTTAACTGTAAGACCTCTTAAACTTCTGTTCTTCTGGAAAGCCAAGTATACCTCAACAAGCTCATCTTCAAGACCTTGATGAGGATTCAAAAGTCTAGAGCTCCTGTCATGTACTAGTATCCTGAGCTTGCCTTCCTGTACCCACACCCATACCCACATCCAAATGCCTTATAAGAAATCTTTCACCAGACTTCAAGCAGAGGAACTAATAATCCAGTACAGCAAACAGTCTAAAAAATCCAGGCAATGCCATAACTAACTTCTGGCAAGGCACATAGAATTTGAGGTCAACAGAGGGCACTCTCCACAGCTGTTAATCCACCAACATAAATAATGCAACCAACTGCAACCAAATGATAAAGGTATACCACCTTCCAATTTCCTGTGGAACCTTGGGCTATAAAACCCCACGTCCTGGACTCTTTAGCAGTCTTTTGGATCACCCAGGTGGAGGATTGAAACAATTTCGATGGTTAGTTTGGACAAATAAGTATCTGATTTTCTTTCTGGAAACCTTCTGTAGTCTTCAAATTTTGGTTTTCCCATGTTAAATGCACTCGAGACTAGTCTGACAAGTAATCAGTAGAGCCTTTCATACCACCAGCAAAGCCTAAAAACAAATTTCTGTGTATGTAGTAATCTTGACCTAGACAAAAGGTTCTTAGTCATGCTGGCTTTAGTTTGTGCTATCTATAGATGTGCCTAATATCCCTATGCAAATTAATCCAGAGAAAAGCTGTCTCAGGCTTCAAACAAAGAGTAACCTAAGAATGTGAAAGTTCAATGTCCAGATGGACCTTGAAGACTAACTGAGACATTGCTGATCATCAGTCAAATTTAGTCTTATGACATGAAGCAGGAAATTTGGTTGCTTAACCAAATGCAGTCAGTTTCAAATCTCTTGAGGCCCATTTTAGGTCTCTTGGATCAGTAGGGGTGCCAGATTAACACCTTGGTCCCATACACAAGGCCACCACCAACTTGGGGATGGAAGCAAGCAACATTGACTTCATCTTCCACACTTGGAAGGACTCTCACAAGCTCCATATCTGCAACTCTGTATACCTGCACTCAGAGTGAGCAAAAAAGTGAGAAGCCCAGAAGATGTGTTGACATTCACCAGTTTGTGGCCAATTATAGTAATGCCCATAAATTTTGAGTGAGTAGCATCACATTTCTTCATCCAGATAAAGTGATCTTTCAACACAGTGAAATTTAACATCACAAAAAGACCCCTGGACATGAATAGGCTTAAAGAATCCAACCTAATCCAACATATTTTCTGCTATTAATTAAGTTGGGCATACCATGTGCTGGGGCATAAAGGCATTATCCATCCTCAGCAGCCAACATAAAACAAATCAAAGTTTAATTTCTTGTGTGGAAGTGAAAGAAACAACCTCAAGGACTGTGTAAACAGGAATGGTAGTTGTCCCATCAACAATAAGGCTTTTGAGTAGAGAGTTGTGTCGCCGTCCATAAGCTAACAACAAGTGGCCTGATGTTGGTGAAAACTGCATACCCAGCAAAGCACACACCAACATTAGAATATTAAGCTTGATGACTTTTTTTTCAACACTCGCTACAAGATTGATTATTCACACAGATGCAATATGGACACTTAATGTTCCAAAGCAGGGGTAAGGAACCAAACTCAGAAATCACTCTCCAACTAATTCATCTTCATCATCCCCACCAGAGTTAGCTCCACAATTAGCTCTTAAGTATGCTCATCTGTCCAATACTGAGAAACCCCATAACCCACACAAACCATGGCATGCAAAGCCCCAGGAATGGCAATGACATGCATCTACAGATTATTACCAAGAGGAATGTAGTGCCATTAGTTATTGCAGAGTGACAAACATTGTTGAGTGGGGCTAAAGGCCCTCCACAAGACAGGTCACCAAACTTGCCCCTCTTGAATACCAGAATCCTTCTAAACCTAATTTGAGACTTTGAATCATTGGACCTTTTTCCAAAGGACTTACAGAGGATATTTTGGTGAATAATCCATTTGCAAAAGGGTTCAACCCCTTGGCCATTCCTATTAAGTTTGTACAATCATTCCATTCCCACCAACAAAACAAATTGGTAATGTAAAAGTGCATTTAGGTTTTGCCCCATAGAGGATTCTGATATTCAAGTTGGAGCCAAGATTTCAACTGGTGACTTTTATCCCATTAGCCCGTCTTCATCTGAGGATAACTGAAGTGACTCACCTACCTACCTATAAGGTGGGAATGCTTGCATGAATGCGATAGCCATCATGCCTCCTTGTGAAGCAGCATGCTATGGCTCTTTAGAATCCCTACGTTAGGACTTCATGGCTTTGAATGCATAAAGCATAGTTAATGATCTCCATAATTATACAGGTGGGGGGAAGTGAGCTAGTTGGAGAAGGGTCACAGGCCCAAATATGCATTAGCCCAATTGTACTGAAACCTTTTGACTGATTGGCAACCCACTGGCAAAGAACTCACTGACCGACCTATTGAGGAAAAATAATGCCAAATTCTTGATTTGTTAACATAGGGTCAAGGGTATAGATCCAAGTAGGTCTTCAGTCTAACCAAAGATCCAAGGTTAAGTGAAGGGTATACCTTGGCCCAAACCTGTTGAAACCTTGTGACTGACAGGCTAATCCACTTGTAAGGAATTGCACAAAATCTTCTAAACCTAATTTGAGACTTTGCCAATTGACCTCCCAAATATGAATGGTGGCACTATCTTCTTTTTGTAACATGGCATCAGGGGTAGAACAGATCAAATTAAGCTTTCAGCCAAGTCAATGTTTATGATGGCATGCGCTTATTTTTGTCAACATGGTATCAGGGGCCAATTAAATAGATCAACATTGGCCTCTTTTTCACCCAGAGAGCAGTCAGTGTGTGAAGAGTTTTAGAAATGAGCTGTTCACCAAATGTATGGGCCAATAGAAGAACCCACATGAACCCACATGACCAAAGGATGATCCAACTTTCAAGCTCTCTGTGCAGAAGATAAGACCTTCTGTAGACTGCCTAAGGACAAATTCTGACAAGAGAAGATCACAGGTTCCTTCTGTGAAAGGGCTAGATAAGGACCTGGATAGAAGTAAGGCAATGCGCTGCCCTCACTGCTCTTGAAGCTAGAACTTGACCAAACCTGAAAAAAGAAATCTACATGTCAGCCCTTAACCCGCATATACTTGTGCACATCAACCTTTTGAAAGCCTAAGTGGATGGAACTGAAGTTTAAGACAGTATGTGGATGGAAGCTATCTCTCAAACAGACTCAACTGCTTAGATTGATCAGATAATTATGCTTTGTAACTGACAAAATGGATCAGGAGACAGGACTGATAGCACGGGGGTGGGAGGCCCTCTCTTTGCTGGCCAGTGTGTCACCTTTTGGTTTCAATTGTCACCAAAACCAGTTCTCTGATTCAACTGATCCCTGTGATGCACTCAGAAAACTGACAATCTCCAAACAGAAGAAAGAAATTGAAAAACTCTTGACCTCAATAATAAAAATACGTCAATAACTATATTTGTAAGTACTAAGAATTTCTCCATGCTTGCAATTTAATTAATCATAAATAGGACTGAGACCAATACATTTTCAGATCTTACAACATATGGCAATTGACTAACAAGCATGAAAAAGAAAAACCCAACCCACAATAAAAGAGAACTAAAATCAGAAACAAGACTGAGTGGTTCGAACGAAAGTGACAAACATACACATGTCCAGGGAAATCCACAGCAACAGGTATGGTACTGACCACCTAGCACAACATTACCACTCACTTCATCAGCTCCTGACAGTGGTTTGAGGACAATAGCAAGCATTAATCAACATCAAAACTCAGTTTCTGTCACAAGACATGTAGTGACAGGAAAACTTAGTCACAATTCTGGTTAGTGTAACAAAGTCTAAAAGGGAAGGAGAAAAGAACAATAAACCCAACAATAAAGAGGAACACCAAAATACAGAGGACAAGAAAACAGAAAAAGCAAGAAATGCAAAGAGCCAAACAATGAAAGAAGAGAAAGAGAGAGATAAAAGATTGAGAACTTTAAGAGCAAGACCTTCTTTAGAGGACAAGCTCCCCACTTAATATAATCTTCAATAATCATTTGAAGATTCCCCAACCTAAATTTCTCTTTCTTAAAGCAATCCTCTGGTGTAAGGGAAACTTTGAAGAGGATTTGAAGAGGATTTGACAACTTTGAAGAGGATTGCCATTTGACCTACAAACAACCCTTTGGAGCTACAGAGCCTTAAGAGCCTACATGATGGCTACAAATCATGTTCATATCCACATGTTCCTGCTGAGAAGACGTCACAAATATCAACCATAAACTGTGGGAATGCATCCACACAATCAATAAAGGGAATTGAATTCAAGGTATGTACTTACGTAGCCTCTTCCAAAGAGTATACACGGAGCTCATAAATGACTTGTTGTGTGGAGATAGGGTGCTGGGTGGGAGAGTGGGCTCTTGTTCCAAAATTCGGTGACCCCATCACAGTTGCTGGCAGTATTGAATACTCCGCATCAAATGCAGGTAATACACAAGCAACACAAGCAGCTAGAAATCGCCCACATGGTGAAAAATGAGCTCCCATTTCACTGTCCACCCTCACCCACAATCACAATTGGCTCCTGGCTACTACAGAACTATCTACTTCAACACTTGAAGTCATTGATTGTTCAGCATAACAAGATCCACAATAAGGGGCAGCTTGCTAACGAGGGCAGCTCTCCCCCAGGGTCATACCTGCATAAGACAGCATGTGGAATGACAAGGCGGCACATTTCAGGATCCAGAAGTGCACTTGGACACTTTATATCATGAGGCCATATCCTGAGTTTTACTGTACAGGGAAGCTCAGCAGAGGCAACAGCAGCTGCCATTGCTGACTGTGCAACAGCAGTTTCTGCTGCACCTATACCTGCTGTTCCCCCCCTTCTAGAAATTGGAATGCCTTGGTTTGGGTAAACTCGCATTCCAGCACCTGCATTTGCCATTGCCACTATTATTATCCCTTCGTGCTGATGGAAACAAAGAGAAGAATGGATTCAACATCTCTGGTGCTTAAGAACATCTCAGAACCAAGTTGGGTGCCTTTGACAAAGATAAGATAAATAAACCACACCGGCATCAATTTGGGACTCATTTTCTGCCCTGATGCTAGCACTTGCCATCACCCTGGAAGAGGCAATCAACATTGCCTCATTCTGCCCCTCTAGTTGTTGCGGTGGACCCATCCTGTTAATGGTTGGCTCACCCAACCCCAATCCAGCATGTGCTAGTTGCCGACCCTGCACCCAACCGTGAAGGAAAGGTAGCTCCCAACCTGTACAATCATCAGCTGGAAGAATCTCCTGGGATGATGAAACTGATGTTGCAGGCCAGCTTCTGGGAGCCAATCTTGCGTCCCCTATTAATATTCCATGTTGATGATGTGCAACAGGAACAGCAGGGCCTCTCTGTGCAGGGCTGTTGCGTGAGCTTGTTCCATTCATCCAGTGTGTACCCACAGCAGCTGCAGGTCCTTCAACATCCCAAGGAATTCTCACAATGGAACTACTTTCTCCATGATTACCACCTACTCCCATATCAAGGGAATTGTAACTTTCTAAATGTTTTGTCTCACTATAGTCAATCATTTCACCTCTGTCTAATGGCAGCCTGCTGTTGCTGGTAACGGCACTTTCTCTGGATGATTCCCCAGGTAGAGGTCTTGCCAAAATGTCCACTGGTTTTGATGATGTTAGATCTGGGAACTGGATGTCATGAGAATCTTGTGGCAGCCAAGGACTACTTGTTTCAAAACCAGGATCTGTTGCAACACTATCTCTGCCAAAATCTTGATCAGGATCAAGCATAAGAAAACTAGCTGTAATCTCATCATCTGACTGAATTAACCCCAAATTACTGCCAAAACCTGATCGGCCAGGCCAGAACCAGGGTTGAGGAAAAGGAACAGAGGGTACAGATGGAGATATTGATGATGCAGGGGGTGCAAAGTAGATGGCTGGAGGTGGATAGTGCATGTGTACATGTGATGTGGCCATAGTCATTGGGCAATCAGGCGAATCCAAATCATTAACCTGTTCATAACCCCAAAATGACAACACTTCAGATATTAAACGGAGCCTCTACCCTGATACTGTAGTGAGGCCTACCAGATAAATCCTCCCTGCAGTGGATCTGGCCTGGTTAACCTGTATATCATCAATGTACAGTAAGAATGTTGCTGCATCCATTGAACTCTTTGTGATCATTCAGTATATACACATGATTGCCTCTCGTTAGTGGGCCTTCAGATTTGCTACAGGGCCTTTGGTCACCTTGCAACTGTTCTGGGCTCCAACATTAGTAGGTACATGCTGTTGAATGTGGCAGCCAATTCAATCAGTGGGTTCTCTAGTGAAATATTGTGATGACCAAGGGCTTCTGAGCTGTTGGACCCCATTTCTCCTTCTAGGTGTTCAGCAACTGTCTCAAGGAGTCATCATGGTAAGGGTGAAGGAAGAGTCACTCTTGTTGCAGAGACCACATCATTCCACTCAGACATGTTTCATTTACCTTTCACTCCTTAATCTTCCTAATCAGATAACTCTCATGAAAATTGAGAAATCTCCATACTCATGATTAAGTAAGCTGGAACAAGATTGAAATCCTTTCCTTAACATCAAAGCAAGACTTCCAAACAAGGACTGAAGAACTGAGAAGAAGAAAAACACAGAAGGGTAGAACTTGAACATTTAAAGTACATAATATTGTCAGTATAAACAACAGTGGCAGTCTCTCACTTGTTCAGGGACCATCAGCAATAATATGTCTGAAAGCAACCTAAACCCTAAACCTTATCCACTGTCATACATGAGTTAGATAAGTTGCTATCATCAGCTCCCTACAGTTGGCATAGGCGAGTATAACCACTAATCTGCAAGTCCAGAAGTGACGAGAAGACTAAGCCATGATACTGGCTAGCAACTAACACCATAGAAGGGAAAAACATAAAGGAAAACAGTGGAGAAAACAGAAACAAAAGGAGTATGAACAATAGTCCTAACCAAATAGCTTTCATGATCATTGAGAAATTTCCCTACTCACAAATAAGAAAACTTGAACAAGGTTAAAACATCTCCTTTTAAAGTCAAAGAAAAACTTCAAGATAAGGACTTATAGAGTTGGGAAGAAAGAACAACACAAAAGGGACAAAACTAGAACAAAAAACCAATAAATATACACACATGCAGCATGAACGATAGTGACATCCATGACAGCAACTTATCTATCACAACATCCTCACTGACTTCATCAGCTCCATACAGTGGGTAGAGGCCAAATATCTTTGTAACCAAAGTACAATGGCATCTGCATAACCTGGCCAAAAAACTCAGGGCTTGCAGCCAATGACTTCATCCAAAGATTAAAAGTCTCCAAATATGTAGGGACACGATTGGGGTTAGTGGACAAGAGGCTTATAGTACCTAGATCAGACAAACTTTTATAAATTCTGCACAAACCCCAAATCCTCTTCAGTACAAACAAAAATAACATCCTTCCAGTTCTTGACCTCACCATTGCCTAACAGGAAAAATTAGGATGGTAAAACTGTGTGAGTATGAAAGGCAAAATCAACCAAAAAAAACCACAGCTATGAATTGGAACCAGCTCTGTTTGGGTACTGACAATTTTAAACTCTGTTATCATTGCAAAATTCTGCTACTGCTCCTGTTTCATTCGACCTTCAGGTCATTCCAAAGTGGGGAGAAAATGTCTGCAAAGTCACATGGAGCATTCATTCACAAGGCTTTTTGCAGTTCATTTGAAAGAACTTGTGAACCTGAAAAGCTCATGCAAGTAACCAATGTGACTGATCTTGTACAGTGAAACCACTCATATGCTAGCTTTGTGTGGCCATAGACTGACACTGAGCATCAACAGAAGGCGAATTTGAGGAAGAGTAGAGTAACAGGAAGGGAGAAAGAGGAGTGAGGCCACTATTGCTGATACTGGCATTTCCCCCAATACAATGGGCTGCTTTAACAAATCAGCATATTGTGAGGAATGCCAATATCAGGAATAGTAGACTGGACACATGAATCCTGCATGTCCGTTGTTTGTAATTAACCCAATAAGGTATAACTTAGTAAAGTTCGCACTTTCAGCTAAAGACTCAAGACACAAAGCTGTAGGGACCTTGTCTCCCAACATTTCCAGTAGGGTCTCCATCAAGATAGTGTACCCTGGCAGCACTTTGAAAAATGCAGGGCCTAGAGTCCTGGTCCATCTAAGGAATGTGGATCATAAGGATTTTGAAAATAGTCTCCTACATAAAGACACTCCATCAAAAAGGACTACTCCGTATTCTTTGTCTGCATACACTGAGCATGGAAACTCTGCCCTCCTCTGGGCACCTGTTTAGTGTTCAAACATGCTACCTTAAAGTCTACATTTCAGTATAGTCCCATTCAAGACCACCACAGACACACACCACCCCCCCACCCCACACGATCTCCCATGTCTTTGACTGTAGAAAAATAAGATTGTGGACTAGTGTCGAAATTAATGTGCACCTCTTTTTTCTCCATAACCTTGGACCCAGTTCTCAATTCAATAAAAGTAGAAAGTATTGTTCATTTATGTTCAAAATTTCCAAACCTCCGTACCAGTACAGTCCTGGCCAGTTTAACAGATTGACTGGTTCCAGATTATAGTAAGTCACTGAAACAGAGAGGGAACAGTACAAACCTCGGCAGTGAGAAGAAAAGGAGCAGCATGGGGAGGGAAATGAACAGCACGCAGAGAGCGGCGAGTGCGCAGCACTACAATGGGCACTGCCCCTTCTCCTTCCTTTGTGAATTGCCAAATGTATAGCTGCCCAGAACCCAAAGCCATGCCATCCCCACACATCCACTTCCCAATATCAATTACTACCTGTTCCAATGAACTTAAATGTTATCCCACCTCAGAAACTGTGAGCTGCAGCCTCAGATTTCCACTTTGAATGCCAAATTAGACTGTACAGAATTCAACCATCTCTTCCACAGTGATAGAATCACAACTATTCATGACCTTCTCCAATGTCATTCACACAAAAACATACAAATGTAGGACCAGAGAAAAAGTTCCACCTTATGCCCAGAGGCAACAGCCAGTAAATCTCCTTGGGAATGGAAGGCAAGTGACGCAATCGGTCGATCTAAAAATAAGAAACAAGCACTGCCATAATCAAAAGATTGCGATATATGTGATGCTTGAAAGGCTTTCAAGTCATAGTGATATCGCATTTGACTTTCTGTGGGGCAATTGATGGGACCTTAAACCAAGGATGTCCTAAATTGAGAATCCTGGATGTTGAACCTTGGTTATAGATTTCAGGAAACCTCTTGGCAGAGAAATTTACCCACACAAAAGTCAACAGAACAAAAGCCTCTGTTGTCCACCAAAGGCTTGCACAGGACAAGTAGCTCTTCTAATCACCTGGAAAGTGATAGTCTGAGAGACATGAGAACAAAAATAAATAGTTTCATCAGAAAAGGTAAATGAGGAGGTTAGCGATATTACAAAAGTCACGAGAACCAACACACTCTGCAGTTGTTGCATCCCATAAGCGTACTTCATTATCAAGGCTTCCACTTGCAAGCACCTCTGAGCTGCTTGGATGAAACCGAACCTGTAA
The DNA here is from genome assembly GCA_963920785.1 of Sphagnum contortum. Taxonomy (NCBI): domain Eukaryota; kingdom Viridiplantae; phylum Streptophyta; class Sphagnopsida; order Sphagnales; family Sphagnaceae; genus Sphagnum; species Sphagnum contortum. The sequence goes on along the minus strand of OY987295.1, from coordinate 793,967 downwards.
CATAGAGAATGCAAAGAAAGCACAAGCAAGGGCTTCTATCACACGAACACCCAGAAAGTAGAATAGAACCAACCAAATTCAAGGTGCACTATCCAGTAAGGAAAAAATGAAACAAGCTTCAAACAATGACCTTCAAGTTTCTTCACATGGACAGTGGAGGAACTACAGTATGATGCAAAAATATCCAAAATTAGTACAAATGAACATTGCATTATCAGGGACTGAAACACTCCCATGCAATGCAAAAAGGGAGAGAGCATTCACCCTAATTATCAGGTACCCCACTTTGGCCTGCAACTCTAGATTCTCAAAAACCCAGTTCAGGCTTTGATCAGAATACACATACCACCCATGGAGTTCGCCGATGTCCACTCAGCACCTTCAAACAAAGTCCTGTTTGGCAGCAAATTATCTTCACTGTATGATCACCGCTGCACATTGAACCAGCATCAGGAGCAGCCTAGCCAAAAATAGACTCATAATATCCTTCTAGATACATTGTGAAACTCCCATTACCTTGGACCATACAATAACACATAAAAATGTACTCCTTCACATTGACATTTGCAGTTGAGGGACCACAAACCTCTCATGCATCACACCAACAGAGCCCAAAACAAAAACTACAAATTCTTGAGGTACATTCCCATCAATGTAGCAAAAACAAACCATGCTCTAATCTGCACAACCTTCTGAAGCAGACAATAAATGGCCCATTTATCAGACAGTGACCCCAAACACTGCAGAAGACAATGCATTTCATCAATCTTAAAGACAACTAAGTCAACATGAAAGTACAATACCATTGATCTCACAAGGTGACACAAATGAAAAAGCAACATTGACATGACCTCCTGAAGCTACAAAACTTTCTAGAGGAAAAGTAAGAACAGAAAGAAAAACAACTGGGACCAGAGAAGCCCATAAGAAGGGGAAGAGAGGACAAACAAAAAAGGGAAGAACCACCAAGTTCACAAACTTAAGACAAAACTGCAGTACAAAAATTCACTCTCAAGTAACATTCTGCTGTGCCTGCTCTGTTGTAGATGGCACTCAAAGACTCCTGAACCTCAAACTAAACAAAATGAGTATTGAGTTCCTTTACGTTGTTACATGTGCCACAAACTTCAGAGAGCTAAGTCCTTCATTTTGTAAATTCCAATCCAACATAACAATTATAAGGTAATGAAAAATCTTCAGTAAGTTCATGAAAAAGCTCTCCATAAACCCAATACCATCTTGGGAACAAAGAGCCAATATCATGATCTGTAAATAAGTAACCTGTGCCTCAAACCAGCTACCAGAAAATTATGGATGGAGTGTAGTAAACACAGAAAATTGCTTCAAGCTCAAGACACATATGTGCTCCTAAACTGTAGCTGCAACCTGGCCAAGAAATAGCAGATGAACACCAAAGTGAACAGTAAACATAACGAGATAGAGGAGAGGCTAATTCCACAAACAATTGTCAGCAGAAGAGGAGTACATACTGAGTGGAAGCAAGGGTGTTGCCATCTGGGCTGAAAGCAGCTGCAATAGTGGAGCGTGGAGCTGGTTCAAGAGTGCAGTATTTTGCTGTACAATGGCGCAGAGATTCTGCCTCCAACCTAATGGAAGATCAAACCCACAGACACACCATTTTGAGTCCAACAGAACATGAGTGACAATAAGTCAATTCAGCAATCTATTCAATGGGAGACTGGTAATGCTACAGGTTACATGGGCCCAGGCAACAAATAGACACAAAAAACAGAAGAGAGTGTGGTCATAGCCTTGAATATAGCATATGCCAAGAACATGCAAGCATTGCACTCCACTGACTTGATCAGTTCACAGCAGTAAATGTTAATGGATACATAATCCAATGCCCAAAATTGCTTGGGCATGTCATAATGTAAACATATGGATACTGATCTTGTAAGCCAGATAGAATCATCAATCCAGGAGGGATCACAATGATAACAATAAAATTGCAAGTAAGGATGTGCCAAGGAAACAGATTAGCAGCATGGAAAGAAATTGATGACTGTACATTCTACATCTCATCCCCACCCTCAAAGCATTACACATCAAAATTAGCTGGATCACAAAGTGAGTAAAACATTTGATCCAAAGTAAGCAGTTCTGGGTTAAACACCCAGCTACAATTGATATCATAGTTCAAGCATATCAGTGCATGCAAAAAAGAGGAAACCCAACAGAGAAAAAACAAAATCAAAAATGGAGTAGTCCAAACAATAGCAACAGGTACACACATCATCAGAGACCTTCAACAGCAACTCGTACGGTAGTGACCAGCTATCATAACATTCCCATTGCCTTTATCAGCTCTCAGCTGTAGCCAAGGTCAATGTCATACATTAACCAGCACCAAAAGACCAACAATAACAGGGTGACTCAGCCTAATGCTGGCCACCTAAAAGCCTACAAGAGAAGGTTCTAGAATAAAGAGGACTCAGAAAAAAGACAGAAAGAGAAAAGTCTATAAAGAAACAAGGCAGGAAAAAGAGAGAACTTGAAGAGCATCTCTTTCTGAGGACAGAGCAAATTGAATATAGTTCAATAGTGTTTGCCAGTAGCATATTCTGCTGGGACATGGCTTTCATGCCATTGAGAGAAGAGATGGGGATCATCTAGGGCTTTGACCAAATTCTGACTGAGTTTGCCATATTTAGGACAAGAAAAGTACATCCACCACTACAATGGCACCAGGCAGTGCACACAGGCACAATACATGAGGTTAGAGTACAAGTGAAGCACAGGGCACGGGAGGTGGGACAAACAAACACATGGGTTTTTTTGCATTCCATGGCTGCAGCTCGGTGCCCCTGGTATGGCATGCAAAAATTATTGATGAGCACAGAGGAAGATGACATGACTGACTGCTGGTGGATTGTGAGTCCAGTTACAGATATTGCATGAAACCAACGCTGTGATGATCCCATATCCTCAATCATACCGCTAGTTAGGTGACATTTCCGTCAAGATTGATTACAAATATGCTACCAATAACAACAAAAATCACAAGCCAAGCATCATTTTACAATTTCACAATAACTCCCATTGGAACTCCATTGTCATGTTTAAAGTGTGTCCAAACAAACCATGAAATGAGGGCCCTCTTGGCATCAGTGGCTTCAAGTTGGGAGGTACAGCAGCTGCTCCAAGCAGCTGCTTTGTGCCAAAGTCGCCGTGACGGCCGTCTTGTGACAGGCGTGACCTCCCTCCATGCAAGCAAGCGCACTACGTTTCCTCCTCTGCTTTTCAAAGGATAATCGCCACTGGGTGACATATTCTAGAAACTATCATGTCTCTTGGCAACCAACTTCCCAGAAGACACCAACTCCTTTATCCGCAAACCCAAAACAACACAAAGAAGGATTTTGCCGGTTAAAGAATGCTGGACAATGGGACATCAAAAGCACAAACTGCGGACAGGCATTGATTGTTCAGGTCAGAACAGATAGCTGAAGGTGAGACATACACATGGCATTTCCAAAAGGGACGGTACTGAGCAGACGGCAAATGCGAGGTTGAAGCAGAGGACTGCTTTGATGAAGATCCACCGAATCGTTCATCGCAAAATGGCATCATCCCTTTCTCCTTTTGACTCGCACTCATTTCTCCGCACCTTACATCGCCATAGTAACAATTGGTTAAAACCTTCAGGCTTGAAAGAGATTTAAGTATGTCATTCTACCAATGAAGCGCCCTGCCAGCACAAATCGTACTCATCAAGGCATTCACGCGTTAGTGTCCAACACAGTTGCCACCGCTCAACGTAGATGGAATCGAGCCTCATTGTTCAAAATGCACGCCGCAGAGCAGCAAAACCACGCCTGCTCCGGCACTCAAACAGAGCACAGCTGAAACTACACGTTCTAATTGCTCTTCGTCTGGGAAGCATACTCGCCCTTGCTTCTTCGTGGTCAGGCGTAACTGCGATGCAAACCCTAAAAATTTCTAGAACCTCGTTAAGCACTCCGTTTCAACATTTCGTTTAGGATCTCAAGTAACAAGCAACGTGGCCCCCTCGCCTCTCGAGCCAGTGTTTTCGTCCGCCTTCACAACTACTACACCACCAGTGTTTTCAGAGCATACACATTTTTTTCTTTTAGTGGTTGACCTCTTTAATTTGTCCACCACCAAAATTAAATACTCACATTTTATACACTCTTAGAATGGAAACTGTTTTACATGGTCTACAGATGTAGGTGCAAAAAACATTGGAACTCTTTGTAAATATACGCAAACCAGTGTCTTTTTTTTGGGTTTTCAAAAGAAATGTTGGACTCCCACTCTGAGAAGAACTTGTGACCCTCGTTTTTTTTTAAGGAGGCAATTTATGGTATTTGCAAAAAAGCTCAGCCTCTGTTGAGGCCATTTGCTTGTCTGTATTTGAGATCTCAAATGAGATCTTGGGACCTAAAGTTCCAACCTTCTTTTTCTACATCTTTCAGGGTTGGCATCATTTCCTTTTCTTTTGGGGAGGCATTGTTTTCATCTTTGAAAGTTGTTTTGGTCCCTAGTATTGGTGTGTGGGCGGAGTTGTTTGTATTTTTGTGCCATTGTCTCCGTTTATTTGTTGCAACTGGTTTGCTAGGAAGAGTAGAAAATTTTGATTTATGTCAACAACTTTGCTTTTGGTGAAGTGGTTTGTGGATTGTAATGTCAAAGGGTGTTTGAGAGAAAGAAGGCCTGGAACAATAAAGCAATGGGATTTAAACCTAGAGTAGGGTTAGAATCTAGACAAATCATATTCTGGTTTTTATCAATATGAACCCTGTTCATTGTGACAAGTATTTAGAAGAGCATTGATACATTTTATGGTCAAATACCGCACCATTGATACAATTTTGCATAGAAATCATGAAAATTAATTACAAATTGAAACCAAAATAATCTGCAAATAATTGGATGCCTCTTTGAGTCAAAATGGGCACTGAGATTTGGAACCCTACTTTAGTAGGGCAAACCTCAACTTGTCAACTCAATGTCTAACGTTTAAATTGATATGTGAAGTTTTTTTATTATATAAGGTGCTCAATGATTCATGTGATTTGAATAGATTTTTATGGTTTTCCAGTTTGAGATGTTGAGCTAGGAAGAAAGGGAGTGTTATTTTGTGAGCATGTTAATTTTGCAATGTAATTTGTCTTTAATTTTTGAATTTGATGGTACTTGTAGGGAATAGTATTCGAGCTTGTTGGGCGTTGGGGAGGCCCATCCTTGTACTTAAGGCTAATTCAAAGATCTTTTATGAAGTTCTTAAGCCACTTTTGGATGCAAGTGAAACTATTGTCCGACCTATTTTCAACCTTGATGACAATTTTCTCATTCAGAAAAGCCCAAAATTAACTTCAATTGTGAGTAAGTCTAACCGCATCCCTTTACTTATGCAACTTAAAATTTTCAATGTTTTCGTTTCTTTTTAATGTTTTGGTTTTTATTTTTTAAAAGGCCACCAAATCGAAAAGACAAAATGTGTCATTTTTTATTCATCCTAATTCCCTTGAAAGTCCCCATTAGAGTTTTATCTTACTTTAATATGCCAATGCTTCTACACTTGCATTGGTGGACCTATGTTCCATTCCCCCCATCTCTAGAACCTAGGACCCGTTACCATCCTGATGTCAAAATATTCATCGACGATTTGAAAGAAGCTAATGTTTAGAATGTTTTGGACTTTATTATGCCTTTGATTGTATTATGCTTGTCTTGAATGAAGTAACGACTTTTCCATTTTTATTTTTATTTTAAAGCGATAGCTCTTTGAATCATTTCGCATGAGTTTTTTGGAATCTCCCTTCTATTGTGCATCTTATGCATATGGCCCCTCTTTGAAAGAAGTATACTTTTGTAATTAATTTATAAAGGGTTTCAATAGGTTTTGATTTTTTAATCAACCAATTATTCTGTTATTATACATTTGCAAGTTATTCAATTTGGAAACAAAACAATAAGACGGGAAGAAGAATATATTTCATGCAATCTGAAAAGTTTTGTTCACGACAATGAAAACCTGAAAAAATCTCAAATATAACTTTCTTTTATAACAAATTCAAAAGTACTATGAAGCTATTTATAATGGAGGACTATTTCACTATTGTTAATGGATTACCAAATTAGAATATTGTTCAATGCATTTCATATTTTATTTCTATTCCAACGCATTGTTTCAATACATTATTAGTATGTCCTTAAATTTTATAATATCATTATCTGTAATGATTAGCGCTTCATCTTCGAGGAGAGTGTTATCAAACAAAACATGTGATCCCTAGATAACTTCAAGGAGTTCATCAACTTTGTTTTTTGTCCCATGTTGTAACATTTTTTCTTGTGCACTCTCTATTGGGATCAGATAAATGTTTTCATTATATTGTTCCTTTAAGTCTTCTATAATATTCAATTTCCCATTTTGCAACATCTTCTTATGTGAATATAAACCTCCTTATTACTTTCTAATCTACCATCTTCATTATAATCCAAGCTCTTAGGTGGAGTGAAATATTCCTTTAATTCCTCCTTATGTGGTGTTTGAACTAACACGGTCATTCTTAGCAAGAGGCATTTTGATTTTCCAGATTCTTGAACTATATAATATGTTCCATGACCTCATTTTCAATTTTTGCACAAATATTCAAACATGGATGTCAATCATTACAAAATTAATATTGAAATATAAATCCTTTATTCAAAAAAATGAAGAGAGTGTCTTTCAATGATGTTATTTATATGTAATGGTTACCTCCTCTTGCATTTTAAATTTTGAATATGACTACTATAGAAATTGATGATTTCACCTAAACATTCAACCTTGTTTTCACTAATAAAAACAAGTTTATCTTTCTCTATGCAATATTTCATTACCTGATACACATCTTGAAAGTGTTTTTTGGGTTTTGTTGTTTCATCCTTTTCATTTTAACTCTTCAAATCTATTATTTTGAAGCTCCCATAATAGGACTGCAAGGATCTCTACCAACGATCTCCACAATTTTCCTAATTAAGCTTATGGAATGTTTATTGATTCTCTATTGGTGTTCTTCCAACTTTTCAACGATTCAAATTGTTGCAAAATGCATATTTAATTTCCTCCCATTACCATCTATTCTCCAATGGAATTTTGCCTTGGTATAAATTGGTTGTTCCATTCAATTGATTATCTTCTATGACAATTAATTATAGAGGGTAACTTAAGATTGAATGTTCCAAATTCAATGCATTAATTTTTTAGGGTTTATTCATATATTCTTTTAACTTCTTTGTGGTGTTTGGATGCATGTCTCTCATTACATATTTTGTTTACATTCGTTGTCATTTTTTAAGTTAACTCATCCTCCCGTGTTTTTTATTTTATTTTATGTTATTACTCATGCAATACCTTATTGTTCCCTGTACATGACACTCATTTATTTTTAATCCTTATAGAGGAAATGGTGCCAAAATTTAGGAATCACTTTTGTCAAATATTTCAAAATGTGACGCCCATTTTGAAACCAATAGTATCGTCTACTTTCACTAACCTATGTTTTTTTACAGTTGTTTTATTCATAGATGTTTTATTCAAAGATAGTAAGCATATAATTTTGTTAATTAAAAAAACACATGTCAATTCAACAAAAAAAGATTTATACAAAATATATCTCTTTGTGCATCATAGCCTTGAAGAACCTTGTCTACAAAGACTTGTTAATTGCTACACATGGTGCATTGGAACTATTTTCCTACCGTGTTTTGCAATTGTAATTGTTGCCAATTTCAAAGGCGTCACCAAACTCTATTCCAAACATATTGAATTGAATTAAATGTTATTGGTGGGTTGTTTGGTTCATTGCACCCAATGTAGTGTAACCATCGAAGTGGTGTCCTTTGAATTCATTGTCTCCTTTTCTAAATTTGTCATGACATCTTTTGGGTATGGTGGGGAGTTTTCCTCTTCCACATTACTTATAGTAATACAATTAGTTGATATTAAAATATCCAACTCTCTGTTGTAAGTGAACACTAGTGTTTCATATGCATCATTTTCAACGTCAAAAACATTATTTGGCCATTTCTGTACCAGATTGATTCATTTATTATCCTCTTAACTTTAAATCCGAGCATGTAGTCACACTACTTGTGAAACCACGTTCTACAATTTTGATTCGTCAAGTGTGGTGGCCATGGATTGTCTCTATGAGGTTATCAGAAATTGTTTAGAAACTTTGAACAAAACATTTTTATCATTGTCCCATGTATCTTGTAATCTTATAAATGGTTAGAAAATGCTTAATACCCAACCTTTACATGGAACTCTACGTGTATATTCTTCAGCTCTCTTATTTCTACAAATGGGTAATATTCCAAATTTCTTAGTGTTTGACAATAGTGTTTAGGATAAGGATATCGTGACATTGTGAAAATGAACAATTCAACTCAAAACTCATTTTCTTTGAGTGTTACTTGGAAGATCACCAAAAGATACTAAACTCTATTCGTGCAATGTTACAAAGTTTTAAACATCTCTCAAAGTCCATATTTTTATAAGGTTGTTTTTAAATTACTACATTCAATGGCTTCTTCAAAATTATCTAATTTTCTTTGGACCGTTTGGATGGGACTCACTACATTAAAATGTTATAATTGGCATAACAATTATGTTTCTTACTCGTGTCATGCATGGTGTGTGTATCATTTAATTACACACTTCATTGGCCCTTGGGCCTAATGTGGTTTCATGCCATTTTTTCTTTGCATTATTGTTTACATGCCATGTGTCCAGTTCATGCCCTTTAGCGACTATTATTCATATACTTCATTACATTCCTACATAGACCCTCATATCAAATGTAAAACACTATAAACATTTTCCAAGTTTTAATTGATATTTGGATGTACAAAAAGTCCTTAAATATGTTGTGAAAGTAATTAAACAATTATGTGAACAATCTAAATAGGTATATATCTTAAATGATGTGTATTATAAATCTTGGAACTAGATATTACACATATTGGAGGTATTTAATTTATTTCATTTTTCACCTTGTGAAATCCATGTGGCTAGGTTGATGGCATGGTCAACTTCCACGTGACCATCCTCCATACATATACATTGTTTTTGTGGTTGGTTGCTTAGAAACTTTGTTTTTTCATTGTCCCATATATCTTATAATCAAAACATTGAAATATCCCCATCATTCAATGATTACGTACATCTTTACATTCATAATCTTGAAAGTTATTTTATTTACCATTAAAAACATATCCAAATATGGTGGTGCTCATGAATATTTTTAGTGTTTGTTTTTCATATTCTTTACGACTATTTGTTTCAACATTAACATTCGATTTTATCAATAATCAATTTCAATGTTCAACTTTGACCACAATTCATTTTAACACGTGTATTGTTCCACAATGTATTGCAAACAATGTTATTTTTCTTTCTCCTTTAGTTGTTGATCCGTCGTTTTTTTTGCTATCATACACATCTCATGGTTTTGAAGTCGGCCTTGTCATTGGACAATTCACTAGTTGTTTAAAACTTTGTTCCTTAAATCATGTGGCAACTAAGCTTGCATGCATGGAAGTATAAAGTCATTCTCAAGATTTCAAGAATTATGTTGATGGTTCCTAATGGTTATTGAATCTTCTATCAAAAAATTGTTGAGTAAACTTGTGAAAAATGTTATAGTATCAATTGTTTTCAAGCTTGCACATTTTAAAAAAAGTTCCATGACATGAGTAAACATCGCCCAATGTTAGTTTTCCATATTCTCTTTCAAAATATTTATAGTTTGTTCAAGTAATGCAAGATTTTCTTTGTCTACACTACATTAAAATGCGTTTTAATTCACTTTGGGTTTCACAAATTTTGATGAATTTGAACAATTTTCCATGATGAAAATAGTCAACCCCTTAGTGAACAAGGACTAATTGTTATGGACAATGGACACATGTCACTACCTAGGCTAGGTTTAAAACCTAGCCTAGGTACATAGGCCTTATATAAGAAAATATTCAATCAACTTACCATTATTGACCACAAACACACCATTTGTGAAGTTTGATCCTTTCACCTCTGAGATGGTAAGATGGAAGCAAACACCCCTACCATTAAGTCACCACACTCATTGTGATGATGTGTTACATTGCATTTTATTTATCAAATATATATTTTTAAACATTACAAAAACATCAAATTTGAAAATTCATATCTTATCAAAATTTTGTCCAAATGAAATGATTAAAGTTTAAATTTTAAATTTTTCATAATGTACATAATTACATTTATTTCCTTTGAAAGTGTAAAATCATTTGAACAAATATTTTTTGAATATCATTATTCAATAAAAATTTAATGACCATTATTTTGGAAAAGAAAATGTTTAATAAATGGATTTTTTTTTGTTAATATAATAATATTTCCTATGTTAAGTTATTTTCAGTTATTCTAAGGTTATTTTTCATTGTTATAAATTATTTCACCCTACATTATTTATGGTTATTTATGGATTTTATTGGTTTTTTGTTATTTTTAATAATTTCACCCTAGGTTATTTTTGGTTATTTTTGTCTATTGTAAGTTGTTTTACTTTAAGTTATTTACGACTATTATAATTTAATTTTGGCAATTCTAAGTTATTTTATCTTAAGTTATTTTCAACTATGTGAAGTTATTGTTGATTACTTTTGGTTATTAAAGGTTATTTCACCTTATGTTATTATTGGTTATTTAAAGTTATATTACCATTGGCTATTAGTGCTTATTATATTGGTGGCTATTGTTGGTTATTATATTGGTGCTTATTGGTGCCTATATATTTTATTTGTGGTTATTGTTGGTTATTTTATTAGTGCCTATTCATGCATATTTTATTATGGCTATTAGTGGTTATTTTATTAATGGTTATTTGTGGTTATTAATAATTATTTGATTGATGGTTATTAGTGATTATTTTATTCATGGTTATTTTGTAACCGAACAAGGACTGACCACACGAATTTGTCCTGTAACTGTGCATTGTGTGTGAATTCCAAAGTGACTGATCAGGACTAATACAGCCGCCTCATTGATGAGGGCGGCGGATCTTATCTTCTTTAGAGGAGGGGCTAGTTCTGATTGTGCATCGGATGCATGGGGAAGTAACTTTCTGGCTGTTTGGGATGGGATAGCAGGGAGATGACGGCGGAATTGATGGAGTTGATGCGGCGCTGCATTGATGAGTGATGAAAGAGGATGTGGTGGCGAGGAGATCTGGAACGAGGCAGGCTTGTAGAAGAAGCCAGAGCGAGAAACGAAAAAGTGTGGAAGGACTAAACGGAGGAAGGAGGAAGGATAGGGAATTGGAAGGATCGTGCGAGAAGAGTGTGGCAGATGGTTAGAGGAATTAAGAGGAGGAAGGAGGTTTTGGGTTTTTTTTTTGTGGTGGATGTTAGAAGAGTTGGAGTGAAGAAGAGAGAGAGAGTTCGGTCTAGTGAGGAATGAAATGGGGCTGTAGAAGTCTTGGCAAGGTAGAAGAATATGAATCTTCAATTTTGTATTTTCTGTCATTGAGAACTTGGCTGCTCATTTGAGTTTTGTCCGCTGCGCTAGTGTCTAGCCAAGTAGGAACTACTCTACTCCAGATGATCATAAGAACAAAGGAAGCTTGTGCTGTCGGAGACTTTGTAAATCATGAATTGTGGATCTCTGATTTGTGGAATTTGGCTTTGCTAATTTATGTGTACAGAGGCTGCATTTGTGGAAGTTTAGTAGAGTATATTGTATCAATGTGGTGAGCTATTCATTTGGAGTTTTATAGAAACAGTAGCTGGTGGTCTTGGAGGTGTATCAGTGTTGTCTGTCATGTTGTGCATTCGGTAGGCGAGCAGCCGGTCTCAGCAATCGTTTGGTTAGACCTACAGAGAGGGGTCCGAATGTTGTTTTTGGCCTCTCCTTTTTGGTGGCAATTGGTGATTATTATATTAATGGTTATTGATGATTATTATATTAATGGTTATTCCACTTATTCTACTAATGGTTATTAGTTATTAGTCTATTAATGGTCATTAATGCTTATTCTATTAATGTTTATTATTAATTACTCTACGTATGCCTATTGTGGTTATTTAAAATTAAATTACCACATGCTATTAATGGGTATTAAATCATTATATTCTATTTTACATTGTTATAAATTATTATACATAGATAAAATTATTTATAATAACTTAAAGTATAACCTAAAATAACATGTAATAATTTTAAATGAAATAATGTAAAGTATAACCTAAGGATAGTTGAATAATTTAATTTAAAATAACTTAAAATTAAAATCCTATAATAAGTTGGCAATGATACTTTGAAGTATAATAACATATAATAATTTAAGGTATAACAATTTATACTAACCTATAATAACTTAGGGTATATGTTAAAATAACTAAAGTAACTTAAAATAATATAAGGTACATCATAAAGTAACATAGGGTATTTCAAACAACATAAAAATAAACCTATTTACCACAATAGATTATAAAATGAATTATTTCAACTAGTAGTGAAACATAATGTTTACATAGTAATATTATAATGAAATAACTTTAACTAAGGTGAAATCATTAAAGTGTAGTGAACATATTTCACATTTGAGGTCCCGTAAATATTCAAACCAGTGTAGTACACCCCATTTTTGTACTAATGTTATCTTTGCGCTCACCCATCACTAGGCTACCCATTCATTTATTTTGTTAATTGTTATTTTCTATTTTGTTCCCCATGTTCTGATTTCCAACAAATTGTGGAGGGGGAGTAACCGATTGTCATTTTTTAGATATTCCCAATGTTTTGTAGTCATCTCACATATTCTATTTAATATACTTGAGATTATTGTATATTTAATCATTGATTCTAATATGTTTGGTGTGAAAATTAGTGGCAATTTTCCTCTTACCATTCTAAAATAAAGGATTGTTATATAGATCGGGCAAATTAAGAATATAGGGAAAAAAATGCAAACTGATTATGCAAGTAGCAATAATGGTGTCAGACGTAAAAGGTTGTGAGGTTGAACAAAAATAAAAAATAATTTGAATTAATGTAAGCAATGTGAAGTGTCGTAAGTTGTTTCATATTGTTTTTGTTCCTATTGGGCATATGCTTGTTGGTGGTGCATAGTTAGTGTTCACATTGGCACATACTTCTTAGTGGGTTTGTGGGATTTAATTTTACATTTTGTATGGTTTAGATGTTGCAAAGCTTGAATATATTTCATATTCACATAATATGAAGTATGGCTTTGAAATGTGGCTTGAACATTTCATTTGTCAATTTGTTTTGAAATAAACAAACATAAATTGTTTCAACCATGTTTATGTTGTTTAATTTTTCTTAAAAATAACATTTGCTGCCAACATTCTGAATAAAATTCATCCATAAAAATCATTCATCCATGGATACATGGCAAAATATTCCTCCAAGTCAACAAATATTTTGTCATACATGTAAAATTATATTTTCCTAATATTTTGTTGACACGGACAAAATCTTTTTTAACAAATTTGATCCTATCCATGTGATCATGCTCGTTTGCTCATGCTCATGTTCGTAGGCTTGTGGATTAACATCCTTGCAGCAACATGTGTCTCCTTTAGTACTATGTCTATAGTTCTAAAAACTTTAAAAGCAAATGTGAAAATGTCAATTAAGGTGACTGTGAAGAATTATTGCACACCTTCAACATACAGATATGCACTCACAAAACCCGCTTGGAAGTGGAACTACGATGTAATTGTTGTCTAACAAGTACAGTGGTTCAAGGTAATGCAATGAAGCTCACTAAAAATCTAACCCATTGTGTCCATTTGGAAGATACAAAGACATTGTGGGAGAATCATAACTCACCATGATGGAATATGAAGGGCATTATGTTGACGTTCATTCAATGTCACGCTTGATGGTTGAACCCTTTTTGTTCCATTCGTCATAACATCTCCATACAACCTCATAATCTAACATGCATTGGATCTTTGAAAAGGCTAATCTAAAGGAACCATGTTACAATCTTATAAGTTTTTTTTACTTTTTTTTATCAAGAGTTAAGCCTTGGGACTAACATCACTTGCTTAGATTAGAGGGAAAAAATAGACAAATTCAACCCCTCTACTTCCAGCAAGTGTAATTCCCTCACAACAAACCTGATGATGCTAAAATTTGAAGAGAACCTTTTACACATCCTAAACAATAACTGATTTAAGTTTGGCACAAATCCAACGGTGGATTTGGGAGGAACAACTATTTGAAATAAAATCCAGAGGTTTTGTCATGGAAATCCTTCCATGAACTCCACTACAACACCCTTTACTTCCAGCAAGTGTAACTCCCTCACAGCAAACCCACTGATGCTGAAATTTGGAGAGAACCTTCTACACCTCCTAAACAAGAATTGGTTCAAGTTTGGCACAAATCCAACGATGGATTTGGGAGGATTAACTAATTGAAACAAAAATCCAGAGGCTTGCTACAAGTACTTGCTACACACAACTTCCTTCCATGCTTAATTCTTACACACCCCTTTCCCATGAACACTTCTCCACACATAATAACTAAATCCTTCCTCACACTTCATCCTCCTCTGTTTTTTTCTTTCCCACATACACAAGATACTCTCTCCCTTGGTAAGCCTCCATGACATTCCTTGAGCTTGTTTCCCTTGTTCAATGAAAGCTTCGAAATCCCTTGCTCCAATCAATGGCCTCCTCATCCTTCAAGAGCTAATGAAAATTGATAATGAATTGCCATCCAATTGAGTTTAGGATGAAAATTCTTGGGCCCAATGAGACACAATAAATATTCCATCCTCCAATTAAATAGGATGATAATCCTCGTGACTAATGGGATTGGAGGATTCATCCTTCCCCTTATCTTGGATATCTTGATGAGGTCTCTGGAGCTTGATCCTTATCCTTTCCGTCCGTTGACCTTCACATCCTACTTCTTCATCTTAATTACTTCAAGTAATTAACTACTAGGATAGTTTATCGGTAGTAACAAGTAAACGTCCTTGAATTCTTAGTTGATTAATTCAATGGTTGAACTAACATCCCCATGTACCATCTACTATTTTGATATCCCCTACCTATTTATTTTACCATGCATTAATTAACTATGTAGTACATAGTAAATTGGAATTAAAATTTGCATCACAAAAAACCCCCACATACTTCTAGATTCACCGTCGAAATTAGGGTTTGATGAATCTATTAGATCTAGGATTTTCAAGTTTTCATGAGGTTCTGCCGTCAATCCCACACCTTCGCCTACCTTAATTTGTTAAAGAAAAAGCCTCGACCCTTTCTGAATGCAAGTACCACATTGTTTTTGCTACCTTCTTGGTTTTTGTTAATGTAGGTGAAAACTAGTCATGGCGGATGATGTCGCTACGCCTTTTAATCCTTTTGTTGCACTAGTAGGACATGATGAGCTTGAAGAAGCACCGCTCGACGTGAATGTTTCTCAACAGCCGCACGAAGAAGAACCGTCTAGGTGAGTGGTGTGCATTCGAGTCGATCGTTCGACATAGGATCGTCAATTGTCTCCTAACCCACACACGTTAGCAATCTATTTAGAATTCGTTCCTGCTCGTGGATCCGCGCCAGAAAGGTTTAAAGAGTGTTAATGTGAAGATGACGATGTCCATCTCCATTATCGAACGTGGGTCCCTGGTGATGGTCATTATCGTTGACTACGAGGGCCGATCAACCCCCTTTCCATGGAGCATCGAGTCGAATCCCTAGTTCGCACCATCCGTCACATTCTATATTTTTTGCAATTGTGACATATTCCCTTCAAGTTGTTTACTAAGTTATAATTCACCTAAGGCCACTCAGGTGGAAATGTTAATACTTAAGTTTGATTTTGATTCTATCTAAGCGTCTGATAGAAGTGAAAACTAAATAAAG
This sequence comes from Sphagnum contortum, assembly GCA_963920785.1. Lineage (NCBI taxonomy): Eukaryota > Viridiplantae > Streptophyta > Sphagnopsida > Sphagnales > Sphagnaceae > Sphagnum > Sphagnum contortum. Next base: position 778,037 of record OY987295.1, on the reverse strand, counting down.
ATGTATTAGGATTGCTACCTATAAATCTTTCCAGTACATCATTTGTGCTAAAGATTATTCTACGGATTAACTTAATATTGCCATGGCAAAATGTTGTTGTGAGTTATAGGCTTGTATTCCCAATATATCAATAAATTTAATTTAATTCTACATCCCCTTTCCCTTCTCTATAACATAAAATGATGATGCACTTGAAAATATTTATTAGGTTCTAAAACTAACTAATCATTGCATCTTTTTAAATAAAAGAGTATTCTATGCTGAAATATCCAAAGGCTAATCCAACTCCTAATAATTGTTACTCAGAGGTTCATCAAGATTCAAATCATTAATACTAAGGAAAACTATGGAACTAAAGCATAACAAATTGTGGTATTATAATCCATGGCTCATAATGACCTTTGCTCCTACCCCAATCTTTAGTATAACAAATTGAACAAGTTTGGGAATAACAAGTTCTTCCAATTCTTCTACCTAAAAACTAACAACTATAACAAGTACTTCCACAAATTTTATGGGCAAAGGCAAAATACAATAAACAACAACAAAATTAGTTCCTCCTTTTATTGACTTTGGTTTTTCTATGGTAGTGACAATAGGTTTTTTCCAAAAATTTATAGTTGCAAATATTGCCTCCACATGTGAAAACTTGTAGGAAACATTAATGAGTACCTCAACTAGTTTGTTGTTAAGCCGATCAGATGTATAGCCTTCAAACTATAATCAGTTTTTTCATTTGCACAAGCCAATTCCAAATTTTCTTAATTTTGTTCCTTTGTAATCTCCTACATAGTCTAACACCATTCTTTCAATTTCAAATTTTGTCTGCCAAAACTTAGTTTTGCACTATGAACAAAGCATTATCCAAAAGTAATTTTTCGAACTCCCTCAACCAATTATCCATGTAGGTAGTTTGAAAAGCTTTACCAGGCATTTGGTGAAATGTCTGCAATTTGCTTTTCAATTTTTGAATTTGTACCCAAAGCTCATGGGTATAATTCTCCATGTTTATGTTGATTTCTATGAACTATTCCCGCTACTACAAATAGGTATTATTTAGCTCTACATGAATTTTTTTCCATTGAACATTAATAGTTTCCATCTTGCTGTAATCCTTCATCAACCAATCATAGTTAGTTTGTAGGGCCTTTAAGTAATTACAATTCTTAAAATGGACTTAGTTCAACTCATTGTACTTTTATTGCAGAGCTTCAGCCTTCTTGATTGTTTTTTCAACTTCAACACCTTTGGCAACCAAATGTTTATTCTTTATCTATAATTTAAGGAGCTAAACTTTCATAATAGCCAATTCCTTGTTTCTATTCTACAATGTTTACTTGTGGTTAACTAGTTTTAAGCAACATGCATGTAACTAATTGTTTATGTCCTCTAATAAACTTTAAGCATAATTATACCTAATTTTCAAATCGGCTAAGTTGTCTATTATTTGAAACCAAGTTTGGGCAACTAGGGCTGCTTGTTCACAAAAAAATGTAACCTATTTTAGGCTTTCATGTTGAGCATAAGTTGCCAATGTCTTAGGAATAATGTGGACATGTTTAAATTAAATCGATTAAAAAGGTTTAAATTAAAATGGTCGAATTGGTTCAGTACCTATTGGTAACAGGTTGTTAACCTATTTTGTAGGAGTAAAAGGTTCCTAAACAAGTGATGGTTCTTGGTTTATTACTTGTTTAAAATCATGTTAACTATTATCCTCCACGACTTGATTAGTTTTCGGCCTTATTGATTCATCATGAGGCTACATAGTGACATCAAGTTCCATATTTTTGTCTCCTCCCTCCATAACCATGATTTCCTAATGGGTGTGAGGTTTTTTCTTCGGTGGCGAATTGGTTGGTTATAGACTTAACTAGTCCTTGGCTGTTGATAATTCAGTTTGTATTTTCAATTGATATGACTAATATATTAGCCTAGGTGATATGGTAATTAAACGCAGTGATCAACATTCATTAATAAACTATTCCTTAGTGACCACCTTAGGAACGGTTTTCTAGATTGTTCTTTAATAAACTTCTTTTTTTCTCTCCTAAATTGGTCGTGGTTTTAGAGAATCGACAAGTGTTTCTTCTTCTGAAATTGGGAACTAGTGTTGTAAACAAACATCTAAAACTAGTCCTAAATAACATGTTGTTGCCTTCCTGTTAGGTGTTATTAACCCTACTATAAATTGTTTTTGGTGTTCTATCCATTGGGTCAACATAATGGAACACCAATTGACTTTCTTCCCTTTGTTTGCCAAATTGAGAGCAAAGGGAATGCGGTTACTAAAGTAGGATAACATTTATCATTGGTAAAAGATTTGCAAAATTGTTGCAAACTTGGTGTGGTGTTCCTCCTTCATCAAAATTATACTCCATTGTTTTTTATTGACAACTACATCTAGGTCAACAATGTTTTTGAGAGCAACTTGGGCCTCTTTGACTAATGCATTCGCTACAATAATTGTTCTTTCAACACTTACACTAAATTATTAAATGATCGCACTAGAAAAAATGTGGGGATATGCATCCCATCCTACTTATATTATATGTGATTATTTGTTATTTGCAACTATTTACCAACTTCACCAAATCTAGGGAGGATTTGCAACTATATTATGATTAATGTGCAACTATTATCTTCTTCATCCTCATATGTGAATGCTTGTAGGATTATATTCATCCATGAATTTGAAACCCCCATGGCCCATTAGTTACACGTGTAACCAAAATTTTGTTGCAGATTAATGTATAATGTGTATTATGGGCATGATAAGCATACATTTTGGGGATTGTACAATTCAAAAGTCTATTTACATTGTAATGAATATTCATTATGAATATTATCAACATATTTGTAAAGGTTTAATGTAAAGTTTTTATGGAAAATAAAGGTGTAAAAAAATGATTTACACTTATATATAATTTTATCAATAATTATCATGCAATTATTTAATAAATTTTAATTACCTAGTTAATAATATTTATTAATAAGTGATAATTAATATTTTTAAATGTTGAGATTATATATTAGTCAAATTAAAAAATATTCATATTAATTCATAATCCATATAATATTAATTAATTAAAACTAGCTGAAATTAAATATAAAATTAAGTATTATTAATTATTAATTATTCCACTATTAATATTTATTTAAATATTACTAGGTTGATAATTAAATTACTTTATAATTTCAGAATTTATTATATTTAAGGATATTATACTTTTAAAATTTTATTATATTAATTTATAATAATTCCAACAAGTTAGATGAAGATGCAAATAATAATATTTAAATAACTAGCCTAAGCTAATTACTAGCTAAAATATTATTATTAATGTTGTTGTAATTACAACCGATTATCAATTATCATTACATTGATAATTAATGCAACTAAATATCATTTAAATTTTATTATTGAATTTTAATACTTTAGTAATTACTTGTTTTATGAAATGTTAATAATAAATTATACTGAGTTTGAAATTTTGAAAATCAGTCGTATTAATTATTTAATAAAAAATTACATTTAATTTATGATTAAAAATAATAATCAACATCATATTATTTAGTAAACGATGATAATATATTTAGTTGTTTAATTATACAACTACACAATTACAAATAGTTAACATTACAAGTAATTAAGGTAAGTAGCTAGACCTAGGCTACCTAGATTATTACTTTAAGTCTAGGCCTAAAAAACTTTAAACTATATAGTATAATTAAACTATAACTATTTGAATTGTAATTAGGTTGCAATTGGGTTACAACTAGGTTATAACAAAAATCTTTATCCCATATTGTTTGGCTTCCATTCCATGAATCCAAACTATATATAGGAATGTACTAAATTTGTGAAAAACACACTAAATATGAAAATGTAATAGCCACTTAGGATGAATCAATAAAAAAGGTTCAACTTTAAAGGTTAAATTAGACGAAATAGGTTTTCAATTATGGATTGCCACGTGGCCTAGGTCTAACCCTAACTTAATAAGCCTAAGTTAAATGGCTTATGTTTAGGTTTAACCTAAATTCTTAGGTTTCGACCTAATTAGGCTTATGCACCACGTGGTCTAGCCTATTAATGTGGATGTGCCACATGTCATTTAACTATTCATTGACCCCAATTTTTATTAATGTGCCACATGCCACCAAATAATTGGCCAAATGTTTGATTTATATAGTTACAACATAGTCAGAATGTTCAACATACATGGTTACAACCTAGTTGAAATTATATTTATATTTTTGGCTAACAAAATGTTAAGTCAGTGCATGAAGTTCATTCACCAATCTAATGCAGTTCATAATATCCTTCGACTATATTAGTACAACAATTTTTAACTAAATTGGCAAGTAGTGGCACATAATGGCTATTATTGTGGTGTTGACACGTGACATACACTTTTGACTATGATTTCATTTTTGATTTATACGTGTTGACATTATTGGTTAATAATTGCAAAAAACAATTGCAACTATATGTGTGGTTTTCAATTTGGTTTATAGTTGAACACTAGTTGAAATGTAGTTACAAAAGAGGGGGGGGGGGGGGGGGGGGGTTTCTCCTAGGGATTTCTACAAATGTGTTGCATTTAATTTTGGGTTTCACTTTTGGTGTTTGCGCTTGATATTTTGATTTTCACAATATTATTCATATATAATATTAAAATATCAATTTCAATGAATAATGGGTATATCTATGGTATATGTAGTACAATAGAGCATGTTTTTATTTTTGCTAGGTTTGGGTTTTGATTAGTTAGCCACAAATGTTTGAAATGAAAATTTAAAAAATGACCCGCCTCACATATCTTGTAATTTTCCATTTGAAAATCATAGTTTGTCAAAATGTTAATTTACCACATACTTACATGGTCATCGCCCCCAAAAAATCCCATTTGTGATATGATAATTCTAAAGTTGTTCACATGGCTCACAAACTTATTTTAATCATATGGAATCACAATGTTTAATAAATACTACAAATTTCATAAAGACTACAAATCATTTCAATCAGTTTTTTAGCATATTTGCATTTTTTTGGAAATAGTCACATACATTGTTTTGCCACAAATATACTTTGGAATCACACAATATGGTTGGAATTTTGATTTATTTTTTTAATCAATTTTTTTGTGTTATGGTCTACCATTGATGTGCTCCCAAGTCCTTTGTTGGACCCAAGTTGGGTCCAACCCAATCAAATAATAGAATTGTTTGGGACTCAGGGCACGCTCCCTGCTCTCAGCACTAAAATGGGTAGAAGGGCGTGCTGAAGCTTCAAGATGGGACTAGGCAGAGGACAAGCTTTACTTAGTTACTCGAACATGCATCAAACCAACCAACAAGTTGCAAATTCGGAGGCATCGGAATGGATTTCAAAATCCTTGTCAAAGTCACATAACTTCAACAATAACGCCTTCACCAAAATGCCTTTCAAGGTCTCGAAGGCCTCGTCGCATGCTCCTTCCCATTCGTAAGTTAGGGCGAACTTCTTCAAGAGGTTTGTCAAGGGTGCGACTATCTTTGCAAAGTTCTTGATGAACTTGTGATAATAGGAAGCTAATCCTAAAAAGGATCTTAAAGCCGGAACTGACTTGGGCGGTTCCCAATCCACAATTACCTTGTGATCATCCATCTTCAAACCTTCTTGAGTTATCTTATGTCCAAGGAAATCCACTTTTATCACCCTGAATTCGCACTTCTCAAGTTTGACATACAATTTGTTTTCCCTTAGCCTTTGGAACACCTTGCGAAGGTGCTCCGCATGCTCTTCCAAGGAGCCATTACAGATCAAAATGTCATCTATGTAAACGACTACAAAGTCATTAAGCCATTCCCGAAAAATGTCATTCATGAAAGTGCAAAATGTGGTGGGTGCATTGGTGAACCCAAAGGGCATCATTAAGAACTCATATGAGCCATACCTTGTGCGGTAAGCAGTTTTTTCTTCATTCCCTTCCGCAATCCGAATTTGGTAATACCTCGAACGTAAGTCAATCCTAGTAAACACCTTGGCTCCCGAGAAACGATCAAATAAATCATCGATTGGAGACAAAGAATACTGGTTTTTCACCGTTGCTTTATTGAGGGCTCTATAATCCACACACATCTTCAACCTCCCATCCTTCTTGTGAACAAAAAGGACGGGTGCCCCATATGATGATTTACTCGGTTTAATATAACCTTTTGCAAAGAGTTCTTCAAGCTAAACCTTAAGCTCTTTCAACTCCTCATGGCTCATTTGATATGGGGCCTTGCCGGGAGGTGCCACTCCCGACATCACTTCGATCGCATGATCAACTCGTCTTCTCGAGGGCAGGTCTTCGGGCAACTCTTCGGGCATCACATCTTGGAACTCTTCCAAAATTTGCTATATACACTTGGAAGAAGTCACCAAATTGGTGGCCTCCTTGGGCTTGAACTTGTCCAACACCCGCATAACACACATCATGCCATAACCTCGCACGCATTCTCTTTCCTAGGTTTTTCCTAACATAGAGTGGATGGTTGCTCCACCCACACAAGGCAATTCGTTGCCTTCACCCGCACAATCCCATTTTTAGATGGGATTTTAACTAGCCTACTGTGCCCTTCTATGAACACTTTTCGTCTTGGACCACGGGAGATGGAATAACGTGCGCAGCCTGTACAAGTCTTTTTTTCTTATTAATTACTACGATTTCAGATACATCAAATTTATAATAAGATCTATAATAAGAAGTGGAAATATCGATCGAGGTAGGGGTGGGGGGAATCCACTACTCTACTAAGAAATAGATAGAGAGAGATATCAGTTTTTTAGGTTTAGGGCTATACGGATTCGAACCGTAGACATTCTCGGTAAAACAGTTCGGAAAAATCATATTTTTAATTAAAAATTCATTCATTTTCATTTAACCGTTTCAGGAACCCAACATGTAGTTTTTGTTGCATCGGGCTCTCTCACTAACCAACATATAAATCAGTTATTTTGCTATCTTTATTTTGGGTGATGAACTCCATTCCCAAAATGCAATCCATTCCCCCTAAGGTGAAAACTAACAAGTCCACCTTTTCTTTCCAATTTCCTAGTTGAAGAGGCACACCCTTTGCTTGTGACGTAGTGGGATGGGGAACCCCATCCACGAAGTGCACCTCGATGGGTGCCTTGAGCTCCTCCAAGTGGAGCTCCATCCTTTCGACACTTTTCCGGGTTATGAAATTGTGAGAAGCCCCTGTGTCCAAAAAACATAACACATCTTGCTTAGCAATCTTCCCTTTCAAGAAGATAAATCGATTGCATTAAGCTTGGGCTAGGTTGGCATTGAAGGCAATTACCTTAGAGCCTCCATTCCCCGCTTTGGACTTGGGACAATCTTTGGAGTAATGCCCCACTTCGTTGCAATTGAAGCATGTTCTTTTGGGTTTCACCCCAACATCTTCCTTAGGTTAGCTCGCTTTGAAAGGAACTCCCTTCTTCACAAAATTTCCCTTGGGTTTGAAACCTGAGCTTTGGAACTGTTTGGGCTTCTCCTTTCTTAGGCTTTCTTACCCTCGGTTCCATTCTCCCTCATGCCTTGGCTTCTTGTGAAGGAACTTGTTGTCCTTCTTGAACCTGGATTTTTCACTCGGCCCCACATCCGAGAAGTCTTGCACTTTCATGATGGCCTTGACTAGTGAGGAAGGCCAATTCTCTTCAAGTTGGAAGCCCCATTACAAATTAGCACACACAATCCAGCTCATGCATGTGTTGGATCTTAAGCATGAGTTCAGAATAAGCCCTCACATATTGCCGCAAATTATCATTTGTGGCATTCACAAGGTCACAGAGTTTGCACCGCGAGATGTAATCAGAATTCCTTAGGACAAATTCGGACTTAACACATTCCTTAAAGAACTCCCAAGTGTAGCCATGGTTCTTCCCTTCCTCTTGTCTCACTGTCTTTCACCATGTGATGACATAGCTTTTCAAGTAGGATCAGGTGAACTCCACGGCCAAATGTTGCCCAACCTTGGTAGCATGTATATAATCCTCCATCTCAGCAAGCCAAGTATCCACAACTTTTCGATTACAAGCACCATCGAAGTTCCTGGGTTTGGTCGGTTGGAATCTCGCATTTTTGGATGACCCCCCTTTGAGGGCCGCAATCAATTCACTGAAGTCGGGCCTATTCATTTTGAGGAGGACTTCCAATTGTTTCGAGGTGAACAGGACTGAGCACCGTTACTCTTCTTCACTTTCAAGCTCATCTTGGTCCTCCCAGGTTATTGGTTCCTCCTCCCCAATTGATTCTGGCGCGATTCCTTGGTCTTCGATGGGTTTTTCCAACATGGTCCTTTGTGCTTGTTACGGTTCTTCTTGGGTGCCATCCGAAACTCCTAAGAAATGAATCAAGCTCAACCGAAGCTCTAATACCAAATGACGTGTTCCCAAGTCCCTTGTTGGACCCAAGTTGGGTCTAAGCCAATCAAATAACGGAATTGTTTGGGACTCGAGGCACGCTCCTAGCTCTTAGCATTAAAATGGGTAGAGGGGCGTGCTAAAGCTCCGGGATGCGACTAGAAAAAGGACAAACTTTACTTAGTTACTCGAATATGCATCAAACCAACCAACAAGTTGGTTAGTTCACATTCAGGAGCACTTTTAATGTTAGGACAAGCTAAGGGCGACCTTGGACTCACATGACTCACCACGGCCCAGACTCAGGGGAAGCCACCACCTTCCCCCATATAGTATTCTCTACGTTACTTCGCGGCACCTACATTCGAATGACATTTTTTCTCAGGAATCCCAAAGAGGAGTCTCGAAACTGTCCCAGTTTGGACTATCGGGACCTTGGGAGTTCATAACTCTTTGCTTAGACCTCCGATTGAGATGAGGTCTAAAGCAAGCTTGTAGCTTTCCTCGAGACCTTTTCCAACAATATAAAGAACATCTCAAGGCAAGGTGTTTTGACCCTTGCAATCAAACTCTAAGTTTTGGGGAGTCCCGGAGGGTTCCCAAATCCCCATTTCGGGAGTGTGAGTGTCATCCTCACACTCTTTCAAAGTGGGTTTGTGACAACCATATTATGTACAAATTTGGAAAAATATGCTCCAAAGTTACCATGGTTGAAGTTCAAACATCAACACCCCTAAAACATAATACAATGTGACAACATTTTTGGCCCTCTTATAATGTATTTTCACCCGCTAGGTTTGATCACCCAAATGTGATTGATGACCCATCAATGAGGTTCACTAGGTCAACTGATATTCCAAAGTGGGGATATTAAGGTGTATTTTTGGGTCCTTAAAAGAAGATATTAAAATAACCCATGTTGTAATTTTTGTATAGTTCATTCTAAATGTAATCACAATATGTCAATAGGGTGGGTGTTGTATGGGTAAGTCACAACTACAACTTCTAATTATCTATAGATTTTGATGATAGCAAATTTATTGTTCATTGGTGATAATGTGATTTCTAGTAGTTTTTTAACATATACACATGTTTTTGGAGTCAATATGTTTGACTATATAGAATGTAAGTGAACATTTGTTAAATTGGCCACAATATTGTTAAAGATGTCATGCAAAAATTCCTTATTTTTAAGCACCTATGTGAATGCAATTGTCAATAAGATTTCAAGCTATTAGTGTGTGATTGATAATTCTTTTGTTAGTAACTTATAGCATGGGGAACACAAAATTGAATTTGTGGTTCTTTGTCTAATGTAAATCATAACTCTAACCCCTATATATTTGACCTAAAAGCTAAGTTGGAAATGTTTTACCATACAAACCTTAGTGTCGGAGCAATCATATATAGTGCCAAATTATTTTTAATTATAACTCATAAAATTAGAATTGTGGATAGTTTGGTACATGTAATTTTTACATGTATGTGTTACCAAAATTTAATAGTTAAAATTAATAGGTTACTAAATGTAATTTGTGATTTAACCTAACCAATTACAAAACCTAATAGGTAGCATTATATCATGTCAGTAGACAAGTTGGCAAGTTGTTAATCAACCAATGTACATGTTGACAGTACATATAGTTCGATAGGTAATTAAATAGGGTGTAAGGTTTTGGGCTATTAATTTTTCTATTGGCTAATGATTGTTTAATTGGTCTATTTAAACTATTTAAATTTTGAATTAGTTTATATAAGACTAGGAGGACAAACATGTTTTGAAGATTTTTATTACATTTTGATTTTGTGTTTCTCTTCCACTTAGAATAAACATGGAGCATTTGTTTATAACAATATTTTTTTGAATTTTTTTTTGCAATATGAGTACATGTTAGTTTAGGAATTACAAATAGATTATGATTTTAGTGTTAAATATACTTGTTGTTTTATGGAACCTATTATTGGAAAAGATAAAAGTTGAAAACCTTAATGGGATAGAAAAATCCATTAGTAATTAACGACCACACAATGTAGTAGAATTCATAAGCAATCATGCTTAGAATTTTCAATTATATTCAATCATTTTAATATATCAGGTTTGAAAAGCAATCATAGTTGAAATTTTGGGTTTTTTTTTTTTTTTTTTTGTAATTTTTATGATTCAAATTGCTATTTAAGGATTTAATTTGAAAGCGTTAAGAAATAAGGTGAAATTAATGTAAACTTTTTGAAGTAAATTAAATGCCCAATCTGGTTTTGTTTTAATCTACAAATTTTTAATTATTGGGAGGGGTCATTTTGAAATTTTATGTGAAAAAATAATGCAAGGGTTTTCTTAGAACATGTTGATTTCAAAAAATGTTAAAAGTATTCATTAACTTTTTTAGAAAAGCTATAGTAGATTGTGCACATCAACTTGTTTTGGAACCTACACAAAAGCAATGTGAACAATAAATGCAACCTATGGGAAACAAACTTGTGAATGCACTAAACATGGATGCAACATAGAGGGGAGAAGCCAATGAACAACATCAAAATGTAGTTAAACATGTTGTGTAGAAAGACCCATTCGTGCTCTTGACCACTCACCAAACAACACCACAAACATCAACTCAATTACGAACAGTGAGTGGTCACGATGATGACAATCATGAACATGTTCAACTATTTATGAAGTTGGCTCCCCACAACAACCATGGCAATTTGTAACCCTGTGTTACTATCTACCCAAAACCGGTGCACCTACACTAATTGTAAGATTTGCTAATTTTCGAAACTAATAATTAGGTCCCAATGTTGATTTAGTATCCATAAATTTAGAGATGGAACAAAATCCAACTACTCAATAGGTTGGAGTAGCTTCATCGTATTAACCAAAGACCTTTTAATTAATCAGTTTCCATATCGCATCTAGAACTTGTTGAGCTTCGAACAACACCCACCCTATTCAACAAGAAGTCACATATGAACAAAACACATGGCCAACTAAATCAATTATTTGTCAAGGTGACAAAACACAAGTTCCACCAATTTCAAGAGGAAATTAGGGTGCTAGGACTATAACATGTTCTTATTGTCAACAAGTGTAACATTTGTCCAATTGCTACCCCTTTGTTGATGATAAATTAATATAATTATTGAAGGAAGAATTGATGATTGTTCATTAGCTTGTCTTTCCAACCATTACAATAGTATTACCTAATGTGTATGTATTAAGAACTCAAGCCATGAATCCTAGTATTGGTCATATGGCAATACTTGTACATGTTAACTATTAGTCAACCTGATCACAACTTGTTGCACCAATTGTATTAGGCAAAACCAGTGTTTTGCTTACATGTACATACCCAATGTGGTATAACGTCATACCCCCTTTTGTACCTTTAGATCCTAGTTTGCATCTAACATATCCAACTAGAACAAAAGGACTCGATCCTTCAATCTTTAGGAATTATATAGGTTATGTACATGGATATGTGTTTCCAACACTTGAACTATTTGTTATACCACCTATATACACACCACGTACTATTGAAAATCAATTTTTTGCAGTGGTTCAATCAATAACTAGCAGGGACAAAGGACCTATTCAACAACAAGTTAATACACCACTACCAAGCATTAAACATGTTAACGTTAATTTACCAACTTATTTACCCATAGGTTTTAATCACCAACCACCGGATGGATTATAACCTAGGGATTCACCCAAAGGAAATTCATTTTGAGGAGACCCACCTAGAGGACCACCATTGAATCCACATGTTAGATCATTTGGATGGTTAATACCTAACCCATGCATGTTTATACCAACATGGTATTAATAACCTGTTGTATAACCTTTATCAAAACGAGCAATCAAGCTACCATACATGAAGTTACAATATCCAACCTATGTCAAAAACAATAATCACAGATACTCACATTAGAGTGTTTAAGAAGGCCATGAAAACTAATGGTAAAGTGGAGTTAACGTTATCAACCTATTTGGTTTTACTCTCAAACATAATATCTTTGAATGGGGTGAAAACATTGTTCAAGGCCATCCATATTTTACATTTGAAAAGTTGGAACAAAATTTTGCAAACAGGATTCAAAATTGTGAAGAATGATGAAGAGGTTTACATACAACAACAAATTGTTTCATGTGTTGAGGTCTATTATGAACGCTTCTTGAAACTAGTAAACTATCTAAAAATTAAAACAACATATGTTTTCTTCACCATTATTTTTAGAGGAACACTTCATATTAAGGACAACATGTATGAAAAGAAATACCTTGATTAAGCACAAAGAAGCCACTATAGTACATGAAGAAAATGGGCATGTTAGTTTGAATCATAATGTTCTACTAACCACACTACAAGCTAATATAGTAGCTAAACTAGTAGCACATGTTACTATGTAACCAAATATACTTGCATCACATCAAACACAGTATTGGATGAACCCAAACTACATCATGGTCATGAAATAAAATTTGGACAGGCTGTTAGCTACAAAGTTCATTGCCCTAATGGAAGAGGCAACTTGGTTTTCTCCCATTGTGGTGGTACCAAAAAGGAATGGAAAGTTTCAAATTTGAGTGGATTTTCAAAAAATGAATGCTACCACAAAAAAAATCTTTATCTTTTACCTTTTTATGGAAGAAATATTAGACATGGTGGTAGAACACCAAGTCTGTCGCACTCTTACTTTGGCCAAGTGTGGGGGTGAAGCCCAACACTTGGAAAAGTTGGGAGTTCGAGTCCTCCAGGACTCCTGAATGTTCAGAGCTCGACAGCAAGGGGCAAAATGTCGCACCCCTACTTTGGCCAAGTGTGGGGGTGAAGCCCAACACTTGGAAAAGTTGGGAGTTGGAGTCCTCCGGGACTCCTGAATGTTCAAAGCTCGACATCAAGGGGCAAAACACCTTGCATTGAGGTGTTTTTAGTGTCGTTGGAAAGGTCTTGAAACGTAAATATCGAAAATGCCCTCGCATTGGCAATTCGGACATCTGCAGCCCAAGTTATGGGCGAAAGAAGGGCCGGGAGTCAAACTGGCAGTTTGACTCCCGACCACTAAAAGTCAGGAATCGATGCCTTTCCGAAGTCTGATTTGAGTTGCGACATACCGTTGAAAAGATCTCGATGAGGGCTATAACTTTGGTTTAGACCTTGTTGCAATCAGGCCCGGCAGTCGGGAGTTATGGCGATTCAAAGTTTTGAGAGTCCCGCCGGGACAATTTCGGGACTCCATTTCGGGAGTCCCGGGAATTTGTGCCATTCGGATGTAGTCTCCGTGGCCAGCCACAGAGAATAATATAGGGAGTAAGGTGGTGGCTTACTCCCCAAGTCCGGGCCGTGGTGAGTCTTGTGGTCCAAGTGCCCGTGGCAAGTCCCAACACCAAAGGGTGTCCCGGAATGTGAACTAATCACTTGGGTGGTTTGTTTTGATGCAGATTCGTGCTTGATCTTCTAGTCCCTCTTCCTAGTCTAATCCCTGGGCTTCCAACTCGACCCTCTACCCCTTTCTAGAGTTAGAAGCCGGGAGCGTGCCTTTTGGTCCCAACTTTCGCAACTTGACATTTGGTGAACCCTCAAGTGGGTTCACCCCGGGACCAAGGAGCGCGTCAAAGTCTACTCGTTTCTAGATGGATTTTTTGGGTGTCATTAAATATCGACCGCCCCAAAAGATAAGTACAAAACTATTTTCATCACATATTGGGGAACATTTGTTTGGATAGTCAAGCCTTTTGGATTGAAGAATGCTCCACCAACTTACCAACAAGTAGTGAGTCTAGCATTTCATGAATACCTCAAGGTGTTCATGAAATTATTTTTAAAAGATTTCAATGTGTCCAATGACCTCAAAATGCACCTTACCAAATTCAGTTGTGTTTTGACAAATGTGGTGAATTTGGTATCAACTTGAATCCAAAGAAGTGCATGCCTTTGGTTTATTTCGGGGTCCTATTTGGGTACAAGGTCTCTAAGGCAAGAAAACTACATGATCCAAAAGAGATTTTAACGGTCATAAATATGGTCGCACCAAAAATAATTAAGGACATACAAGTTTTCAATGGGACGGCCTAGTTCTATTGATGATTTTTGAAGAACTTTGCCTTCATCATGACTTCCATTACAAAACTTTTATGCAAAATAGAGGTGTTTGCGTGGATTGTTAAATCTCAAGAAACATGAGATCCATGGTTTATGTTTTGCATAAATTCAAACATTATCTACTAGGAAACATGTTTGTTTTCTACATTAAACACATGGCATTGTTACACATTGTGAATAAACCTCAACTAACTAGACAAATTGTGAGGTGGTGGTTGTTATCTTGGAATGCGATTTTTCAATGGGGTACAAATTAAGGCATTCTCATTTAGTGGTGGACGCTTTTTCACGATTCCTTGATACTATTAAAAATTCGAGGATACATGATAGGACTACCAATGCATCATTGTTTTTATTTCAACTAGAATGGCTACAGGAAGTGCATACGTACATTTCTACCAAAAAATTTCTAGAGGGATATTCCATGGAACATAAGAAAAATGGTTAAAGGCATTGCCCTTTACCATCATCAAAAGGAAACACCAATGTTTGCATGATGACAACATTTTGGTAATCCTATGGGAGATGCACGAAGGAGTTGGTGGCAGACATTTTTCGATAGACATCATAACCTGAAAGGTGTTGGATGTCAAGTATTGGTGGCCAACTTTACACAGGGATGCACATCATCACTATCAATCATGTGATGTTTGGTAGCAAACCAAATATATTTTACATACCCCAATGGCAAGTTAGCCCCAATTGAACCATTCCTGAAATGGGGTTTGGATTTCATTGCCCAATTAAGCCCATGAATCACTCACATGGCAATAAGTACATTTTGGTTACTATCGATTATGTAACCAAGTGGGTGGAGGCAAAGACATTAAGAATTAGCACAACTGAAGTCACAATTCAATTCATTTATAAATTCATTATGACCAGGTTTGGTTGGCCCCTCATTTTGGCTAATGACCAAAGTACCCATTTTTATCAATGAAGCCATCGAGATCCTTACCATTCATTTTTTATTTCAGCACACTAGCTTTACAACTTACTATTTTCATGGAAACAATTAGGCATAATCTACCAGTAAGGTTGTTGGGCTATTATTGACTAAACTGGTCAAGGAATATCACTTAGATTAGGAGTGTCGTAACCCTAGCTTCAGACTCGCGACCAAGGCAAAGGCTTGCAAAGGTGCGCGCCAAGAATGAACCCGGGAGTCACATTTCATGCTCCTGGGAGTGCAAAAGAGTGTGAAGGAATGAACCCCCACACTCCCAAGTGAGCTCCCACTTTGGGAGTTGGACTCCCAATGGACTCCCAAATCTTCATAGAGAAATTGCAGGGGCCAAAATTCATTGGATTGAGAAGTTCCTAATTTCATTGGAAAATTATTGGAACATAGATGCCTAAAATGGGCTTGCATGACCCATTTGGGTTCGTAAACATAAGTTATGGCCAAAAGAAGGGCTGGGAGTCGAATTGGCAGTTTGACTCCCGACCACTAAAAATCAGAACTCGCCATGATTTCCTTGTGTGCAGGTGACATGACACATATTCTTGGAAAGATCTTGACAATTGATAGAAACTCATCTCAATCAGAGGTTTACACTCAAAGTTATTGGCTTCCAAAGTTGCGAGAGTCCCAATTTCGAGACTCCAACTTGGGAGTCCTGGGACAAAATGACATTTGGGTGCTAGTCATGTGGCTAGGTAGAGAGAATATTATAAGGGGTAAGGCGGTGGCTTCTTTCAAGTCCGGGCCATGGTGAGACTTGTGAATCCGTGTTTGTTTGTGGCTCGTCCATGCACCATAAGTGCTCCAACTATGCACAAACCTACTTGTTGTTTGATTTGTGCAGGTCCGTGTGAGTAATTGACTTGCTTGTCATTCTTCCTAGTCCCATCACGGAGCTCCAGCATGCCCATCTACCTCCAAAGTGTTGGAGCCAGGGAGCGTGCCCAAATTCCTTTCTCCTTTCATTGTTTTCACCTTTGGACTCGTAGTTGAGTCGATCAAGGAGTCTAAAGGTGCGTCAAGGACGAACATCTCCACACCATTTTGTTTGCCTACATAATAGTTTTCAAGGTGGGCACAAGTCATACTCCTTTTCAGTTGGTGTATGGATTGCATGCTTTGATGTTTACTAAATACTTGTTACCTATGACTAATTTTGTGACGTCTAAAGATTTCACCATGACAAGGGTACGTAGTATTTGACTATCAAAATTAAAGAAGTTGGAGGAATCCCGAACGCTTGCAACATAAATCATAAGTAAGCTACAATGGAATCATGCACTATGGTCACATAATCATTATCAAACCAAATCATTTTCTCTTAGCAACCATGTGCTTTGGTTTCCAAAAGCATGGAAGGAACACACCAAACATTACATCACTTCTGGTGACTATGAACAAGTTTGATCCCAACCCAATCATAGTCAACATCAATAAACCAAAATCTTATCGATTCTAGGACACAACTGTTTCCAAAGGATTAGATCAACAGTTGAAAGGGGGAGGGACATAGTTAGTACTAAAATAGGGTTCCACAATGTAACCTTGGAAAATGCATAAGATTTAAGCCAAAAAAATCATTTTTGGTGGACGGAATTGAAATCCAAAAGCCACAACTTGGAATCAAAAACCAAGATTCGATAGTTGGAACTATGATTAGAAACACACCAATTCTAATCGAAAATGGGGAAAACCCAACTAATATTGAAATCTTAACCATAGGGTCGAAAATAAAAAACAATGAAGATCGAATTGGTATTGAAGTTTCAACAACAAGGTCCAGAACCAAAACCGAGTTGCCAACCAAAAATCTATGTTCCATCAAAATTGTTGTTTCAATCAAAAGTGCAAAGTCAATGAATATTGGTCAAATATCATATCCAAAATACCCAACAATTAATTATATTGCAAACTGATTCCCATGTAGAATCGATCGTGGATGGGAAATTGTTCGATGAAAGTAGAACCCATTTTCTTGCATCCAACAAAAACAAATGCAAAAAGGGCATCAATCAACTAATGTTACATTTCAGCAACAACACATTTCAAAATCCAAGGAAAAATAACGTGAAAAAGGCATCGTTGAACCAGTGTCACATTTTAACAAAAATGCATTTTTAGAACCCAACAAAGAGGTACAATGCGTCGTTATTGGATATCCAATAAGGGTTTAGGGTTTAGGGTTTAGGGTTTAGGGTTTTAGGGTTTTAGGGTTTAATAACTCAGTTGGGCCCATCAAGTATAAATGTGGGGCCCTCTTTCCCATTTCACCCTTTGTATTTTCTGTTCTTTCATTCTTTTTTAATAACTCCTAGAGTGCAAAAAATCAATAGTTTGACTTCAACTTTAGTTTTCGGCAAAATGAAAGGGGGAATGAACAAAGAGGAAGTAAAAGGACTTGGACATCTATGCAAGGATAGGTAGAAATATTCTACATAATTAAAAAAGGAAGAGGAGGGAACCAAAATGGGGATTGAACCTGAAAATGAGAGAAGGGTGAAAATTGTGAATTTTTTTGCTGGCAGTAAGTTCATGTTTAGTCTGATGGATAAGTTTCAATGTTGGGTAATTAGCAAGGATGTAGCAAGGACAAAAATGATAGGGCTTTCCGGTTTGACTACCCTAAAGTTGACGCCCACTAAATATCTAGTGGTAAAGGAATTATTGGAGTCGATAGTTGGGTTGAATGTAGATGCAATAAAATCTATGGTGTTGGGGGTTCCGATAATCACTACCAAAAATCATGTTGCTGAGATTTTATGTCTATTACAAACTAGAATCATCAAGTTGCTGGTGATGCGTTCTAAAAAGGCATTGAATCTATGCCTGCAAATGGCACCCCTAAGTGCATTTGTGCAGAAAGAAAGGTGGAGAGTTTCCTAGCTCAAAAAAAAGTACGCAACCAGACTTCTAACATTGATTCAAGCAATTTGGTTCAAGGGGATTCGGGGGACATATGTCAACAAGAAGCTTATGCTTTTAGTGGCCCTAATTAAACTCCAAAAATTGATAAATTGGGCTCAAGTGGTATTTAACAATCTATATTCCAAGATGTGAGATCTAATGGCTACAGCCAAACCAAAAAAAATAAAATTTGGCAAGGAGACAAAATTCAATGGAGCCCAGGTGTTTAACATCATCCTTTGATTTTTTACGCACCCCCAAATTCTTTAAGAGACCCAAATGTGGGTCCTAAAGCGAAACAACGAAAAAAGAAGAGAGTTGGAGCATGTTCTTTGATTCGTAGCATTTTAGGGGTAAGAGGGCATGTTAGAGCTCCAAGATGGGACTAGGACAAATTCATAATCAAGAATTCAAGATGATATCAACCAACACAACCAAGAAAAGAGGGCGATTAGTGTGAGTTGAATGGAAATGGGGCAACGAACTTAGTAAGGACAACCTCACATGGCCCACAACCTTTGGGAAGAGCCACCACTCCCTTCCCTATAGTATATTCTATGCTTCTCTGCAAAAACTACATCCAAATGTCAGTTTTCCCCAAGACTCCCAAATGGGAGTCCCAAAATTGGGACTTGTGTTGTCCCATAACTTTGGATGTTCATGTTTTTTTCAAATCAAGTTTGTTTTGAGAATGTGAGTGCAATACCTTATAGCCCTCAAAAGGATCTTTCCAATGTTGTATAGCACACCCAATCAAAGCTCATTTGACCCCTATTTTCAAAGGGTTTACAATTGGGAGTCAAAATTTTAACTCATGCAAATCAAGTCTAATTGAACAATGCGAAGGCTTTCCATATATATAGCTCCAAGACCTTTCTAATGATGTCATGGGGGCTCCATTTAGTGTTTTTTTGCTTTCCAACCAAGGCTTTAAACATTTGCAATTCCCACACGAGTACAATCCCAAAATGGGAATGCATTTAGGAGTCATTGGGCTCCATCCCTTGCACTTTCCCCCATTTGTGAGAGTGTGTTTCACCCTTCAATACATTTTCTTGACCTCATGGGCCCTTGCACTCCACACATAGTCACAAACCAGATGTTAGGGTTGCGACAATTTTGGTTGCTAGTCAACTTGAGTTTTGAGCCACCAAAATTCAAGGACGAGGATGAAGATGAAGATACCTCTTCCTCAACTGAATCGGATCTTGACATGAAGCGTAAAGGAATGGAACTATCCCCTTGAGGTGAGTCGATTAATCTCAATAGCCCTTTTTAAACGTAATAGGAACTTATTTAATCAATCCAATAACCTTTTTTCGATTTTGCATTGGAAAAGGATATACTACTATTAATGGGCCTATTTATATGTAAGGCCTGCAATAATGACCACCAACCCCATCACCTAGGAAATGGACACCTAGCCAAGCTTGAAACAAGAAGATCGGATGAGGAATCCAAGTTTAGACACTCCACCAAAATTGTCACCTACGAGGCCTCCTTTCACGTTTATCGATATTGTGCCCTCTGACACCCAGTCCTTGTCCCATAAGCTACATGATAGCTCACAAGGTGAGGGTATTCTAGTCAATAACATATTGGTGGACATTCCACCAAATTTTAATTACGGTGGGACCCAAGCAAGGTCCCCCCCCCCAGGAATACCAAGGCTTCATTTTCGATACACCTCTTTCACACCCCTAGTTCAATTGGGACCAAACTGTAACCATAATCTCTTCCATGGCAATCTTCTCTACGAGGTTTAGAAGACCACTTGCATGTTTTTGGTTCATATGTGCAGATAATAAGCACATTGAAGCATGGTTTTTAGGCAGCCACTATCAAAAAAGAGGTTGCATTTGAGGAGGCCTTGAATGCGAAAAACAAGGTTTGATGTTTGAAGAATGAATTGTGCCAAGCTTAACAAGATGCCTTGACAATCCAAGCATTAAAGTCCACCAAGTCCAATTTTGTGAATACGCAAAGTTGATTGGACAAATTCTTTGGTGAAAATGAGGAGTATCAAATTCAACTCTCTACCTTCCAAGACCGATTGTTAGTCATTCAAGCTTACCTAGACCGTTTACAAGCCAAAAGGGCAAAATTGGAAGGTGGAATACCGAAAAGTGGAAGCCAATTAAAAATCATTAAAGTTCGTTGTTGTAATGGATGCTTGCGAGCTCAAAATTGCAAAAGATCGAACTAAGCATCTTGAGAAGGAAAGAATGGACTTCGACATGAGATTACATTCCTAGGCAAATGATTTGAGGAAGTTTATTGAAACCATCGAGCACTTACAACAGTGTGTCCAAGAGTTGTCCTATTGTGCTCCCATCACCTAGGAACAATTAGACAATATGCAGATGTAAATATAGTTGTCCACCTAGAAAGCTAAAATGGCAGATTATTCCTTCCATTGGATGGCAAAGTTGGAGGTGTTCATAATAAAAAATGTGTTCATGAAGGCATAGCTCCTCATCTATCAGTAAAAGGTTAGAAAGAATCAAATTGAATTGTGGGAGTTCTACAAGGCATAACTTATCGAAATTTAGAATGACACCTTCGTTAACTACCCCAAAGATGAAAAACTACTACGACTTCGGTGTGCTACCTATGCCCAAATGTGAGCCATATCAACATAGCCATGTGCGGGAGTGTCAATCTTTAAAAATTGTATTAGGGATATTCGGGTATGGTAAAGCTGTTAAGGGTTTTCAACAACTTCATGTTAAAATAAAGAATGATGAGTGTGATGGTTGCATGGGGGGGTTTTTTTTTTTCGAAATTCAATATTAAATTACTGAAGTGTACAGTTAATTATTTTTTCTTCAACAAAAGTTAGTAATCGTAGTTTTAGAACTTTAATTGTGTGATTAGGGGCGAGAAATCTCTAAAGGGTTGGGGTTAGAAGTAGATGCCAAAATTTGTAATGTT
The DNA here is from genome assembly GCA_963920785.1 of Sphagnum contortum. Lineage (NCBI taxonomy): Eukaryota > Viridiplantae > Streptophyta > Sphagnopsida > Sphagnales > Sphagnaceae > Sphagnum > Sphagnum contortum. The sequence continues at coordinate 756,736 of OY987295.1, read as the reverse complement.
GAGCAAAACGTTGGTCTTGTTTTCGTATGTAGTAGGTAGTCATGTAAGCGAGGATGTTTGAGATTTGTGAAGCAATTGAAGGGGTGTCAATGAAAGGTCCAACAGAGATAAAATAATCTTTGAACATTGTAAATGTAAGATAAATTCATAACAACATAATGATTGAAATAAATATGTGATAGGGTGACAATGGCAACATGGATTTCATGATTAATGAAATTTTTATTCAAGTTATGGATAAGCTCAACGAGGAGCTGCAATTACACGTTGAGTCCTGGGTTATGTCATAGTGATAATTCATAACTATAGGAAATCTAAAATGCGTGGAATGGTGCGAATTAAATAGTTCACCTTGTTGTTAAAAAATAATTGATGAATTAGATCATGCAACCAATGATAGTGTCCAATGCCAAGAATTAAAGACCATGCAAAGATGGAGGTGTTTTTAGTTTTGTAAAAACCTTCACATGCAATTTCAAGTTCATCACCAAAAGCGGGGTCAACTTACAACAAAATTACCAAGGTATAAGAGTTTAGAGAAATGCGATAATACCAAGTTTAAGGGGGTTTAATTTCAAGACAAGGGTGCACCTTTCGCGATTTAAGATCTTCATCATGAAGACGTTGCGTCAATGTCAAATCTAAGGATGACTCTTGAGGCCATTCTTCATTCACTTATGCAGCTTGAGGCTCATAAAATGTGATCATGCACGACGCCATGAATTCAAGGAAAGGAAAAACAAATCTTCAATTAAAATCAATTCAACAATGAATGTGTGGAAGACTTGGTACATCAAACTATGTGGTTGTAATTTATAGGTCAAGGGAAATGAAAGAAAAGTGTAAAGTAATGATCTATAACCATGGTAAAGTAAAACCTTATGATCAAGGGGAAAAAAAAGGTTTAAGTAAATTTTATTGGGGAAGAAAGTGAGAAAAGGTGAAAAGGATGTTTTTCCTTTTCCTTCCAATGGCCACCAAACATTGGAACCTTCTATTGACCACCAAACACTAAAAACTTTGAAGGGCCACCAAGCATTGGAACCTTCCATTAGCCACCAAGCTTTGGAACCTTGCATTGAAATGTTTCAAGGGCCACCAAACATTGAGACCTTTTCAAAGGCCACCAAACATTGGAACTTTTTAAGGGCCACCAAGCATTAGAACTTTTCAAGGGCCACCAAACATTGAAACCCTCCATTGGCCACCAAGCATTGGAACCTTCCATTGGCCACTAAACATTGGAACCTCTCATCGGCCACCAAGCTTTGGAACCTTCCAAAGGTCACCGAACATTGAAACCTTCCATTGACCACCAAGTTGGGGTCTTCCTTCACCTCCTTTCTTCTCCCTTTCCTTTAAAGGCACGAATTTAGATCATGTGGGTTCTTTCTTCTGGACATAATTTTTGATTTGGATATTGAAAAATTTGTTCCTACAACTTTCCTTGGGAGGAGAAGAAAGATTAATCTTAGTAAATGGTGGAAAAAGGGAGAATATATTAGATTATAATGATACTTTTGAAGGAATGAAAGTGAATAGGGGTAGTTTTGGGAGTTTAAAATCTTAAAGAAGTTTCAAAAGACCTCTCAAGTTTTGTAGCATGTTTTTTTAAAAACTTAGGAGCTTGAGATTTAGTAAGCAAGTGTGCCCTATAGTTAGCTTTCCAATGAACTAATGCAAGCTAGATTTGAATAAATTATGGGATGGCAACAATGTTTTAAGTGACTAAAGGTTTTTGTCAAGTTGAACTTTCTACCTTCATGCAACCCTTTTAGGATCTATAGCACAATGTTTTATTGATTTAGGTACAAAGCTTGAAATTTGGGGTAGGTGTGCCTTGTAATTAGCTTTCCAATGAACTAATGTAAGCTAGATTTGGATAACATATGTGATAAGAATAAAGTTTTGAATGATTAGAGTAGCGTCTTCACAAAAGGTCAACACTCCTGCTGTTTCGGCTTGAAAAGACTGAGTTTGGTTTGAACAAGCAAAGCAAATTATTTGGCATGCCGTAAAACTGAGCTAAGCATGCAATTACTATACTACGAAATTGCATATTTTCAAGATGGCTGTAAGCAATTTTTGCTTACTTTTTATTTGATTTGTCACTACGCGACATTTGTTCCCAAGGACTAGCAAAATCAAAATAGCGAAATTCTTGAGTCATCTCTATAGGTTCAGAAACCACACGTTTCTCTGAATCATCATAACGTACTTCCACATATCCACTTAAAGGAAAGTCTTTTCGTAATCTGTTGTCAAGTTGAACATAATGTCAAATCCTTAAAAGTTAGTTTAGGTGAGTGATAATTTAACATAAAATTCTAGAATTTGGAGTTCTTTAGCTTTGAAAATATATCTACTAATTCCAAATCATAAATGATGCATGGGAGGCAAATTATTTATTTTTCAACTACAAACACAATTTAATATTTAGAGATACATTTTGCATTTTTCCTTCACTAGTAGCATATGTACCTCCAAATATAATCATTTCATAGAACCGAAAGTGGAGGGATAAAAAGTCACCTCACATCAATTTTTTCAAATTTTGTTATATCACATTTTGTTCTTCATTTTCCAATTACGACAACGTTTATAACCAAATCTGGAATAATTAGTATGGGAATAATAGAGGAAGGAATTACAACTACAATGGAGGTGGATTCCATTGTTGTAGAAATGGCAACTAAAAGCACTTAGGTTAGCCCAATACCACTAAAATTATTATCAACATCGTGCATCCCTCCACCTTGTCCACCATCGCAAAAATTGAAAAGGGTACTGAAAACCTTGAAATTGTAGAAGTAAGATAGTTTTACTTGATTCTAAAGATAAAATCCAAAACAAAAGGGAGGATAATGTTAAGGCTAGAAATTTTTCTAGGCCAGTTTTGAAAAGTTCTAATTTTATCTTGAAAATAAGATTTATCAATTTTTGATATAAACTGATTTTACATTTTTTACCAATTTTATGTTTCTACCAATTTTAGGTTAAAATAGATTTTAGGTTACTATCAATTTTAAGTTAAAACCGATTTTAGGTTATTATCAATTTTATGTTAAAATTGATTTTAGGACATTATTGATTTTGGATCACTATTGATTTTGAGAAGTTGTTTATTTATAGAACCATAAAATCAATCATCACCTTTGACTTTAATTCTAGGTTATAGATGTAGGAAAGGTTGGATAATTTGGAGTTTTGGAGGATATATAAGGATTTTTTTATTTTTTTAGGATCCCCACCATTTTCTTACAAATTTGAAGTATTCGCTTGGGGAAGTTCAAGGGGTCTTTTAGTGGATCTTTATTTTGGACCCAGTTGTAATGTATCTTAGACACTTTTGAAACTTTTTGCATGGTGAATTTTTGCTCAAGTTTTTTGCTTTGTGTTGTGTGTTGATTTTTTTTTTTTGCACTTATTGTGACTTTGAGCTTGGGAGATGTTGCAACATTGTTTATTATTATGTACTTGTTTTTTTCTTATGAAAAAGTGGTAGGCTATTTGCCTAACCTTCTTCCACATATTTTTAAGTGATTATTTGTCACTAAACACTATCATATTTGAGGTGTTCAAGTCTATATTGATTTTCAATCAAGTACCCAAAAACCCTTCTTCACTGGTCCTCCTTCACTACAACCAATGAATTCACTCAAAATCCAATGAAATCACTTGGCGTATAGGGACACCTTTTGTTGGGATCCCAAAGTGGGAGATCACCTGGGAGTGTGAAAGTTCATTCCTTCACACTCTCTTACCTCCCGGGATTATGAAATGTGACTCCTAGGCTTCACTCTTGGCTCGCACTTTTATAAGCCTTTGTCTTGGTCACAAGCCCAAGGCTAGGGTTGAGACAACTACATTGTCTACCTTGGTTGGGATGGCATGAATGGAAGTCATTGTAATTTCCTAAAAAGATGGCATGGCCAATCCAAATTCTACTTCTTTTTAGGATTATGTGGGAACATTTTCCTTCACCTACATCTCTGATCTGAACTCATGAACTTGTTTTTCTCCCCTCCTTTTGCCCCACTTTAATCTTTTATTGTTTGGTGTTTCCTTCTCTAAGGTTCCAAGTCCCTAAAAAAATATTGGCTCATGTTTTTCCCTAATCTTGAACTCTAATCTAGGAGTGTTACCTCTTCCATAAACTTTGGTGTATTTGTTTGTCATAGGATTTTTGGATCCTTCTATAGATGATCTCATCTTTTGCACCAATTTGCTCCTTAACCCAAATTCAAATGGATGTCCTTCTATAGATCCTAGTTTACTAATTGGTACATGTAGTTATGGTGGTCCAAACACTACAAAAGAAGGTTGTGTTTCCACTCTTTATGTTTGCAGTCTAGTAGCATGTATACCTTTTTATGTCTATTGTTGCCATTGTTGCAAATGATGTTGTAAAAGTTGGAAATGTTGTGGACTTCTAGTGGTGTCCATCTAATTGTCATATAGGTTCGTTTCTAAGTGCAAATGTTTCTCACCCTTTAGAAACCTTATGTCATATTCCTTATTAACTTTTTGCTTTTGCTCCTTTGGCTGGCTTTCCTATGGAGATGTCATCTATGGTACCTTTGCAGTTTGTTTAGCTATCTATACCACTATTGACACTACCTATACCAATGTTCGCACTGCAAATGGTGTCATTCTGGCCCACATCACTTTCTATGGCCTTGCTTCTGTGCTTTCCTACTCCTTAACTTTAGAACCTAAGGCTCTATTTTCCTCAACTTTGGTCTTCCTCTTAAGAACACTTCTTGGAGATTCTGCTTTAGCCTTCTTTTTAATTTTCAATGCCAGCTACATTTCCTCTTTAGTTTTTTTCACTTCGGTTGATGGTTTTTATGGATTTTCCTTTTGGTGTTTACAGAAACATTGAAAGATTTTGCTAGTATCAATGTAGAATGACAGGTGTCCTTCTTATCCGCCTTATTATCCTTGACATACTTATACCACACATCTAGCTCATTACACAAACTATTGAATATAATTTGTGCCCAATATACCTTTTGCCCTTTTTTTGCCCTCATCAATGTAATGGCATTCTTGTTGCTAAAATACATCATTTTTTTCTATGATAAATCATAGACACGGTTATAGGATACTTGATAAAGTATGACAAGCCCAAACTCTTTGCATTCCACTAATATGCTACAAAATTTGTAAGTGCATTTCTACAATTTTGTAATGTTTACATTGTTAATAATTTACTGACTTGCCCTTTTGGGTCTTCTACATATCTTTTTGCACAAATACATTTACAACTAGTTGTTTGGTAGTGACATACACTTTATCCTTATGCCCAAAGTAGATATATGTGCCCTTGATAAAAAATGTGTTAAAAAATTCTAGTATGACATCGGGCATCAATGCTTCCCAATTCATAAAAAACAAAGGAACAAGCCCTACTTTAGAACCCCAATCTTCTTCCTCACCAATATCCTTCCAATTCTCCATCCTCTCGACATGTCCAAAACACCTTGCCAGTAGACTCAACTTGCCCACTCCCTTGAGGATAATGTGTTTTAAAACTCATGTGTTTCTACAAAAAATGATCTGTCAAATATTTGATGGCATCATCAATGAAATGACCTTCCTTATTTGTGATTATAGTCAAAGGACATCTAAACATGGTTAATATGCATTCATACAAAAAAAATGTTGTGACTTATGCAGTACTAGGTCTCAATGCTCTTATTTCCACCCACTTGATAGCATAATCTGTAGCAACAAGAATATATTTGTTCCCTGAATATTTTATTGCTAGTTTAATTGGCCCCATAAAATCAGGTCCCCGTTTCATGAATGGTTCCTTTGGAAGACTTTAAGTTGCTAATCCTCATGTTCTTTGACATGCATCACAAGATTTGTAGTAATCATGCACATCTCTATACATAGTTGGCCACCAATATTCAACATCCAATATCTTCCTTTACATTATTTCAATTGCAAAATGTCCTCTTAATGGTTATTTGTGTAATTCTTCCGTCGCCATATGTTTTTTTATAGTTGTCAAACATCATCACAATCTATTATTTTGGCCCATTCTATACAATACACCATTTTTTAGTGTGAAAGGTTTTGTTATCCTAACTAGTTTTTATTTTTGTTATACCAATAGGTGCCTTCAATCTGTCTTGTTCTTAGAAATTCTTTTACATCAATCAGCCATTCAGGCTTTGTGTAAAAAAAACTTGCATCTATGGTTTGGTGAAGCACACCTATGGAACCTATAGTACCTAGTAGTCTTGATAATGCCTTTACAACTACATAAGTTATGTTTAGTTTATACATTCACTACAACAACAGGGGGCTATTTTGCGATCCAAATATCATCGCAAACAACAAAGAAAGAAGTTTCCGAAAGCCCACTATTGCGAACCATAATTCCTCACAAACTTTTAAGCTTTTGCGATACCATAACATTCGCACCCGTACAATCGTAAGTCCTTCACAACCTCCGAACTTGATACAATCACAAAACTTTTCCGATTATAACTGCTTTTATACATTGTTTGTGATTCACATTACATCGGAAACTATTTGCAACAAACCCATCACCGCAACGATTTAGCGAATCAACTCAAAAGTATATCGGTTTCCGATATAAAATCTAACGCAAACATTTTGGGATTCTCAAAATGTCGCTAAAAGTTTGCGAAATCTATGATTTCGCAAACCTATTGTAGAATGATTTTACCCGTAAGAGTGTAGCAATGTCTATGACATAGTATATTTGGTCTTTTGGCTTTTGAAGTGTTGCGAAGAATTATGACTCGCAAATGGTTTTGAGATCCACTATGTATCGCAAGAGCATGGCATTGTATTCTTATTTCGGAAGCAAGGTTTATATTCATTTAGAGTCACTTTGGGCCGCAAAAAAGAAATCTATATCAAAATTTCAATATTTACAATATAAAAGGGTTTGCAACCCTTGGGTATCTAACACACTAGCTGTCTATCTAGACTTCCTTCCCCTCTTGGATTTCTTCCTTGAATCTTTCTTCCTAGTGTTCTCTGGTGGAGGGGGAGGCTGCTCATCCTCCTCCCTCTCTTCATCGTCCCCCTGCCCTTCGTCCTCCTCCCTATCCTTTTTATCTTTGCCCCCTACAGAACCTGCATTTTGACTAGCAAATGAACCGGGTCCACTGCTAGTGGTAGCACTGGGAGCAATGCTAGCTCTCTCCTCCTCATCACTGTTGCCCTGGGAGTTCTCACTCTCACCTTTAGATGCCTGCATTTCAACATGTAAAGCTTAGTCAACACCATAAATGAAAATCTTGATTCAAATGAAAACAATCTCAACATGAACAGAAATTGAATTTCAACCAAACCCACTCACCAATAGTGCATCAACATGTTCAAAAAGATGCTCCTTGCCATGCTCCTGGCCCATTTTCATTTTTGTAGCTGTGATCTTCCTCTTGTACTGTCCCCATAATACAACAGGTCAATAAAAACGCATAAAAAATCTATTCAAGTCTCCGACCACTTTTGCGAAGCGCAAACCTTTGCATACTAAAACTTGCGAAGCAATTTGCGAAACAAATCCCATCGTATTTGAAAACGCCAAAGTGCCATTTAAATCTTTGTGAAGCTAAAACTATCGTAACTCAAAACGCCAAAACGCCATTTGACCTATCTTTGCGATGCAATTTGCATGACAAAGGTATCGCAAACAATCCTCTTTGACTCGACATAAACTCAAATTTATTCGAATCTTTGCAGGAAAGAAATGGAGGAGAGGGAGGGTACTCACAAATGTTGCTTTGAGGCTGGGAATGCCACCTTGCCCAAGCCTGTGGGTGGTGTTTGGAACCAGTTTCACTTGCTTTGCTGCCTTGAACAACTTCAATGGTGGATCACCAACCTCGTCCACCATTGATTGGCATTCAGCAAGCTTCAACTCCAGTGCCTTTAGGTCACGGTTAGACCTCCCAAACTCTCTTGCCTTCTTAGCCTCGGCTAGCTGCTCTGTGATCTCCTTCAGCTGCTGTGAGCCATGGATTATAACTCAACAAATAGTTAAGCTTTAGTTCCTTAAATTTCCTTAGTACTAATGATTTGAATTTTTATAAACCTTCAAGTAGTGATTATTAAATAGTTGAATTAGCTTTTGTGATATTTCTAGGCATAGAGTACTTCTTTATTTCAGTTGATGTAACGTTTAATTAGTTTAGGACCTAGTAAACCTTTAAAAGTGCAGTGTCCTTTTTTATGTTGTGGAGAAGGGAAAAGGGATGTAAAATTAGATGGGATTTATTGATATATTGGGAATCCAAGCCCATAAATTAACAATAACATTTCACCATGACAAGGTTAAGTTAGTCTGTAGAATGATCTTCAAGCACTAATGATGTACTTGTAAGATTTTAGGATGTAGTCCTATTACATCTTTATTTTAGTTCTCACTTTATCAGATTCTTAAATAGAATCAAACTCAAGCTTAAGTATTAACATTTCCGCCTGAGTAGCGTCAGGTGAATTACAACTGAATAACTAACTTAAAGGATAGATCACAGTTGTAAAAAATCTAGGATGTGACGAATGGTGCGAGCGAGGTACTTAACTTGATGTTCTAGGGGAAGTGGGTTGATCGAACCTCGTAACCAACGATAATGGCCATCATCGGAAACCCACATTCGACAACGGAGACAGACATCATCATCTTTGCACTGACATTCTTCAAACCTTTTTGGCGCGGCTCCACGAGCAGGAACAAATTCTAAATAAATTGCTAAAGCATGTGGGTTAAGAGACAATCGACGATCCCATACCAAACGAGCGACTCGAGTGCGCACCACTCTCTTGGGTGGTTCTTCTTCATGCGGCTGTTGAGAAACATTCAAGTCGAGTGGTGCTTCTTCAAGATCTTCTTGTTGTACGGGTGCGACTGGAGGATTTGAAGGTGTAGCGTCATCGTTCGCCATGACTAGTTCACACCTGCATCAACAAAAACCAAGAAGGTAGTACGAACAAGGTGGTACTTGCGTTCAGAAGGGATCGAGGCCTTTTTATTTAACAAATTAGGGTAGGCGTAAGGTGTGAGAGTGACAGCGAAACCTCATGAAAACTTGAACACCCTAGATCTAATGGATTCATCAAACCCTAAGTTCAACGGTGGATCTAAAAGTATATCAGAGTTTTTTTTGTGATGCAAATCGTAATTTTAATTTACTATGTACTACATAGTTAATTAGTGCATAGTAAAGAAAATAGGTAGGGAATATCAAATGAGTAAATGGTACACGAGAATGTTACTTCAACCATTGAATTAATCAAGTAAGAACTCAAGGACTTTTCCTTGTTACTACCAATAAATTATCCTAGTAGTTAGTTACTTGAAGTAATTAGGGTGAAGAAGTAGGATGTGAGGGTCAACGGACGGAAAATGACGCGCTCCCTGGTCCCGGGGTGAACCCACTTGAGGGTTCACCAAATGTCAAGTTATGGAAGTTGGGACCGAAGGGCACGCTCCCAGCTTCCAACTCTAGAAAGGGGTAGAGGGTCTAGTTGGGAGCCCAGGGATTAGACTAAGAAGAGGGACTAGAAGATCAAGCTTGAATCTGCATCCAAAAACTAACCACGGGAGGTTAGTTTAGCATTCGGGACACCCTTTGGTGTTGGGACTTGCCACGGGCACTTGGACACACAAGACTCACCACGGCCCGGACTTGGGAGTAAGCCACCACCTTACTCCCTATAGTATTCTCTGCGACTGGCAGCGGAGGCTACATCCAAATGGCACAAATTCCCGGCACTCCCGAAATGGAGTCCCGAAATTGTCCCGACGGGATTCCCGGAACTTTGAATGACCATAACTCCCGACTGCAGAGTTGGATCGCAACAAGGTCTAAACCAAAGTTGTAGCCTTGTTGAGATCTTTCCAACGCCATGTTGCACTCCCGAATCGGACATCGGGAAGGCATCCATTCTCGACTTTTAGTGGTCGGGAGTCAAACTGGCAGTTTGACTCCCGGCCCTTCTTTTGCCCATAACTTGAGCTGCAGATCTCCGAATTGCCAATGCGACAACATTTTCGATATCTAAGTTTCAAGACCTTTCCAACAAACCAAGAACACCCCAATGCGAGGTGTTTTTCCCCTTGCTATCGAGCTCTGAACATTCGGGAGTCCCGGAGGACTCCAAATCCCCAACTTTTCCAAGTGTTGGGCTTCACCCCCACACTTGGCCAAGTTAGGGTTGCGACACGAAAGATAAGGATCAAGCTCAAGAGACCTCATCAAGATATCCAAAATAAGGGGGAGGATGGATCCTCCAATCCCATTAGTCATGAGGATTGTCATCATTTTTGATTGGAGGATGGAAGATCTATAGTGTTTCATTGGGCCCAAGGATTTTCATCCTAATTTCAATTGGATGGCAATTCATCCTCAAATTCTCATTGGCCCTTGAAGGATGAGGAGGCCATGGATTGGTGCAAAAGGATTTCGAGGCTTTCATTGGACAAGGGGAACAAGCTCGAGGGAGGTCATGGAGGCTCACCAAGGGAGATGCATTGTGTGTATGTGGGAAAGAAAGAAAGAAGAGGATGTGTGTGAGAAAGTTCTTAGTTCTTATGTGTGGAGAGGTGCTTATAAGAAGGGTGTGTGTAAGGATTAAGTATGAAAGGAATTTGTGTAGTAAGTGCTTGTGGCAAAAGCCTTTGGAATTTTGGTTCTATTAATTGTTTCTCTCAAATCCACTGTGGGATTTGTGTCAAAATTGAACCAGTCTTAGCTTAGAAGGTGTAGAAAGCCCTCCCAAAAATTCAACTTGATCGGGCTTTCTGTAAGGGAGCTATGCGGGTTGGAAGTAGAGGGGGTTGTAGCGGGGTTCACGGAATGATTTCCGTGGCAAAGCCTCTGGACTTTTAGTTCTATTAATTGTTTCTCTCAAATCCATCATTGGATTTGTGTCAAAATTCAATAAGTCTTAGCTTGGAAGTGTAGAAGGGCCTCCCAAAAATTCAGCTTGATCGGGCTTTCTGTAAGGGAGCTATGTTAGTTGGAAGTAGGGGGGGTTGAATGATCTATTTTCCCTCAAACTAGGCAAGTGGCTCCTAGCTCTAAGGCTTAACTCTTGATTCAAAAACATAAAATAAAAACTGATGATATTTATTTACACATGGCTCCTTTTATATTAGCTTTCCGAATCCAATACATGTTAGTTTAGGATGTTGTATGTAGTTGTTATGACAAATGGAATGGAAAGATTCAAACCATCGAACATGACATTGAAATGAACATCAACATACGGCTCCTCAATATTTCATCATGGTGAGTTACAATTCCCTCATGATGTTTTGTAGCTTCAAATTGGACACAACGCATTAGATTTTAGTGAATTTCATTACTTACCTCGAACCACCTTACTTATTAAACTACACTACATAGTAGTTCCACCTCCAACCGGGTTTTTTTATTGTGAGTGCATATCTTAGTGGTGAAGGTATGCAATAAATCCTCACACATGGCAACCGGACACTTGGCAGAAGAGAACATGTCTTATCACACCAACATCTTGGCCATTATAGATCCATCATGTCCTCATGTCTAGATGGAGGAAAGAGAAGAGGAGGAAGAACGTTTGACTAGTGCCATCAAAACACGTATGTTATTACCTACAAAGTTAATTCAGCTAACCACATTCATGTTGAATAATAGCAATGTCATGGAAGAGTGGATGAACTTCTATGAGAATGCCAAAAGTATGAGTGGGAGATCAAGGATTTTTCCTACGTTTCATAAGTACATGAAAGATAAGTTGGCTGAAGTGGATCAATTGTTGGCACGAGGAGAAAGTATAGCATGTTTTCCAGAGATCACATATGATGTTCGCACCATTGTTCATGGACCACTGAGAGTTGTGACAACACGTTCAACAATGTGGACACAAGGAAGACATTTCAGGTATTTATTTTTTCTACTTCATTAGCCATACTAACTCATCTTCACATTCCAGACAAGTTTTTTAGAATGTTCTAAGATGATTTTTATGGGCATGAAGTTTCTATTATCATATAAGTTGTTGACTCACAATGCTTAACACAATATTAATTTCAAGATTTCCACTTTGGATGAAAAGAGGGACCGCACCTTTGACTTTGGAGTTCAAGGGCAATTCATTCAGGACTCTAGAAGCAATCGACATGACAGGAATATTGTTGGAGATATTGTGCCACATTATGGAAAGCTGGAAGAGATCTTGGTGGTATCTTATGATGCACATTCAAAGTTTGAAGAGTATGTGTTTAAGTGCAAGTGGTTTAAAGTGAACCTTGCTGGTGCAAATTGCATTGTAGTTCAGGATGAGTGCGGACACACACGGTTAAAGACATCTGCCACCAGTTATCAGCCATCTCATTGGCAAACTTCAGAGCCATTTACTTTTCCCAGTCATGTAGAACAATGCTTTTACCTTCCTTATCCCCCAAACCCAGAGGAGTGGTCACTTGTTGTCACACATGTGCCACGGTCTCGTTCTATTTTAGGTGAGAAACCTGGGGTTGTGTTTACAACCTCTGAGGTGGATGATGACCATGTATAATGTACTACTCATTATTTTTATGCAAATTGCCAATGAGGCTTGTGGTTTTATATTACTGCACAATGTTCATTGTGTCATTTTTGCCTATTCTGCTCCATTGTGTAATTTTATTTTTAAGAATAGGAGCAATGCTATGCATACTTTACTGATATTTTCACTCAGTCTACCAAGGCAAAAAAAGATTATAATAATGGTTAAGTGGATTTATAACTTCCATTTGGTCTAAAAGATTTTTTATTTTTTAATGGCGTTTTGGCACTTTGGCGTTTTGGCACTTTCAAACTTGACTTGAAATTTTGGCCTTTTGATATTTAATATATATTTTTGGTACTGATAGCGCCCTGTTGGCCTTAAGCATTTTAATTAGATGTGTTTAGTCCCTCAGTAGCTTCAAGATTTCTTAAAATTCCCTTTTTTAACTTTAGAATCTTTAGTTGTCTTGCCAAAAGTATATTCTTTGTTAACTTGAAAAAACAGTGGTTTCCACATAACTTTCCACTCAACCAGAAGCTTCCTCAGCTGATTCATCTGGTTTTGGGCCATCTCCATACATTATAGTCCAGGGTTTCAAAAAGGTTTCAAAACCTTAAACCCAAAAATCTTGTGAACTACTGTTAACCCTAACTAAATTCCTAGACCTCCTTCACATCTCTGTCAACCCTCTCGTTCCTCCTAAGCTCTCTCCCGAAGAAATTGCGTATGCTAAAGGGAACCTGACACAATGGAACTGTTCACAAGAATTTCAGCCTTTATAGTTCTGCAAGTAGGCCCTCTGGGAACTTTGTACTATTGTCCTTAGCACTACCGCACGTATTATCTCAATGTCACCGAGATTTTTTGCGACTTAAAAAAGGCCGTGATAAATCAGATGACATTGCGAAACCTTTTGCGAAACTTCCTTCTTCAGTAACCCTTTCACTAATTTGCGAGCTAACGCACATCGCAACTTGCGATACGTCCACCACCGGAAAGTTTTGTAAAAATTTGTGATGAGGTTTGCGATACATATTCAAACGCAAAATGCGAGGCGCTAAATAACGCAAGCTTGCGATGTCTTGTGACTCTCAAAGTTTGTAACGATATTTTTTGTATTGTAAAATGTGCGATGTTTTGAGTATGATTAAACGTTGCGAAGTGTGGAATATCGCTAGGGTGGACGGAGACTGAGTGGGTCGCAAAGTTTTGTTTGTGGTATATGTCGCAAAAGTGTTGCGATGATTGTAAGGTACATTATAAATTAATGATGGGTGGTGCACCACAAGTTGCGATGCGTGTCGCATCGCAAATATGGCAGGTTATTTTTGCTTTGCAAACCCTTCAAGTTTTTTGTTTGGCCCTTCGCAAAAAGGCACAATATGTAGTAGTGATTACTGTGAAGTCATATTCTAAAAATAATAATAACCATCTAGCTATTATCCTTGAAACATGTGGTTTGTCGACAAATAAACCAATATCATATTATTTACATAAAAAACAAACTTATTGCTTAGCAAATAATGTTCGAACATGTGTAAATAAAAAACTATTACTAAAACCTTTCATTTTATTATGTTATAAATTTATTCTATTTTGTTCAAAAGCCTAAAAACATACATTATTAATTAATCACTCTTCCCTATTACAATCTGAAACAACATAGCCCTCATAATTAATAAAGATGCATTTGTATGAACATGAAATTCCACTTGCTAGTTTAGTGATATCAATATTCGTGCTTCAATATATTTTTATTTGATCAATTCCCAAGACTTATGACATTCCTTTGTTTTAAAAAAAATCTATGTTTTTTTTGTTAATGATATGTGCCATAATAGCAACAAAATTTTTCATAAAACATCTATATAATTGTCCCATGCCATTGAATACCTAAATTTTTTGTGGATTTTTAGGTGTTAGCGTGTTTTATATTGCTTGTATTTTCTTTGGATCTAGTAGTGTGAGCCATGGATTATAATACCACAAATTGTTAAGCTTTAGTTATATAGTTTTCCTTAATATTAATAATTTGAATCCTGATAAACCTCCAAGTAACAATTATTAGGAGTTGGATTAGCCTTTGGATATTTCAACATAAAATATTTTTTTATTTAATTGATGCAAGGCTTAGTTAGTTTTAGGACCTAATAAACCTTTTCAAGTGCATTATCCTTTTATGTTGTAGAGAAGGGAAGGGGGATGTAAAATCAGATTTGATTTATTGACATAATGGAAATATAAGCCCATAACTCACAACAACATTTTGCCATGACAATATTAAGTTAGTTTGTAGAATAAATCTTCAGGCACGAATGATGTGCTGGAAAGATTTCTAGGATGCAATCCTAATACATATTTATTTAGTCTTTACTTCTATCAGACGCTTAGATAGAATCAAAATCAAACTTAAGTATTAGCATTTCCACTCGAGTGACCTTAGGTGAATTACAACTTAGTAAATAACTTGAAAGGAATATGTCACAATTGCAAAAACTCTAGAATGCGACAGATGGTGCGAGCTAGGTATTCGGCTCGATGTTTCATGGAAAGGGGTTGATCGGCCCTCGTAGCCAACGATAATGGCCATCACCGGGGACCCACGTTTGACAATGGAGACAGACATCATCATCTTCGCATTGACACTCTTCAAACCTTTTTGGCACGGCTCCACGAGTAGGAACGAATTTTAAATAGATTGCTAAGGCGTGTGAATTAAGAGACAATCGATGATCTTATGCGGAATGATCGATTCGAGTGCGCACCACTCGCCTGGACGGTTCTTCTTCGCGCGGCCGTTGAGAAACATTCACGTTGAGCGGTGCTTCTTCAAGCTCATCCTGTTCTATTGGTGCAATTAGAGGATTCAAAGGCATAGTGACATCATCCGCCATGACTAGTTCTCACCTACATCAACAAAAACCAATAAGTTGGTAGAAATAATGTTGTACTTGGACTCAGAAAACGTCAAGGCTTTTTATTTAACCAATTAAGGTAGGCGAAGGTGGGGGAGTGACGGCAGAACCTCATGAAAACTCGAACATCCTAGATCTAATGGATTCATCAAACCCTAATTTCGACGGTGGATCTAAAAATATGTGGGGGGTTTTTTTGTGATGCGATTTTTAATTCCAATTTATTATGTACTGCATAGTTAATTAGTGCATGGTAAAATAAATAGGTAGGGATAACAAAAGAGTAAATGGTACACGGGGATGTTAGTTCATTAAATTAATCAAGCAAAAATTCAAGGACGTTTACTTGTTACTACTGATAAATTATCCTAATAGTTAGTTACTTGATGTAATTAGGATGAAAAAATAGGATGTCAAGGTCCATGGACGGAAAGGATAAGGATCAAGCTCAAAAGACCTCATAAAGATATCCAAGATAAGGGGAAGGATGAATCTTCCAATCCCATTAGTCATGAGGATTGTCATCCTATTTGATCAGAGGATGGAATATTTTTAGTGTCTCATTGGGCCCAAGAATTCTCATTCTAAACTCAATTGGATGGCAATTCATTCTCAATTCTCATTGGCTTTTGAAGGATGAGGAGACTATTGATTGGAACAAGGGATTTTGAAGCTTTCATTGGACAAGGGGAACAAGCTCAAGGAAAGTCATGGAGGTTTACCAAGGAAGGGGATATTGTGTGTATGTGGGAAAGAAAGAAAGAAAGAGGAGGAGGAAGTGTGAGGAAGAATTTTTAGTTCTTATGTATGGAGAGGTGTTCATGGAAAAGGTGTGTGCAAGAATCAAGCATGGAAGGAAATTGTGTGTAGCAAGTACTTGTAGCAAAGCCTTTGGATTTTTTGTTCAATTAGTTGTTCCTCCCAAATCCATCGTTAGACTTGTGCCAAACTTGAATCAGTTTTTATTTAGGAGGTTTAGAAGGTTCTTTCCAAATTTCAACATCATTGGATTTGTTGTGAAGGAGCTACACTTGCTAGAAGCGGAAGGTGTTTGTAGTGGAGTTCATGGAAGGATTTCCATGACAAAGCCTCTGGAGTTTTATTTTAAATAATTTTTCCTCCCAAATCCACCGTTGAATTTGTGCCAAACTTGAATCAGTTCTTATTTAGGAGGTGTAAAAGGTTTTTTCTAAATTTTAGCATTATCGGATTTGCTGTGAGGGAGCTACACTTGCTAGAAGTGGAGGGTGTTTGTAACGGAGCTTATGGAAGGATTTCCATGACAAAAACTTTGGAGTTTTATTTCAAATAGTTGTTCCTCCCAAATCCACCATTGGATTTGTGCCAAAATTAAATCAGTTATTATTTAGGAAGTGTAAAAGGTTCTCTCCAAATTTCAGCACCATCGGGTTTGTTGTGAGCGAGCTACACTTGCTGGAAGTAGAGGGGTTGAATTTGTCTGTTTTTCCCTCAATCTAAGCAAGTGATGTTTAGTCCCAAGGCTTAACTATTGATAAAAAAAATACAAAAAAACTTATAAGATTTGTAACATGGCTCCTTTATATTAGCCTTTTCAAAGATCCAATGCATGTTAGATTATGAGGTTGTATGTAGATGTTATGACGAATGGAAAAAAAAATGGTTCAACCATCAAGCGTGACATTGAATGAACGTCAATATAATGCCCTTCATATTCCATCATGGTGAGTTCCGATTCTCCCACAATGTCTTTGTATCTTTCAAGTGGACACAACGCATAAGATCCTTAGTGAATTCCATTACTTACCTTGAACCACCTTACTTGTTAGACTATAACTACATAGTAGTTCCACTTCCAATCGGGTTTTTTGTGAGTGCATATGTTAATGGTGAAGGTGTGCAAAAAACCCTCACATTTTTGGTGCGTCTGTCAAGAGGTGGAATGTTGTTCTAACATGAAATAGTGTGGTACTACTAAGTTGGTGGTGGTTCTTTTGCAAGCTCATGAACGTTAGGCATGGGGTTTAATGATGAATACTAGAGTATGGATTGAGCATCGACTTGGCACAAGTTCATCACAAATCTAGTTATAAGTAAATTGTTTTGTTTTCCTTTCCTTTGCATTTGAATTTTAGATGGAAAACAAAGGAAGGAGCATGGCTAGGCTTGCTGCCTATGAGTATGAACTAAACATTCTTTCCTTTTCTCCTTCTTGTAATTCAATTGGGTTCAATTGAATGCCAAGCAAAATTTCTCACTTTCTTGGATTCTTGTTTGGGAAATCCTTGAATGTTGTGGTAGTTGCTTTAAAATTCCATAGACGTTTTTGTTGATGAAGTTGGGTTGATGACCAATGTGAGGATTTATTGCACACCTTCACCACTAAGATATGCACTCACAATAAAAGACCCGGTTGGAAGTGGAATTACTATGTAGTGTAATCTAATAAGTAAGGTGATTCGAAGTAAGTAATGAAATTCACTAAAAAAATCTAATGCGTTGTGTCCAAATCTCATGAGTTTTTATTTTATTTTATGTCTTTGACCAAAGTTAAACCCTGAAATTAAAAACCACTTACTTTGATTGAGGAAAACAAAACAAACATCTCAACCCCTTTTACTTTCAACACCTACAACTCCCTCACAGCAAAATTGATGATGCTGAATTTTTGAGATGACATTTTACACCTTCCAAACTACAACTGATCTAATTTTGACCCAAATCCAACGGTGGATTTTAAAAAAACAATTAATCGACCAAAAGTCCAGAGGCTTCACCATGGAAATCCTTTCACGAAACCCTCTTCAACACCCTCTACTTCCAACACCTGCAACTCCCTCACAACAAAACCGATGACACTAAATTTTTGAGAGGAGCTTTTACACCTTCTAGACTACAATTGATGTAATTTTGACACAAATACAACGATGGATTTGAGAGAAACAATTAATCGACCAAAAGTCCAGAGGCTTCACCATGGAATCCTTTCATGAAACCCTCTTCAACACTTGCAACTCCCTCACAGCAAAACCGATGATGCTGAATTTTTGAGAAAATATTTTACACCTTCCAAACTGCAACTGATCTAATTTTGACCCAAATCCATCGGTGGATTTTAAAGAAACAATTAATCGACCAAAAGTCCAGAGGCTTCACCATGGAAATCCTTTCATGAAACCCTCTTCAACACCCTCTACTTCCAACACCTGCAACTCCCTCACAGCAAAACTGATGATGCTGCATTTTTGAGAGGAACTTTTACACCTTCTAGACTATAACTGATCTAATTTTGACGCAAATCCAACGCTAGATTTGAGATAAATAATTAATCAACCAAAAGTCTAGAAGCTTCACCATCGAAATCCTTTCATGAAACCCTCTTCAACACCCTCTACTTCAAACACCTGCAACTCTCATGAAACCCTCTTCAACACACTCTACTTCCAACACTTGCAACTCCCTCACAGCAAAACCGATGATGCTGAATTTTTGAGAGGAGCTTTTACACCTTCCAAAATACAACTGATCTAATTTTGACACAAATCCAACTATGGATTTGAGAGAAACAATTAATTCAACTAAAGTCCAAAGGATTCACTACGATTACTTGCTACACACAACTCCATTATATTCTTCATTTTATTTAGTTTTTCCATAACCTTTCCATCAACACCTCCCACACACAAGAACTAACAACCTTTCTCACACTTCCTTCTCTTCTTCCTTTTCCTTTTCCCTTCTCCCATACACACAATCCATCTCCCTTGGTGAGCCTCCATGACCTCCCTTGAGCTTGTTCCCCTTGTCCAATGAAAGCCTCGAAATCCTTTTGCACCAATCCATGGCCTCCTCATCCTTCAAGGGCCAATGAGAATTTGAGGATGAATTGCCATCCAATTGAAATTAGGATGAGAATCCTTGGGCCCAATGAAACACAAGGGATCTTCCATCCTCTAATCAAAGAGGATGACAATCCTCATGACTAATGGATTCGAGGATCCAACCTCCCCCTTATCTTAGATATCTTGATGAGGTCTCTTGAGCTTGATCCTTATCTTTTCTGTCCGTTGACCCTCACAACCTACTTCTTCATCCTAATTACTTCAAGTAACTAACTACTAGGATAATTTATTAGTAGTAACAAGGAAAAGTCTTTGAGTTCTTACTTGACTACTTCAATGGTTGAAGTAACATTTTCATGTACTATTTACTCCTTTGATATTCCCTACCTATTTACTTTACTATGCACTAATTAACTATGTAGTACATAGTAAATTGGAATTCCAATTTGCATCACAAAAACTCACATACTTCTGGATCCACCGTTGAATTTAGGGTTTGATGAATCCATTAGATCTAGGATGTTCGAGTTTTCATGAGGTTTCGCCGTCACTCCCACACCTTACGCCTACCCTAATTTGTCAAATAAAAAGGGCTTGACCCTTTCTGAACACAAGTACCACCTTGTTCGTACTACCTTCTTGGTTTTTGTTAATGCAGGCGCAACTTGTCATGGCGGACGATGACGCTACGCCTTCAATTCTTCCGGTCGCACCCGTACAACAAGAAGAGCTTAAAGAAGCACCGCTCGACTTGGATGTTTCTCAACGGCCGCGCGAAAAAGAACCGCCCAGGAGAGTGGTGCGCATTCGAGTTGTTTGTTTGGTATGGGATCGTCGATTGTCTCCTAACCCACATGCTTTAGCCATTTATCTAGAGTTTGTTCCTGCTCGTGGAGCCGCGCCAGAAAGGTTTGAAGAGTGCCAATGCGAAGATGATGATGTCCGTCTCCATTGTCGAACGTAGGTTCCCAGTGATGGCCATTATCGTTGGCTACGAAGCTCGATCAACCCACTTCCCCTAGAGCATCAAGCCGAGTACCTTGCTCGCACCATTCGTCGCATCTTAGAATTCTTACAATTGTGATCTATCTTTTAGTCAGTTATTCAGTTGTAATTCACCTGAGGCTATTCAGGCGGAAATGTTAATACTTAAGCTTGATTTTGATCGTATTCAAAAGTTTGATAGAAGTGAAACTAAATAAAGATGTATTAGAACTACATCCTAAAAATCGTACAAGTACATCATTAGTGCTTGAAGATTTTTCTACAGACTAACTCAACCTTGTCATGCGAAATGTTATTGTTAATTATGCGTTTGTATTCCCTATATATCAATAAATCACATCTAATTCTACATCCCCTTTCCCTTTTCTACAAACTAAAAAGGATAATGTACTTTAAAAGGTTTACTGGGTCTTAAAATTAATTAAGCGTTACATCAACTGAAATAAAGAAGTACTTTATGCCTAGAAATATCACAAAAGCTAATTCAACTATTAATAATCATTACTTGAAGGTTTATAAGCATTCAAATCATTAGTATTAAGGAAATTTAAGGAACTAAAGCTTAACTATTTGTTGAGCTATAATCCATGGCTCACACATGGCGACCTACTGGGGCTAACTGTTAAGTTAGAACGGACTCAGATTCTCTAGTTCTGTAGGCGCCCTTGTTCAATGTTGAGTTGATGGTATTGAAAATAATCCAACCATACTAAAAATAACGTCCACCCCTAATAAAGTAGGCTTGGACCTAAAGAGAAAAACAGAAAACCAACCTCTCTCCCTTTTGAAGGTGAGTGTGAACTACAACAAAATAGAATTGCGCACCCATCCTCCCTTGATGGAACAAGTTTGGATCTATAGATAATAAAATATAAAACCCTTCCTTCCTCTTCCAACGAAATGGATTTGGACTACTTAAGAAGATAAAAAACCATGGAAAACAATGGGAAGTAATAAAAAACCAACATCCGCCCCAATTGGTTTGGATCAAAAGATCGGAACATAATATATAAGGAAAAAGTAACCTAGAGTTACCCACTTAGAGTCCTACCCACCCTACTAATGGATGGTGAACCTTCCCTTAGCGATTCAACCCACTCTATTACATCGGACCAATTCCAACAAAGGTTGCAACTTCAACTTCCCAATTAAATCCCATCTTTGATGCTAACCCCCCAAATTGGTTTAACTAAAACTTGAGATTTGAAGAGAATGCCCCACATGAAATGACTCATGAAGATTTTTGTTTAATCTATCCCATCAGAACAATTCCCTTGTTGCTCTCTGCCTATGCTTCAAGCGCTAAATTCTCATTAACCTTCATTGCCAACTACAAGTTGAAAATTAATTGAAGATCAAGAATTCTAGACCGAAACAAGGACACACCATAATAATTCATCACCTTGAGATGCTTAGACCTACACACATCACACCTTGTATTCCTTGCAACGACCCCCATTAGTGCGGGTTGGGAAGTCTGATCCATCCAAATTTTGTAATTGGACAGAATTGTTAGGAAAAACCTCTTTAATGACAAATGGTCCTAACCATAATGCGTCAAACTTGCCCGGGAATTCAAGCTTCCTAGCATCTTGTAACATCACTAACATGCCAGGAGTAAGAGTTCGAGACTTGTGTCTTTTGTCAAATTGAACCTTGCGCCTCCGTTGCATAGTCTCGATGTGTTGGGCACTCAACTGCCTAGCTTCATTTAGCCTTTCTAATCGTTCCAAAAATCCTTCAAGGACTGTGACTCGTCCAACCTCTCGTTAATAGCAATACGAAGAGAAGGAATTTCAAACTCGATAGGTAAGATGGCCTCAATGCCATAGACCAAAGAAAAAGGTGTGGCACGCGTGGTAACCTTATAGGTGGTCCTATAGGCCTATAAAACTGCTGTTAGTTTTGAATCCCAATCCTTCTTAGAATCGTGAATTGTCTTACGTAAAATATGAACCAAGGCTTGGTTCACACGCTCAGTTTGACAATTTGTCTGAGGGTGGTAGGGTGTGGTTTTCTGATGGTTGATTTGGAATAGATTTGCCATGTTTTCAATTGCCTCATTCAAAAAATGTTTGCCTCTATCACTAATGAGGATCTTGGGATAGCCAAATCTCGTGATGACATTATCATACAAAAATGTGGCAGTGGCTTTAGCATCATCAACCTTTATTGCCTTGGCTTCTGCCCATTTTGTGAAATATTCTATGGCTATAATGATGTACTTCATCCCTCTAGATGAGCTAGGATAGACCTGACACTAGAAGGAAAGTTGACTTTTTCGACTGGTCTTTGTGATTGTTTTCTAATCACAGGCGACATCTACAACTAAAAGTTGTGTAGTCGCCTTGGACAAGTCGCAGGCGTCCTTAGTCGTAGGTGACAATGGGGTGGACGGAAATTGTTCAGTGTGCAAATACCAATTCATGACAAAATACGAGTATACGTATGTGGTGCCAGTATTCAATAATTATTTTGGTTATTATTTTTCACCAATGCGTAAAGACCACGTGGTATATTGGATATTTGATTTAAAATTCCTTCATGACATCTAATAATACTACCCGTCCGATTCAAGCACTAGGATTATGACACATGGCATTTAAAATGGTATTTACTCTATTATTAAATAATTACAGTATATATGGACCATTCGATTTTACTCATAACGATTATGACATGTGGCAATTAGTTTTTTTATTTTAGTTTTAAATAATGCATTTATTTATAGATAATGCATGAACTTTTTTGTCGTCCAATTTCATGTTGCACACAGTAGATCCTAAGCGTTTATGGCTTTGCCTAATATTTATAATAAACACAATATGTACTTTAGTTGAGTTTTGAAACCCAATGGTAGGAGCATTTATAAATTGCCTACAATCCCAAAAATTTAAGCACTCAAGGTAAAAATTACATAAGAATTTGGTAGTTTAAGCTTGACATGCCAATTTGCTTGGCCTCCCACCAAAACTAGGATAGATTTTATTACTATGGCAATGGGTTATAAGTTCTTGCACTCATCAGTCTAATTACACATGAATTATTCCAAGCATTTGTATAGCCCACATGGGTTCACTGGGGAAAATTTGAACATACATAACATTGAGTTCACCTTTTTGCATGTAAGGTCCTTGGTGCAACAACCCAATCTTAGCCCACATCTTCTAATGTAAGTAAGTATATTCAAAACCTGGCAGTGCTTAAACTAATACATTCGGCTACAACCATATCCACGCCTTCATGGGTCCTCTTATTGCCTCTAAATGCTCCTTGACCTGCACCATTGTTGCCATGATAAACAATACTCCAAAAGATATACAGCATGACACAACAATTACCCTTCCTTGCAATATCAGGTCAGAGAAGCAACCAAATTAATAAAGGGCAGACCCGGCGAACAACCACATAATCCCCAACAGATAAGCTCAGCTCCCCTTGATCCTCAACTTCAAAGTCATGCATCACCTGCCCTGACCAATGCCACATTGCCCAATAAAAATCCAGGTTTGGAATGAAGAACTTCATGACAATTTGCAATAATCTGCACTGCCCAGACAGCAATTTGGATATCAACAATGATTGTAAGCTAAAAGAGGCAGATAAACTGTCAAGTGGGAATAGCTAAAGGACCCTGGACTTTTGAAAGTTGATTCCTGCAATGATAACTAGAAAAGCTCCCTTCTGGTTGTCCACACAATATTTGCTTTCACAATCCTAAAATGAGTAATATTTTAGCTGTTTTATGGAAGACTTTTGGTCAACCAGGTCACCCTGAAATTTCAAGTCCCTAAAGAGCCTAAGCATCAAGGGTTTTCACACATAACAAGCTACAGATAACAGCAAAATTCTGGGCAAGCAGAAATATAACATGCTACAAATCTAATTGAACAGGCCATTTCATCAACCTCATGTGATAAAAAACACAGGACCCCCCCCCCTCTCTCAACAACCTGTCCTGCTGGCCAAAATCTCAAATTCATGCAATGGAAAGGCAATGTTTGTTTCCTCAAAAACAATACATCAGGAGATGGGTCTATGAAAGCTCTATTGACCGTTGGGGACAGAAAATGCTAAAACAAGGATCTGAAGCTTCACTGTGTACAAAGAATTTTACATAGTTACTTAGTGTATTGCACAACTCGAGAATACAACAACTCACTAGAACTGCCATACCCTTAACAGCATATCCATGAAACACAATGCATCTTCAACAGAACATGAATACACACACACTTGAGAAGTTGAGGAGGCTACCTCAGCAAGGAAGTACAGAGCCTTCTGTGCAGCTTTAGAAACAGGAACTGTGCTGCAATTCCGGAAGCAACAAGAAGACTCAGCCATACTACTGGCTAGCAACAGACCCCACAACAAAAACCAGACAAAGAAACAAAGAAAGACAACAAGGGAAAAGAACAGGGAAAGACAAAGAACAAGGGAAAGAGAAGGTACTTGAGATGGGAGTGTTTTGAGCAGGTTGTTGAACCAAGTTGTTGTTGTTGTGTCCAGCCTGTTGCACCAAGGCAGTGCTATTTTGTCCAGATTGCATGAGTAAGAGCTCCTTTTGTCGCAACTGTTCTTCCTCCTTCATCAAAAGTTCTTCCTCCTCCATCAAAAGTACTTCCTCCTTCATCAAAAGTTCTTCCTCCTTCCACAAGTGTGCCCTTTCAGCCTCAGGCACCTCCTCTTGCAAGAGCTTCTTAAGCTCTTCCAACTCCCCTTGCACTTTCCGTATCTCGTCGTGCACCTCCACAATGGTTGTCATCCTGCCAGCAAAGGTACATAACCATAAGCATAACTCACAAAGCAACATCAACTTACTCATATACAAAACCAAAAAAACACAGAACAATTGCAAGGGCTGGAAAAAAACCAGCGCAAAGCAAAGCAAAAGCAGATGATGCACATGATGTCCTTTTGCATTTAATTTCAACTACATGACGCTGTTAGTGGTGGTGATGGCAGAAAGATACCTTGTGCAACTCGGTCAAAACACAATGCAACACAACCCTTGTCTCCTCCAAAGTTTTCTTTGTTGCTCCAACAACAAAACACTCACACCTGACACCCGTCAAGAAAGAAATGTTGCTACTGCAGGAGCACTACAAAAGAGAATAGGTAACAAACTATCTCATGAGCAGCAGAAGATTGTTTCAACCTGATTCTTGCGAACCGAGACAAAGAAAAAAACAAACAAAACAAAACAACAATCCCACAACCCTAATCCTCGGCAGGACGTACTCGACCAGAAAAACTTAGTGTTTCTTTTTCTTCCTGAAGCCTCGGAGAAACATCTGACACCATTTGTTTCTTCTCCTTCAACTCTTCGCTCGGCTTTTTGTTTATCTATAAACTTCTCAAGCCTGGAAGGCAGGAAGGGGGAGGAGGCCTTGGCATCACGAGAAGGAGAAAAGTATGCAATCGACGGGGGTGCAATAGAAGGTAACTCGAAAGAAAAACTCTCCCCAGAGAGAAAAGGAGAGGGGATTTCTTTTGTTTTCTTTACCTTCCCGGCTTTGGCAACTTCCAGAGAGGCTTTCTCTAGCACAAAGATGACTCCACCATCCTCCGCATATGGAGCTAGAACTGGAGTTGCTGCATCCGGAACACTGCTAGGTCCAGAAGCTTCCTCCTCTGCAACATCTTCATTCCTGTCCTCTACACCCACCATCCTAGAATTCTCCCAAAAACACCAAACAAGCCAGACCTAAGCAGTTCTTAGTCTGGAAAAGCAACAAGTGAGCAAGCAAGAAAAAAAGGCTCTTCAATTCCTCTAACAAAGCCCAATCTGCAAACAAAAAATTGTGCACAACCAAGAGAAGAGTGAAGGAAATCCCATTAGGGTTTCCAACGTCGAGGTTTAGGGTTCCGCTAAGAAGCTCGAGACAGGTAGGTGGCAAAATAGATTAATGACTAATTTAGTCCACAAACCACATTTCCACTAGATTCAAGGAATTTAATTTTAATTTATCTTATGAATATTCTAAATATGTACAAATTTGTATTTTACACCTTTGTATAGCACTCTCACTAAAAAACCATACAATACGATATTTTACATATAGACATACGCCAACTATGACTAAGCACCATTTCACTTACGACTAAATGGGACTTTAAATGGCTCCTCTTGGATGATAAATCCAACCCATATATAGATGAAAATAAAATTAGTCGCAAACTAGTCGCAGGTTAGTCGAAGATGACTTGACTGATGTCAGCACGATGTCACAATAGTCGTAGATAACAAAACTTTAGTTGCAAAGACCAAATAGTTGCAGGTAGTTGTAAATGTGATGGTCACATTTTGGCCTTTTCCTTGTAGTGTGACCAATGAAATCAATGCCCCATTTCTCAAAGGGCGCCAATGGTAAGGACGGGTGTAATGGTAAATCCATATGAAGGTCATTGCGTGCATAACGTTGGCAAGCATCACAACATTGGGCATGTGTATGGGCATCAGCAAACATAGTTGGCCAAGAGTAGCCAAAGCGTAAGGTTTTTTGTGCCGTCAATCTCCCAGAGAAATGGCCACCACAAACACTATCATGGCAAGCTTCCAAATGGAAGGAACCTCTTGGTAAGTCACACATCGTCGAAGGATTCCATCGGCACTCCTTCGATAAAGGTGACTAGATATTAAAGCATAGTGCCTGCTGTTCACACGAATCTTACAACGTTCATTTTTGGACAACACCAAAGGCATTTGTTGGGTGCTCAGAAATTCTGCAATATGGTTATACCATGTAGGCACCACATCAATTGCAAACAAACTTGCATCAGGAAGATCATCTTCTAGGGGTAAAGAACCTAGGTCTTTTGAAAGTCTGGACAAATGATCAGCTTGTTTATGCATGCAACCTGGTTTGTACTCCACTGTATTATCGAATTCTTCCAGAAGAAAGATCCAACGAGCTAACCTACCACTAAGGTCAGGTTTGTTCACCAAGTACCTCAAGGCCATGTGGTCGATGAAAAAGACCACAGGATTCAACAATAAGTAATGCCGGAATTTTTTGACACTGAAAACCATGGCCAGACATTCACGTTCAGTGGTGGAGTAGTTTCATTCAGCGACAGTTAATTGCGGCTAGCAAAAGCAATAGGGTGGATTTTTTGGTTTTCACCAATAGGTTGACATAAGGCACTACCTATTGCAACCTCTGAAGCATCACAATAAACATGGAATGGTAGATCCCAATTTGGGGGTAGGAGACAAGGATACGTGGTCAATTTGGCCTTTAAAGCGTCAAAACCTTCCTGACATTGAAGGGTCCAATTGTAAGGGGTGCCCTTTTTTGTGAGGTTGGTCAGTGGAATGGTGGTCATTGCATAATCATGCATGATATCCCTATACCACCCAAAATGACCTAAGACCCTTTGCACTCCCTTGACATCGCTAGGGGGTTGAAGGTTGACAATGACCTCAATTTTTTCAGGGCTCCTTACCTTTATGAGACACCACATGACCAAGTAAAACCCCACGTTCCACCACTAGATATATCTTTTCTGGATTCAAGGCTATGCCATAGCGGCAACATCGCTCAAAACATGCTTTTACCATGACCATGTGGTCAATCTGGGAAGTTTGTGTGCTAAAATCATTAATGAAAACTGACATAGACTTGTGCAAAAGATCACAGAATGCATGAGTCATAACCCTTTGGAATGCAGCTGGTGCATTACACAACCCAAAAGGCATCACTACATAGATAAATGTGCCCCATGGGGTGGTAAACCCAGTCTTATGGTAGTCCTCTCGAACAACAGACACTTGGTTATACCCCGAATATCCATCCATGAAGGTGTAAAGTTCATGACCTGCCACTTCATCCAATATGGTATTGACGAATGGGAGGGGAAAATGGTCCTTTTGAGTGTTTTTGTTCAAAGCTCGATAATCGATGCACACTCGTAGTTTCCCATTTTTTTCTTCACCAATACCATAGGAGAAACCCAATCAGTAATTTTTGCTGGTTTAATAAAACCAGCTTCCAACAGCTTTTCCAACTCCGCCTTGACTACCAATTGTAATCGAGGGTTCATACGACGCTCCTTCCGACGAATTGGTTTAGCACCCGGAATAAGGGGAATAGTGTGCTGAGCAACTTCTGGTGGAATTCCTTTAAGGTCTTTATACGACCAAGCAAAGATATCACGATATTCCATCACAAGGGTTTTATATTGGTTGGTTTCTTCTGCAGACAATTGTGAACCGACCTTAATAAATCGAGGTTCTTCTCTTGGATATGAGACATCCACCTTCTTCCAATCTACCTCTCGCACATGAATGGGGTTAGTAGGACCATGATACCAATCATTTGGTACAGGGGGGTAAATAAGAAGGTTGTAACCGACTTCAATGCCGGAAGATGTTCATCTAAAATGCAAAGGATCTAGTAAGATGTCCTCTTCTTTCATCAATGTTTCGATATCCTCAATTTGTGTGCCATCCATTTCTAGATGACATACATCTTCGTAGGTAATGTCATCGACCAAGGTAGCAAGGTCTATAAAAGGTTTATTGGATTCGTCAATGAAAAATTTAGTAATACAATGAATTGAAGCCTCATGGTCAGAAGTTGGATGGTTTGCCAACCATGTGGTGAATTCACCATCATTTGTCCAATCATATAACCCGGGGCCCATACATCTCAAGGGACCGATGTCCACTTTTTGTGGGGTTTTGTATGAAGGTTGGACATAACCTGCTGACGTGACCTTGGGGTTGACATTTTTATTGTTGTCATTATTGGATATGACACCCTTCTTTTGCCCTAACCCCAAAACCAAGGATCGTTTAGGTTTGATGGTCACAGTTGTACGATTGGTTGGGGGGCCAAAAGTGATACAAGGATTATCAGGAGACCAGTTGGTTGTAGCCTCAGCTAGTTGCAACCAAGTTCGACCCAACAACAAAGAATAAACATTAATTTCTGTTTGAAGGCGAATCACGTGAAAGGTAAGATTATACTCTTTGTCACCAATGCAAACCTTGCAATTTGCAATCTGACCAATTGGGATATGCCCACTTTGATTTGCCATGTTCACCACATAGGGTGAAGGGCCAGTGATTTTGAGGCCTAGTTTTTCCATAGTGGATAGAGGCATAATGTTTAATCCACGTCCCCCATCCACCAATGCATTGGGGATGATTTTGTCCATGATTCCAACTTCAAGTTCAATAGGACCAACATCAAAAGGAGTAGAAGCTGCAACTTCTGCAGCGGTTTCCACTTTTCTAGGCTTCCTAATCAATGTAGCTCCTTCTTTAAATTCCTTCCTAATGGAGGGAGCCACTTGGATGAGTTGTGCAATGGATATGTTGGCCTTGGCACAAATCAGCCCATAGGTCGTAAGGTTCAGCTGGGTTATGACTTCGTGCATGAATGATTATTGGTACATGTGTCATTCCACTCCCTAGTTTTTCATCTCTTACGAACTGGAAAACCCCATCATCATTAAGCTCTAGAGGTGGAGGTTCATTCCCTTTGGCCTTAGCCTTCTTAACATTTTTCCTTGCTTCCTTGAGCACTTCGTCAAGCTCTGAAAAGTGAGGAGAATCCTCAGATGGTACATCCGAAGATTTTTCTGGAATAGGCATGGCCAAGGTCTTAGCCCTAGTTGTGATTGCCAAAGTTGGGCCTTCTAAAGTTATCTTTCCCTTGTTTCCTTGATTTCTGAGGTTTGAACTAGGTTAGACTACTGAGTAACATATTCTTGATTCACAGTTGATGGACCAGCTTGATTGGAGTCCACCAACTTAACATCTTGGGTGCTTAGATATGATTGCATTGGCCTTACATTATGGTTTTGTCCATGATTTTGCAATGGGGCCAAATCAATCACACCTTGTCTGGTTTGGACAGCTGTGGTGACGCGCTCCTTGGTCCCGGGGTGAACCCACTTGAGGGTTCACCAAATGTCAAGTTACGGAAGTTGGGACCAAAAGGCACGCTCCCGGCTTCCAACTCTAGAAAGGGGTAGAGGGTCGAGTTGGGAGCCCAGGGATTAGATTAGGAAGAGGGACTAGAAGATCAAGCTTGAATCTGCATCCAAAAACCAACCACAGGAGGTTAGTTTAGCATTCGGGACACCCTTTGGTGTTGGGACTTGCCACGGGCACTTGGACACGCAAGACTCACCACGGCCCGGACTTGGGGAGTAAGCCACCACCTTACTCCCTATAGTATTCTCTGCGACTGGCGGCGGAGGCTACATCCAAATGGCACAAATTCTCGGGACTCCCGAAATGGAGTCCCGAAATTGTCTCGGCGGGACTCTCGAAACTTTGAACCGTCATAACTCCCGACTGCAGAGTTGGATCGCAACGAGGTCTGAATCAAAGTTGTATCCCTTGTCAAGATCTTTCCAACGCCATGTTGCACTCTCGAATCGGACCTCGCGAAGAGGTCGATTTTAGACTTTTAATGGTCGGGAGTCAAACTGGCACTTCCGGCCCTTCTTTTGCCCATAACTTGGGCTGCAGATGTCCGAATCGCCAATGCGAGGCCATTTTCGGTATCTACGTTTCAAGACCTTTCCAATGACACCAAGAACACCCCAATGCAAGGTTTTTTTCCCCTTGTTGTTGAGCTCTGAACATTCGGGAGTCCCGGAGGATTCCAACTCCCAACTTTTCCAAGTGTTGGGCTTCACCCCCACACTTGGCCAAAGTAGGGGTGCGACATGTGGGAGGATGATGAGTTTGTCTATGGTTTTGATGATCATAGAATAAACTCGGGGGGTTGGGATCCATAGAAGGTACATTAAGCTTAACACCTTGCACATTGTTCCTAGCCTGTTGTTGGTAGTTTCCTGGAGGAGGGTTCAATGGTATGACCTTGTATGGATTACGACAACGATATGTAGGATGAGTGCCACCACAATTAGAACATTTGATTCCCAACTCTACCCAACAAGTGCCTGGAGCATGTCTGCCCCCACAAGTGCGACAGGCTGGAAATTTTTGCCTAACTTGGAAATTACCTTGAGGCGGGTTCATGGGTTGATTAACATGATGAGGTGGCCTATAAGGTGGAACTTGGGGTTGTACCATCATTGTGTAGAACTGGGCCATGTGCCTAGCTTGTCTACATGTAGTGCACCACATCCCAGAGGGATGCATACCTGACTCATGTGGCGGTGGCTTAAGGTTAAGGTCTTGATTTTTGACAAGACAAGACATCTGCTCGCTCATGGCTTGCAAAGCCTTCATGATCTCACCTTTGAATCCCTCATTAGTTTCCTTTAATTCTGACTAAAATTCCTCAAACCGGGTCTCCATTAATGGTGGGTTAGTACCACTAGATTCCGATGGGGGCATTATTGCTAGAGGCATTGGTGTTAAGACAGTCTCGATTGGGGGTTTCATGACTAATGGCTCAGGTTGCAATTTGACCTGAGATTCCACAGGTCGGTGGTATAATGGGATGAACTTAGGAATCGGGTTTTTTTCACGCCTCCACATGCGTTCATTCTCTCGATCTATGACTTCTACCTCTAATGCTGTAGTGATAGCATCGTTCAAGGTAGTGGGGCGACGATTCAAAATATCTCGAATGGTTGAATTTTTGTTAAACCCTTGAATGAAATAATGCCTTATGGTGTCATCCATGAGCATTTGGCCCACAAACCTGGTGCAAACCACCTTAAAACATCAAACATAAGAAGTTATTTCTTCATCAGCACCTTGTCTGATATTTGACAAGGCCATTAGGGCATTTTGTTGTCCTATTTCAGGGCGGAATTACCGTAGGAAAGCTACTTGGAGTTCTTGCCATGAAGCAAAAGTTCCAGCATTATGCGACCTATACCAAGCATACGCGGAACCATCTAAAGTGGTGGGGAACCACACTAGGTAGTAGTTAGGATCCGTGACCAAGCTCGTAATTAGCACTTCCACGAATCGTTCTACATGTGCCGCTGGGTCTTCGTTCCGAGTTCTTGTAAATTTAGGCAAATTTACAGGCATGGTAATTGGCATTAATCCTTGCGGGATAATGATGGTAACCCCCTTGGTAACATCATGGGATCTACAACTGGATTAGGAGGTGGTGGTGGATTCATGATGGGAGGTGGTAGATTAATTACTGTTGGTGGGTTAATCACCGGTGGAGGTGGTGGGTTTGGCCGATTAACAGCTGATTGAAAAGCCATGTTGTTTGACAACGTTGGACTAATCAAACCTTGGAAATCTAATGGTTTTTTATGATCTATTTGATTAGTGTCTAAACTCTGGAACTCCAAAAGTTTCTTTTACAACCTAGTTTGAACGGGCATCTAAATAATAAAGTTTAAATCTAGGAACAGGACCAACACATTCCTATTTAAGACAATTAGACTTGATGGGACATGGGATTTGGGCAACCTGTGTGTTCAACCTGCAACCAGAAAAACTTCTATAGATTATTGGGCCATCACTCCAATAACCCCAGGGTCCAACAACAAAACATGGTCCTGCCGATGATCAACCTGACTTCGACACCAAACATTACTTAGGTCATGTTGGTCATCAACCCAACTTCACCAACAAAAACATTTATGGAAATTCAAAGCAACTACCACAACACTCAAGGATTTCCCAAACAATAGTCCAATAAAGTGGGAAGATTTCCTTGGCATTCAATTGAACCTAATTGAATTACGAGAAGGAGAAAAGGAAGGAGTGTTTAGATCATACTCATAGGCAGCAAGCCTAGCCGAGCTCCCTCCTTTGTTTTCCACCTAAAATTCAAATGCAAAGGAAAGGAAACAAAACGACTTACTTGTAACTAGATTCGTGATGAACTTATGCCAAGTCAATGCTCCATCCATACTCTGGTATTCATCATTAAACCCATGCCAAAAAATCATAAGCTTCCAAAATAACCACCACCAACTTAGTAGTACCACATTATTTCTTGTTAGAACAACATTCCACCTCCCGGCAAATGCACAAAAAATGTGAGGATTTATTACACACCTTCACCACTAAAATATGCACTCACAATAAAAGACCCGGTTGGAAGTGGAACTACTATGTAGTGTAGTCTAACAAGTAAGGTGGTTCGAAGTAAGTAATGAAATTCACTAAAAACATCTAATGCGTTGTGTCCAAATCTCATGAGTTTTTATTTTATTTTATGTCTTTGACCAAAGTTAAGCCCCAAAATTAAAAACCACTTGCTTTGATTGAGGAAAACAAAACAAACATCTCAACCCCTTCTACTTTCAACACTTGCAACTCCCTCACAGCAAAACAGATGATGCTGAATTTTTGAGAAAATCTTTTACACCTTCCAAACTACAATTGATATAATTTTGACACAAATCCAACGGTGGATTTGAGAGAAACAATTAATCAACCAAAAGTCCAAAGGCTTCACCATGGAAATCCTTTCATGAAACCCTCTTCAACACCCTCTACTTCCAACACCTGCAACTCCCTCACAGCAAAATCGATGACACTAGATTTTTGAGAGGAGCTTCTACACCTTCTAGAATACAATTGATGTAATTTTGACACAAATACAACGATGGATTTGAGAGAAACAATTAATCGACCAAAAGTCCAGAGGCTTCACCATGCAAATCCTTTCATGAAACCTTCTTCAACACCCTCTACTTCCAACACCTGTAACTCCCTCATAGCAAAACTGATGATGCTGAATTTTTGAGAGATTTTACACCTTCTAAAATTCAACTGATCTATTTTTTACCCAAATCCAACGGTGGATTTGGGAGAAACAATTAATCAACCAAAAGTCCAAAGGCTTCACCATGGAAATCCTTTCATGAAACCCTCTTCAACACCCTCTACTTCAACACCCTCTACTTCCAACACTTGCAACTCCCTCACAGCAAAACCGATGATGCTGAATTTTTGAGAGGAGCTTTTACACCTTCCAAAATACAACTGATCTAATTTTGACACAAATCCAACTATGGATTTGAGAGAAACAATTAATTCAACTAAAGTCCAAAGGATTCACTACGATTACTTGCTACACACAACTCCATTATATTCTTCATTTTATTTAGTTTTTCCATAACCTTTCCATCAACACCTCCCACACACAAGAACTAACAACCTTTCTCACACTTCCTTCTCTTCTTCCTTTTCCTTTTCCCTTCTCCCATACACACAATCCATCTCCCTTGGTGAGCCTCCATGACCTCCCTTGAGCTTGTTCCCCTTGTCCAATGAAAGCCTCGAAATCCTTTTGCACCAATCCATGGCCTCCTCATCCTTCAAGGGCCAATGAGAATTTGAGGATGAATTGCCATCCAATTGAAATTAGGATGAGAATCCTTGGGCCCAATGAAACACAAGGGATCTTCCATCCTCTAATCAAAGAGGATGACAATCCTCATGACTAATGGATTCGAGGATCCAACCTCCCCCTTATCTTAGATATCTTGATGAGGTCTCTTGAGCTTGATCCTTATCTTTTCTGTCCGTTGACCCTCACAACCTACTTCTTCATCCTAATTACTTCAAGTAACTAACTACTAGGATAATTTATTAGTAGTAACAAGGAAAAGTCTTTGAGTTCTTACTTGACTACTTCAATGGTTGAAGTAACATTTTCATGTACTATTTACTCCTTTGATATTCCCTACCTATTTACTTTACTATGCACTAATTAACTATGTAGTACATAGTAAATTGGAATTCCAATTTGCATCACAAAAACTCACATACTTCTGGATCCACCGTTGAATTTAGGGTTTTAAGAATCCATTAGATCTATGGTGTTCGAGTTTTCATGAGGTTTCGCCGTCACTCCCACACCTTACGCCTACCCTAATTTGTCAAATAAAAAGGGCTTGACCCTTTCTGAACACAAGTACCACCTTGTTCGTACTACCTTCTTGGTTTTTGTTAATGCAGGCGCAACTTGTCATGGCGGACGACGACGCTACGCCTTCAATTCCTCCGGTCGCACCCATACAACAAGAAAAGCTTGAAGAAGCACCGCTCGACTTGGATGTTTCTCAATGGCCCCGCGAAGAAGAACCGCCCAGGAGAGTGGTGCGCATTCGAGTTGTTTGTTTGGTATGGGATCGTCGATTGTCTCCTAACCCACATGCTTTAGCCATTTATCTAGAGTTTGTTCCTGCTCGTGGAGCCGCGCCAGAAAGGTTTGAAGAGTGCCAATGCGAAGATGATGATGTCCGTCTCCATTGTCGAACGTAGGTTCCCGGTGATGGCCATTATCGTTGGCTACAAAGCTCGATCAACCCACTTCCCCTGGAGCATCAAGCCGAGTACCTTGCTCGCACCATTCGTCGCATCTTAGAATTCTTACAATTATGATCTATCCTTTAGTTAGTTATTCAGTTGTAATTCACCTAAGGCTACTTAGGCGGAAATGTTAATACTTAAGCTTGATTTTGATCCTATTCAAAAGTTTGATAAAAGTGAAACTAAATAAAGATGTATTAGAACTACATCCTAAAAATCGTACAAGTACATCATTAGTGCTTGAAGATTTTTCTACAGACTAACTCAACCTTGTCATGCGAAATGTTATTGTTAATTATGGGCTTGTATTCCCTATATATCAATAAACCACATCTAATTCTACATCCCCTTTCCCTTTTCTACAAACTAAAAAGGATAATGTACTTTAAAAGGTTTACTGGGTCTTAAAATTAATTAAGCGTTACATCAACTGAAATAAAGAAGTACTTTATGCCTAGAAATATCACAAAAGCTAATTCAACTATTAATAATCATTACTTGAAGGTTTATAAGCATTCAAATCATTAGTATTAAGGAAATTTAAGGAACTAAAGCTTAACTATTTGTTGAGCCATAATCCATGGCTCACAACCAACATGACCTAAGTAATGTTTGGTGAAGTCGGGTTCATCACCGGTAGGACCATGTTTTGTTGTTGGACTCTGGGGTGATTGGAGTGATGGCCCTATAATCTATAAAAGTTTTTTTGGTTGCAGGTTGAACACACAGGTTGCCCATAATCCTATGTCCCATCAAGTCTAATTGTCTTAAGTAGAAAAGTGTTGGTTCCATTTCTAGACTTAAACTTGATTATTTAGATGCCTGTTCAAACTAGGTTACAAAAGAAATTTTTGGAGTTCCAGAGTCTGGACACTAATCAAAATGATCATCAAAATCCAACAGATTTCCAAGCTTTGATTAGTCCAACATTGTCAAATAACATTGCTTCTTAATCAGATGTTGATCAACCAAACCCACCACCTCCATTAGTGATTAACCCACAACTGGTAATTAATCTATCGCCTTCCATCATGAATCCACCACCACCTCCTAATCCAATTATAGATCCCATGATGTTACCAAGGGGGTTACCCATCATTATCCCGCAAGGATTAATGCTAGTTACCATGCTTGTAAATTTGCCTAAATTTTCAGGAACTCGGAACGAAGACCCAACTGCACATGTAGAATGATTCGTGGAAGTGCTCATTACAAGCTTGGTCACATATCCTAACTACTACCTAGTTTGATTCCCCACCACCTTAGATGGTTTTGCGTATGCTTGGTATAGGTCACATAATGTTGGAACTTTCGCTTCATAGCAAGAACTCCAAGTAGCTTTCCTGCGGCAATTCCACCCTGAAGTGGGACAACAAAATGCCTTAATGGCCTTGTCAAATATCAGACAAGGTGCTGATGAAAACATAACTTCTTATGTTCGACACTTTAGGGTGGTTTGCACAAGGTTTGTGGGCAAATGCTCACTGATGACACCATAAGGCATTATATCATTCAAGGGTTTAACAAAAACTCAACCATCCGAGATATTTTGAACCGTTGCCCCCTACCTTGAATGATGCTATCACTGCAGCATTAGAGGTAGAAATCGTAGATCGAGAGAATGAACGCATGTGGAGGCGTGAAGAAAACCCGATTCTTGAGTTCATCCCATTATACCATCGACCTGTGCAATCTCAGATCAAATTGCAACATGAACCGTTGGTCATGAAACCCCCAATCCAAACTGTCTTGCAATAATGCCCCCATCAAAATCTAGTGGTACTAACCCACCATTAATGGAAAACCGGTTTGAAGAATTTTGGTCATAATTAAAGGAAACTAATGAGGGATTCAAAGGTGAGATCATGAAGGCTTTGTTGTGCTAGCTAGCTCTAGTGGAATCCCTTTCAGATCTTTGTATGTCCATGCAAAAACATATTTGAACTCCTTTAACAATTGCTCCAGTTCCAACACCTTGCTTATTTTAAGTTATGCATTAATCTTCACCAATTATGGTTCTACATTAGTTCTTAGATTGAGTTTCATCAATTGTTGATTTTCAGTTAATGTCCATTCAACTATATGAAATTCCTATGCTTTTATTTTTGTAGGAGTTGCATCCATTGCAACACCTTGTGGTTGATGACTATAATACGTCTTCAAATACACCTTATCCTCTAAAGCTACTTCTAGCTCATATTTGTTGCTAGCTCTCTTCTTTTCTATGCCTTGTACTCCAAATTCATGTTTGAAATACTATTATTCACATCTATATCCATGATCTCCACATTTGTGGTTTTCATAGATTGAATTGTCTTAGATAAAACAATTATTCTGATTGAGAACAATTTTGCCTCTGTAACAAAGATGATATCTTCTTTGTCATCTATGATGCCATTTTGATAAATGTAGCATAGTAACACTTCTAGTCTTCTTACTCACCTCCCACATGA
The DNA here is from genome assembly GCA_963920785.1 of Sphagnum contortum. NCBI lineage: Eukaryota > Viridiplantae > Streptophyta > Sphagnopsida > Sphagnales > Sphagnaceae > Sphagnum > Sphagnum contortum. The sequence goes on along the minus strand of OY987295.1, from coordinate 718,785 downwards.
TTGGTGAGTGTAATTGTTTTGATTGTCCGATTCCCTTGTATGGTAATAGTGTTATTTCCCCAAGCATGTGACACTTTAGCATCCCTCAACCATGGTCTCCCCAACAACATGGAATAATTACAATCATGTGCCACTTTAGCATCCTTCAACCATGGTCTTCCCGACAACATGGAATAACTATAATTTACCACACTATTTAAAAATGCAATAAACGTTATGTAAGGAATGTCATGAATAAATATCTTTAGATCTCTAATCAACCCCATTGGTTATGTGGTTGTTAGATCTACCATCCATACATTATATGGTGCATGTTTAGGCTTTAGAAGCCCCAATTTCAATTTCAATTGTTTTTTTATGATATCAAGCCCATAACCTCCATCCAGCAACACATCCTCTATTGTATTCTTCCAAATATGTACTTAGATAACTACCATATGATTATCTATTGCTACAGCAAATGTCCTTACCTTTGGTACTAAAAAACCAACTTGTTAACTTGTGGTTGCTTTACTTAAATTATTAATTTTATTTGGTTTTAGCTTTTGCCAAAGATATTTCTTTAACTTAAAAGTCATTTTAAGCAATTGTCCCAAGTTCAAAGTATAATTTATTTATAGAATCTACTTACCAATATATAGAAAAATCTCTTCTATTGTGATGAGTTTCTCTTGTGAATTCATTACTTTTAGAGATTTTTGTGTTTCCACGTGAGTAGAATTTGGCATACCTAGCTAGGCTATGTTCCATCCCTACGTGGATGTGGATGACCCTTGTGTCTAGGTATGTCCTTTCTAAATTTGTTGAATTGTTTCCACCATTGATTTTTTCAATTGTTTTTGTTTCTCCCAATCAACAACATTATTTGCTTTCCTTGGCTATTTATCCTTGAACACATGTTATTCAATTACTTTACTTCTTGTGGTAACATTAACATCCACCACAATCACATTTGAAGTGATTGTTTGTGTTTTAGCAACATGTTGAACCTATGTAACTATCTTAGATGTCCCATTAAACATCTTATGCATTTCAACAAACTTTGGACAATCTGTCATTTTATGTCCATTGAAACCACAAATGTGGCATGCATATGAAGATGTCTTTTGTGGTTTTAGAATTGGTTGTGCGGCCTATTATGGTGTGTGTGTGTTTATTTTCATGTCTCCACATTATGATTCATCATCCCAAAGTTTGTATAATATTTGTGAGTCTTCCTTGTATTATTTTGTGTTTTTGCTAGTGTTGCCTATTTGGTATTATATGGTAATGAAAGTGCACTTTTTGCTTTTGCAATAGTCATGCTTTCTTCACACAACATCATTGCCTCCTAATGTTATTGTAGTGTTGATTGTTTCATCCCTATGATAGAAGTGAAATTAAATTGCTTCAAAATAGTTCACATTATAATAACAACAAATTTGCATTTCACATGCATACATTCATTATTCTTGCCTTAATTTTTGACATTTTAACATTAGATTCATGGTTATTTTATATAACCAGAATCTGCACTTCATAATACATTGTAAAAAACTCCAAAAACAATATTACATTTCATTGCATCATATTCTCATACTAAAACAATTCACACAACAATATGAGCATAAAATTCATTGTAGAAGTCTATGCTTCTATGTATTATTGTAAACATGAATCAAAATTATAATAGAATCCCATTTTTCTGTTGAAAAAAATCCCAAAACAACAATTAATTTTGTTGGTATATCAAAGTAAAATATATGGTTTTTTATTATAAGTACATACAATTCCTCTCACTTTTCTTTCCAAAATTTTGTGTTTAAGAATCCCTTGTGTTTTCCATAACTCTTTCCTTTTGGACTATCCCAAGTCACATCACCATGATTCAAAACCAACAAGATTCAAATATCAAACTAACAAAAGTTCCCTAATCAGTCCCTATCCTAAATGCATTGTTCATCCAAAAGCATGTCCTCATCCTACCTCTTTAACATTACCCCCTTTGTACTTTGGGTTTTGTCCCCAAAATCCTTGTAAAATGACAAAAATGAAATGGGAGTATTTTATATCTTTCTCAACATATGTCTCCCCCACTACATTTCTATAATCTCAACTTGTATAAAAACCAATGGTTCTATATCTACTTTTGGCTTTGCAATTATGTTATCCTCCCCCACTAATTAAGTTTATGGTTTTATTTCCAAATATTATATCTTGGATACTTCTTCTAGTGTTGGAATAACCTCCACCTTTTCTTATTTCATAATTGTCTGTGGTTCTTTTCTTCATGATCCCCTCCTCTAAGGTCATGTGGATTCTCTTGCTATACCACCTCCTCTTAAATTGCTCCACTTCTGAGGTCTTGTGGTTCCTAAGTCTACACTTCCTCCTTTCACTAGAAGAAAAAGGCCAATATGTGACCAACACATTTACAACTACTTGTGACTATTTGGTTTTTGCTACTAAATTTTTGCCCTTTGCGACTAGTGTGACATCATGCTAACATCTACGACTAATTTACAACTAGTTTGTGATTAAATTGGTTTACATCTATATATAAATTGGATTTATCATCCAAGAGTAACCAATTAAAGTCCCATTAGTCATAAACAAAATGGTGCTTAGTCGCAATCAACATATGTTTCTACACATCAATTACAATAATTATTTAATTTCTGATTAAACTTAATATTCATAGTATTTTTATTGTAATTCAAATCATTAACATGATTATTGTAATTATACTAATTTCTTTACATTAAATTGCTTATAATTTCAAAAAAATTAAACGCCTTCCAACATAGACTACTTTGCAAAATATTTTTATATTTTTCAACAACAATAAAATTACTAAAATTACTAAAATTACTACATAGTTATTATATAATCATAAAAATATTTTATTAATACATTAATTATAATAAACCCATACTTTATAATTAAGTTTAATATTTAAAAATTGAAATATTTTGACTATAATTAAATGAATTAATTCAATTTTTGTAACTGTAAGAATTCCATTCCAATATACTATAATATTCAATTATGTACTTACAATATACGGTTTTTCTACATAACAAAAAATTAGAATAATTTCACTAAAAATTAAAAATAATTATGATAAATTATTTACTTATTATTTATTGATGATGCAAAATAAATAAATAATATGACAATATCAAATTTCACATTAATTAAAATGACACTTCCCAATTATAAAACATAACTATTGTATTTACAACACTTATGTTTTAATAATACTAAACAAACTTATCCTAATTGAAAAGTTATGTCCTATAGTGAAGATTTTTATTTCAAATTTTAAAATAATGAACAAATTTGTTGTAATTAATGTATTAAAAAAATATACACTGAAAATAATTCTATATATTAATCATTATTTATTTATTTATAGTAAATTGTTAGTATAAAAACATAAACAAATTCCATTAATAATAACAATTTTGTAGCGACATAAACTCATTATAATTACACAATTTATTTGTAAGTTAGAATTACAATACTTGAATAACTAATTTATAATTAACTTTTCGTATTATAATCTATAATTTATAATTTACAAATTTATTTATTATTTAATTTGCCAGAATAATCATAATTTCATCAAAATAATTAATCTTATGACCATAATTGCATGGATTTTAATATAATCAATCAAAATATTTATTTTTTTATAACTACTTGTTGATACTATATCATTTTTATAAATAATTGTAAATGATTATATTTATTAGCTATAACTTACAATAAATAGTTTCAACATAAGTTTTCATATTATATAATTTATATTCTTTACAGTAAAAGAAATAAATTACTGTAATTAATGTTAAATTATTTCAAAATCATTGTAATTATTCTAGATAAAAATTAATTTTAGTAATTTCATAATTATTTTATAAGTGACTATAATTATTCACAATCTATAATTTGTAACTTTAAATCTGAATGAAAATTTTGGGAAATTTATAATGTAGTTAATATAATTATTGTAATGATTATAATTGCATGAATTATTATAAATAATGTTTTATTTTTAAAAATACTCAATTACTTATCTATGATAAATATTTTAATAATATTATTACAGTAATTAAAAAATATCAATACATGTTCAACATATTATTGTACTTATAGCTATTACTTGCCAATGGAAAATAAACATTTACTTGAGTAATAAAAAAGTTTCCAATAATAATTATTATTTATATAATAATTACTTTAATTAGTTTAATGTTACTTTTAAAATAAATAATTTGTGTGGGAATTTATTTTATAATAGAATTTATTAGTTAAATATAATTAATTTGAAAATAATTATTGATAATAATTATTTCTAAGTATGATAATTAAATTTATTTTTACATTCATTATATTATCTATAATTTTACCAGAATTTTAAAAGTAAAGATTTAAATTAAAAAAAAATTAAGTTATTTATTTATGTGTGAATTATGTATTGATAAGTTGTGAGTAATTAAATAGCTAGTTAGTTAAATATTAAAAAGTTATTAGGTATTTAAATAATTGAGAATGAGTACTTAGTAGTTATAGGGTAGAGTTATAATTTAAATATATGTTAAGTTTAATCATTATTAATCAAATGATTATCTAATTATCTAGTGACCCGTGTACTTGAATTGTTTAGAAATCTAAAAACTAATAAAAAAGGCATGAAAAAAGTTTTGAAGTTGCAACTTAGTTTGTGAAGAAGTTGCAACTTCAAAATTTATCCCATATTGTTTGTTCTCCAATCCTAGTTTGAACATTATATAAACAAGCGGTGTAATCATCCTATTTCACATTAAAAAATGTGTACAAATGGGATGAGCCATTCAAAAGGCTTAACCCAAAACAAAAAGAAAATTTATGCATAATTTTAAATTACCTACCTCCCCAATTTACTTATGTACCTAGGTGGATAGGTAGTTAACTAATGCATAATTTGACCTACCCACTTAGGTTTGACTTAAGTACCTACCTATGTAAGTACCTACCTATATGAATAGGCATTTAAGCTAAGAAGGTAAGACCTACCTACTTACCTTTTACTTAAATAGGTAGGTAGGTATTTGCCCTAAATTTGTAAGCACCTACTTATGTACCTATATAGGTACCTACCAACCTAATAATATTAGTATTTTGTATTAAATTCATTTATAATGCCACATGGCATGTTAACATTGGGCCACATGTCAAAATCTAAATAATCCAAGCATGTGAATTGAACGTCGCAAATGATTTCAAAATAATAATAATAATAATTTTAAATAATTAAATATTGAAACACGTGGCAACACATCATTTGCCTTCAATAATGACCAAAATAATCACATTTTAGTCGCATGTGACAATACGTATACAATGGAGTCAAAGGATGAACTTGTATTTGTTGACTTTTGTTTATCCAATACCCCTTGTTGTTTGTGACTAATATCACATGTGACTTGTCCAAGGCAACTAAGGGGATTTTAGTAGCAAATGTCGGTTGCAACTAAAATTTAGTTGCAAAGACCAATCGGAAATAGGTCTTTTTCTTCGAGTGTCTTTACCTATTCCATTGGGCCATGTTTCTATCTCTTCATCTTGGCCTAATACCTCTGTAGTTGTTAGATTACCACATATGAAATTTGGAAGTTTTTTTTATAAGCTTCCAAACTTGTACCTCAAAATTCGTTCATTAGCTCTATGCCAAGCCAAAAAAATTTCTAACTCCTTTTTTAAATGTTCCTCTACAACCTCCCACTATTCTTTAGATTTTGCCTCAAAATCATTCATATTGTTTTTTGTCCTCATTAGGGTATAGCACTACAACATTTGTTCACATTCTTTTAGTTTTTTCTTGACACCAACTCGATCTAGACTTTTCTTCTATTTTTATGCCATCTCCAACTTATTTTTCTTATAATAGTACCTTTTCCTTCCCTCTATCCAATCTATTTTTCAAAGTGTTTACTTATGTAGTCAAATTCCCCGTATTTAAACTCACAATTGCCACATTATGAAATAACTCAACTGCCTTATCTGTTTTCATTACTTCTACATCTACCTTCCTCCAAAGACTTTGGTGTACTCGTATGTGTCATAGAATCTATAGATCCTTTTGTAAATGATCCCAACTCCCACACCATTCTTCTCCCAAGTCCAAATTCAAATGGGAATCCCTCTATAGATTTTGGTCTACTAGGTGGTACCTATAGTTAAGCTAGTTTGAACTTTTCAAAAGTAGGTTCTGTTGCTATTATTTCCATTTGTAGTTTAGTAGCATGTAACCTTCATGTGTTTGTTGATGTTGTTGCAAATGTTGTGGACTTGTAAGGGTCTCCATCCAATCTTCATATACATTTGCATCAAATTGCATATGTTCTTCACCCTTTGGAAACCTTGTGTCATGTTCCCTTTTAACTTCTTAACTATGTTCCCTCAACTATCTTTCATATGTGGTACCACTGCTTAGTTGTGTCTCCTGTGCAAATGTCATCTATGGTACCTCTTGCCTCTGCTCCCTTAGTTGTGTCTCATGTGGAAATGTCATATACGGTACCTCCTACTTCTACTCCCTTAGTTGTGTCTCTTGTAGAATTATCATTTGTGGTATCTCCGTAGACTGTCTGGTTGTTTGTACCATTGTTGGCACTGCAAATGGTTCCACTCTACCCATCATCATTTTTTGTGTCATTAGATCTATTCTTTCTTATTCCCTCCTCACTCCTAAGCTTGAGGCTCCTCCTTCCTCAACTATGTTATTCATGTTAAAAGCATTTCTTGGAGAGTATGTTGCAACTTTATTTCTATTCTCAAGTGTTGTCTACATCTCCTCCCTAGTTTTAAAATCTTTGGTTAGTGGTTTTTGCGGATCCTCCTTTTGATGCACAAATAGATATTGATAGATTTTTGCTAATACCAATGTAGATTGAAAGGTACCTTTCTTATCCCCTTGTTTTTCCTTGACATACTTATACCACCGATCTAGTTCACTACACAGACTATTGAATATAATTTGTGCCTAATATACTTTCTGCCCCTTTTTTGCTCTCATCAATTTTATAGCATTCTTGTTGCAAAAATATTCAACCTTCTCCTTTTGATAAATGATAGATATAATGGTAGGATATCTGACAAAATATGCCATACCCATACTCTTTGTATTCCACTAACTTGTAAAATAATTTACAACTCTATAAGGCTTGAACTATTAGTGACTTATTAACCCGTCCTTTCAATACTTCTACATACCCATCTGCACACACTCCAAAGACATATACAATCAATTATTTGCTAATTACATACACCTTATCCATAGTGATGACATTCTTCATTTTGCAGTTTAAAATTCGCGAATTTTACCCAATTTTTCGCAAATTTTAACGAATTTTTGCGAATTTTAAATGAATTTTTAACGAATGTCATCACTATGACCTTATCCTTATGCCCAAAGTAGATATCTACACCTTTAATTAAAATCGAAATAATTTCAACACTCATATCAAAAAAGTTATATGATAGAATGGAAAAAATATGATCTCAAAATGAAAGAACAGATTCATTTATTGGAAAAAAAATCATTTGTTTCACAAAGGCGGAAATTGAGTGTAGGCTACGGTAGTAGGAAAAACGGTTTAGGTGGATCTTTTTTCTACCCCTTTTTTCAAAGGGGGTGGTCAGTGAGGGGCTGGTAGTAGGAAAAACGGTTTAGGTGGATTTTTTTCTACCCCTTTTTTCAAAGGGAGTGATTAGTGAGGGGCTTGTTTACGGGGGAGAAAATCATCATAACATGATAACTTTGGCAAATTTTCATAAATTAGCATAATCGGACATAACACGATAAATTTGCCAAAATTTGAAATAATTGATGACTTTGGCATAAATTTGGCAAAACCTTTAAATTTTAGCATAAATCGATAAGTTTGGCAAAAGTTCACAAATTGGCATAATTTGACATAGTGCAATAAAATTTTGCATAATTTTGGAAAAATTTGAAGTTTAAGCATAAATTAGTAAGTTTGGCATAATTCGGGCAAACTTCATAAATTGGCATAATAGGACATAAAATGGTAGTTTTGGCAATAGAGGAGGAAAACATCACAAGTTTGGCATAAGTTGAAAGAACTCGATAATTTGGGCATAATTTGGGCAAATTTTGATAACTTTGGAGTAAAACATAATTGACAAAATATTTTTTTCTTTGAGTCCTGGAAAAGGCGAAGAATTACATATAGTAAAGGAAGAATGAAACTTCCCCTAAAGCCGGACGGACGGTCGCTACAAACAGTATTTAAATATAGAGACATTTGCACATGACTACTAGAGTGGTTTGTTCCTTTGCAATGCTAGCTTCCGCCAAATTTAATCCTTCTGTCTCTATTTCTCTTCGTATCGGATAGCGTACGAGTTCGTTTGTCGCCAATTTCTGTGCTATAGCTTTAAATGCCAAGCACCCCTTTTGTGCGTAGGAGAGGTGTTGCGGGAGACTGAATTTTGCAACACATTATTTTCCAAGACAATGAACCAAAAGAACCGCCAAGGAGAAAAAGAGACGAACATGGAGATCGGTTTCTTTGTTTCTATGAAAAAAATCAATTTTTTCATGCTAGCAGTTTAGGTTTTTGGGGAGGGAGGAAGACGCATAGAGAAGCGCAGGTCAAGTGAACATTTCCGCGAGCTTTGAAGCTTTAGTCGTGTACATTTGCACAGATCACACAAGGAAGACATTGACGTTAATCTTTTGCAAGTCTGGAGTGCACGCTCTCTACAAGGCATAATCTATTCTCTTTGCATGTCTTGGGGAGCACACTTTCTACTTGTAGGCCGTACGTGCGCTTCTTGCCCGTTGCAAAAAATTGTAGAGAAAAATCACGTTCAATTGCTCTAGCTTTAGCGGGTATTGGGTGCTTGTTCTAGTGGTTAGGTACTTCACCTTCAACTTGTTGCATTCGTCCCACATGATTTTTCAAATCTTGCAAATGAGTTTATGGCTTCTTATTGATGGTTTCGTCATGGCTTCCTGACTAGTGCCTATTTGTTTTGAGGATCTACAGGGGTTGAATGTCTACTGATGGGCTAGGATGGTCACCTTTTTGCTGGAACACCAACTGGTTGCATAGATGGCTGGAATTGCTGAATACCATAAAGAGAGAAGAGTAATAATGGGAATACAATAATAACAGTAAAAAGAAGAGTAATAGTAATAAGAAAGAAGAATAATAACGGGAAAAAAAAAACATCATCATGACAAAAAAAACAACTTTGAGAACCAGATCTGAGTTTTATGAGAGAACCTGTCCGTCTAAAAAAAATTAAAAATTTTATGCATTCAAACCGATTTTCATAATCGGTTCTCAATCGTGTGCGAGCCCGAGGTCAATTTTGAGTCCGTCTGTCACATTTAAAAGTGTCAATCGATTCTCATTGTGAGATCCGGGCTAAGAATCCGGTGAGCATTTGAGAATCGCTCAACACTAGAAAAAACTAGTGTTGACAGCTTCAGGTTAATTGCAGGTTGATGTTCAGGTCCCAAGTTAGGTTTTGAAATATGTGAATCGGAGGTTCATCAATTTGAGAAAATCGGACTTAAATCAACTGCTTCTTTTGAAAACTAGACCGCTAACAAAACAAGGCATGAAACCCCTTATCTACTCAGTTTTACTTGTTTAATAATCCAATTTTTATTTAATTTTTAAAATTAATTTGTATGATTTAAAAACAACTTGAACTGAATTAGTGATTTTGAAAATTGACTATTTTCAAATGAGTGAAAACTGAATACCTTGAAGTTGGATCATAATATATTTTTTAAAATATAAAAAATTAGGTAATTTCTCTCCGACACTAATTTTTTTTAAAATAAAAAACCAACTCAATTCTTACATAAAGACATAAGGAACCAAAACCAGCAGTTATCGAAAAAAAAATGAGAACTACTTGACACTTGAAAGAACCTCATTAAAGGTCTTTTTGGATTTGGTCATTTAGTGTGTTCTTTCTGAGAATAATTATTTATTTAGGGTGGGTATATTTCATTTGAAGGAGGGGTTTTTAATTTTGTGAACCTTGGGCTATTTACCAAGTGGGTTCAAAGAATTACTGATTTATCTTAGCCGCTGATCCTACATCTAGCCTTCTTTGATGTCGTCAAATTTGCCCATTTCTTTATGTCGAATAAGGCCCTCAAAGGTTGAGATAATTCTTTGCTTGCTGGCAAATGGATCATCCTTACCATTTTGGATGTCTTAGATGTTGTACGTAACTGAAGGATGACTTTTAGTTTAGCTCTGGATCATTAAGAGCTTTGCGAACTTTCCATTAATCTTAAATCATCTAGATTTGATGGGGATTTACAAATCAATTTCTATGTAACCTTGACCTTTCTCGAAGAGTGCAGGAGAAACCCCTCGCCCCAAGATGCCCAAAAACATACAAAAACGTATGCGTGCATTCATTGCCAACATGGTAGTGCTTTGGCTGCTTTGACAACGCTTCAGCAACACCTAAAAACTCAATGGAATGACAAGCAAACTGACTCTTTGAAAATCATGTTCCACATATTGATGTTCCAGCGGAATTCAATCACGGCACGTCAAAATCTGCACATGAACGTCGCAATTGCCTACAAAAAGAATGGCGTGCTAAGCAACGTGAGCAACCTTCTCTTCACAACAACACATTACAATTATTTGGAGACGAAGATGCGTCAGCTCAAGGCATGTCAAAATATGCACATGAATGTCGTAATCGCCTACAGAAAGAACGACGTGCTAAGCAACGTGAATGACCTTCTCTTTGCAATGACACATTACAATTGTTTAAAGACAAATATGCGTTAGCCCCGGGACGATGGGATTGTGGAGAAATGGACACAATATGTGGATTTTGCAGTGCGAAAATGTGGATCAAAGAACGATCGGCAAAGTCGACGAATAACAACCCATAATTTTATTTGTGTTGCGAGAATGGCAAAATTTTATTACCGAATCTTCTTGCATCGCCGCAAAAGCTGGAAGTTCGTTTAACCAGCAAAGAGAGTAATGTTATCAAATTTCGAAATCAGATTTGCATGTACAATTCGGTGTTGGCATTTACTTCGCTCGGTGCCAAAGTTGATGAGTCGGTAACACGAAGCCCTGGACCGTACTCCTTTCACATTCAAGGTGAACTTTATCACAAAATCGGATCCTTATGTCTTGCCCAAGGACAACAGCCACAGTTTGCACAGTTGTACATTCATGACACAAAACGCAAACATCAAAACCGCCATGCCATTATGCCCTCGCTTGATCCAACGATGTTGGATCGGTTGTTGACCATGATGTATAATATCAATCCCTATGTCGAAGTGTTCAAAATGACAAGGGATATGATGGCAACAGAAGGTGCTCCCATGGATCTGAAATTGCATATTATTGCCTCTCGAATGAGGATGCCCATCGATACAATGTGCCGACGGCCGATGAAGTCGTTGCATTGATGATAGGAGATGGTTCGGAGGTTGTAGACAGACATGACATCGTCCTTGCTCAGCAAGCTGACCCGTTTCAGCGCATTTTCGAACTACATGTGGGATACATGGCTCTACATTATCCATCACTATTTCCTTATGGTGAAGATGGATGGCATCTGAATATTCTTCTCAATGGTGTTATTGCTTATGCAGACTTGGATGAAAACCATGCAGGAGAATCTGAACTTCAAAGAAAACATTGCAATGTGACAATGGCGAAATTTTATGGTTATCGACTTCAACATCGAGACACTGATGGCATTACGTTGCTTTGGGGTGACCAATTGTAGCATTAATACATTGTGGATGCTTATGCGGCTATCGAACAAAATCGTTTGAAATATTTGCGCTTGAATAAAAAAAAATTCGCGCGGATCTTTATTAAGGCCTTCAAGACGCCATCATTGCAAGTGACAATAGCGCTACTGCCATCGGACAAAGGATCATTCTGCCATCTTCTTTCACAATAGGTCCACGTCACATGGTTTAGAATTATCAAGATGCCATGGTAATCTGCAGATGGGTCGGCTGCCCGAATGCGTTTGTGACATTCACTTGCAATCCCCAATGGCTTGAAATTAAGAAAGCGTTGCTACTCGAATAACAACCTTAGGATCGACCCGATTTGGTAACGCGAATGTTCAAAATCAAGCTAAAGGAGTTGATCAATGACATTCATAAGAACTATATTCTAGGACGCACGATTGTGGGAATCTATGTCGTTGAATTTCAAAAACGTGGGCAACTGAATGCACACATTCTCATCTTCTTTACCAAAGACTACAAGCCACACACGGTCGAGGATGTAGACCGCATGATCAGTGCTAAACTTCCGATGTCGCAACCCCACTTTGGCCAAGTGTGAGAATGAAACTCACACTCCCAAAGTTGGGGACTTGGAGTCCTTCGGGACTCCCAAATTTTTAGAGTTCGACAATAAGGTTCAAAACACCTTGCATTTAGGTGTTCTTGATGTCATTGGAAAATTCTTGAAGCGTAGATGTCCAAAATGGCCTTGCATTGGTCATCTGCAGTTGAAATTATGGGCAAAAGAAGGGCTGGGAGTCAAACTGGCAGTTTGACTCCCGACCATTAAAAGTCAGGAATTGACCTCCTCCTGACATCCAATTCTAGAGTGCAACTTGGCTTTGGAAAGCTCTCGAGGAAAACTACAACTTTGGTTTAGACCTTGTTTTGATCGAACTTTGCAGTTAAGAGTTATGAGCTCCCAAAGTCTCGGGATTCCAACTCGGGATAATTTTGGGACTCCAACTTGGGAGTCCTGGGAAAAGAGCCATTTGGATGGAGCCTCCACAGAGAGGTGCAGAGCATACTATATGGGGGAAGGTGTTGGCTTCCCTCGAGTTCGGGCTGTGGTGAGTCTTGTGTGTCAAAGTGCCCATGGCTTGTCCCAACACCCAAGGGTGTTCCCAAATGTTAACTAACCCTCTTGTGGTTGGTTTTAGATGCAGATTCAAGCAAGATAATCTAGTCCCTCTTCCTAGTCTAATCCCGGGACTTCTAGCACGACCCTCTACCCCTTTTTAGTGCTAGAAGTCGAAAGCGGCCCCCAATTCCCAACTTTCTACAACTCTACATAGTTGAACCCTCAAGTGGGTTCAACAAGGGACTTAGGAGTGCGTCATCCGGATTCAGAAACAAACAAGTTGGCCCACGAGACGGTTGCCAGATGCATGATGCATGGTCCATGTGAAGCTACGTTTGCAAATGCCCCGTGCATGGAAGAAGGCAAATGCAAAAAACAATATCCATGCAAGTTCTAATCCGAGATGGTGACGCATGCAAATAGATACCCTATTGATCAGGGTATAGATACGGGGCACACAATTTTGGTTCATGGCATTAAATTGGACAATCGTTGGGTGGTACTGCACAATGTCTATTTATACGATGCGAACGTCAACTTTGAGGTCTGCAATAATATTTGTGCAGTTAAATATCTATTCAAGTACGTATATAAAGGACATGATCGTGCAATTGTTGAGATCTCACGCCAGAGCGACAATGCCATCGAAGGGAATGTGGTCAAAACTAATGAAATTAAAAAATATCTCGACTGTCACTATACATCTGCATTGGAGGCAGTGTGGCGCATCTTCAAGTTTGATATGCATGAGCGGTTTCCTACCATTGAGCGTCTGCAATACCATTTGCCCAATCAACAAATGGTGTTGTTTGACGATGACGTGATGTGCAAGAGGTGGCAACATGGTCAGCCATTTCTAGAACGATGCTCACAGAATGGTTCAAAATAAACCAAGAATCATAAGTTACAGGAAGCCTTACGTTCGATCAATTCCCTCAACAATGGGTGTGGAATCGGAAGTTGAAACGATGGACAATGCGCAAGAGAGGCTTTGCCATTGGTCACATGTATTATGCACACTCGACATTGGGTGAATGTTATTATTTGCGAATGCTGCTGAATTGCGTCAAAAGTGCCACATCCTACGACATTTGTGGATAGTGGATGGCAGAGAGCATGACACATTCAAAGATGCATGCATTGTAATGGGTTTGCTTGGAGACAACAATGAATGGCATCAAACCTTGGAAGAAGCCGGTGTTTGGGCCTCGAGACGACAGTTGCGTGACATGTTTGCCCCCATGTTGATGTTTTGTGAGGTCACGAATCCCAGACAGCTATGGGATGCACATTGGGAATCTTTGAGTGATGACATTGAAGTAATGACACGTTGCGAGCGTGCTAATTTAACTATTACCCTTTCTAAGGATGCGTTAAAGGATTGTGCATTGTATGAAATCGATCAAGTTTGTCATGCACAATGGACACCGCCTGGAAGATTTTCCAACGCTTCCCAAGTCTAATTACATATTTTCTGTTATGGAAGAAACCGATTGGTCGAAGAAGAGTTGGCTTATGACCGCATTCATTGACCACATATGGAAGCAAATGCAGAAGATAGGCTCAATGTGATCAACACAACACTTACGAAACTATTTTGAATGTCGTGACAAACAAAAAAGGGCAAAAAGTTTCTAATTGTTAAAGTGTTTTTCTGTTTTTACTGTTTTTTAAAAAAAATTCTGTTTTAAAAAATATGTTTGTTCTATTTTTTTCTTTTTTTATTACAAATTTTTTCATTTTATTTATTTATTAATAACTTGTCTTCTTCTTTTTTGATTTGAAATTTCTTGTGTTGTTTTAAAAAGATTTCTTCTCTTGTTTCTCAAGTTTTTTTAAACAATTTTTAGTTTTTTAAAATTAGTTTTTAGCTTTTAACAAATTGCAAGACTACAAGAGTTTTTCGGCCTTCACATTGTAGAGGATTATCATATGATGCCATCCATGGACAGATGACGGGACAAATGGATGGAAAGATTTACAAAAAATGGATGACGAGACGGATGGATGGAAAGCTTCACAACGTCCTTTACTTCAGGACTTCGTTGGTGAAAGGTCCATAAGTATCACAGGTATCCAGCAAGGTAACACGCAAATGCTCCACGGCATAACGAATGAACTCCACCATCTTTTCTTTCGGCCCTGCGAGTCCGTAGAAAGAAGACATCCCCATACAACCCAATCCCAAGCGAGAAACCTCCAAACCCTAAGAATCCAACTTCATTCGTGGCATTGGCTGCAAGAACGCCATTGCTCCCAACCCTAGAAAAAAACTCTTTATCTTGTAGGAATTTATGCAACGTCTATTTCTCTTATCACCATCGACGGATTCAGTCGGAGACATGGGGGAGAGCGAGCAACAGGCAAAGACACCCTAATTGGCATCCTTCTATTTTTAAATAGACGGGTGACGGGATGGATGAAATGTCCATCCGGTTGGATGACCGTCCGGATTTAGGGGAAGCTTCATTCTTCCTTTCCTTGTTTAATTTGTTTCCATTCGTTGTTTATAGTTTTTGTGTTTTTATCTTTTTTTTTGTTTATGTTTGTTTCATGTTTTAATTTTTTCTATTCTTATTTTGTCTATCTTCATTTTTTTTCTATTTTATGCTTTATTTATTTATTTAGTTTTTATTTTATTTTTCTTTTAAATCTAGTTTTTCTAATATGTTTTATAATTAAAATAATTATAAAAAACTTTTTATTTTTGTTTGATTAGATTTAGGTTTGAAGTTTGGGAAAAGAAGACAAACCTCATTTTTTTTTCAAGTATGATTTTTTTTCTTTTTCTTTGGCTCTCTATTTTGTTTCTTCTTTTTTGTCATCTATTTTTAAAAAAATTTAATGATTATTTTACTATATTTCCCTTTTTTGTTTCATGTTTAAGTGTTTTAAAAAAGTTTCTAATTGTTAAAGTGTTATTCTGTGTATTTTTTCTATTTTCTCCTTTTTAAAAATATATATTTGTTTTGTTTGGACGGATGACGGGATGGATGACGAGATGGATGGATGGAAAGCTTCATTTCATCCTTACGTCCTTTGTTGGTGTTCCAGCAAAGAGAAGGTGACCATCCTGGCCCATCAGTAGACATTCAGCCCCTGTAGATCCTCAAAACAAATAAGTACCAAGCAGGAAGCCATGAAAAAACCATCAATAAAAAGCTAAAAACTCATCTACAAGATCTGAGAAATCATGTGGGACAAATGTAGCAAGCTGAAGGTGAAGTACCTAACCACCAGAAGAGGCACCCAGTACCCGCTGAGGCTAGAGCAATTGAACATGATTTTTCTTTGCAATTTTTTGCAACGGGCAAGAAGCACACATATAGCCTACAGGTAGAGAGTGTGCTCCCCAAGACATGCAAAGATAATAGATTATGCCTTGTAGAGAGCGTGCACTCCAGACTTGCAAAAGATTAACGTCAATGTCTTCCTTGTGTGATTCGTGCAAATGTACATGACTAAAGCTTCAAAGCTCGCGGACGTGCTCGCTCGACCTGCGCTTCTCTACACGTCTTCCTCCCTCCCCAAAAACCTAAATTGCTAGCATGAAAAATTTGATTTTTCTCACAGAAACAAAGAAACCAATCTTCATGTCCGTCTCTTTTTCTCCTTGGCGGTTCTTTTGGTTCATCGTCTTGGGAAATAATGTGTTGCGAAATTTAGTCTCCCGCCACACCTCTCCTACGCACAAAGGGGTGCTTAGCATTCAAAGCTACAACACAAAAATTGGTGACAAACGAAATTGTACGCTATCCGATACAAAAAAATATATAAATAGAAGGACTAAATCTGGCGGAAGCTAGCGTTGCAAAGGAACAGACCAGTCTGGCAGCCATGTGCAAGTGTCTCTATATTTAGCTATTGTCCGTCCGGCTTCAGGGGAAGCTTCATTCTTCCTTTATTATATGTGATTAGTTTGAACTCCATTCCTAATGCATAGGTTTGTGTGCATTTGACGATACATATTACAAAACTATAATTATAAACTACAGTTCCAAAACCTCTTTATATACGACATTTCGCATGTATCTATCGAGACCTTGGCCGTTGAAAATCTTAATGTTTGCACTACTTGTGACCCGTGAAATAGCAACATACAGCTGACCATGGGAATAGATCGAAGAAAGCAAATATATCCCAACGTTGTTGAATGTTTGACCTTGACTCTTGTTGATTGTGATCGCAAATGCCACTCAAATTGGAAATTAACGATGACGCAAAACAAATGGCCAATCAATCCCAGAGGGGGACATGATGATGCGAGGTATGAACACACGTTTGCCAACATTGTTTCTAGTGATGATTTTCGCTTCAATGACACGTTGACCCAATCTTTTAACAATCAACCTCGTACCATTGCACAATCCTATTGATTGATTGAGATTACGCAACAAAAGGATTGGCACACCCACTTTGAGTTCTAGCTCATGATTTGCGATACCACAAAATTGCAAAATGTTTAAAAATTCCACTGGATACAATGAATCCATTGAAACTCCTGCAGCAACACTTGCACTTTCTTCAGTTAGAGTCAAAGAATTTGCGTTCAAGTACGTGTGTGATTCTTCAAATAGAGATTCTAAAATTGCATTGTTGACTTCATCAACGTCAGTATTTTTGGGGGCTACAATGTTGCATTGCATAAGATACATGGTATCTCCAAAGTGGCACCGGTGATATGGATGGATGGTTCGGATTAATCCTCTTAACTTGCAATCTTCTACTAGCAGCCTCATATGGGATGGAATCTTAATCCAATCTGGATCGACACCTTCTTCTACAATGGTAGGAAAATTACCGTCTCCAACATTCAACACCCATTTGGCAAACTCTCGCTGCTCTTCAGAATTGGTTGTCGTGATTCGCATGTTGATATGAAGACGAAGAATTGTAACATGCTGTCAAAGATGCGATCGAGGCAAGGAAGCACTGACAATGTCTTCTCGTCCCCCCTTGGGAACGACAAGCAAGATATGTCGAAAATCCCCACCAAGGACCATGATTTTCCCACCAAAGATTTTCTTGGTTGCCTATGCATCATCCAATTGCATCAAATCACGCAGAATGCGATCAACAGCTTCAAAAGCTCGACAATGCATCATCGGTGTCTCATCCCAAATGATCAGATCAGCTTTACGCACCAACTCGCCACTTTCATCTATTGTGTGATGTTGCAAGTTGATTCATCGTGCAGATCAATCAGAATCTTAAATCTTGAATGGGCGATTCTACCACCCAACAGCAACAAAGATGCAATTCCTGACGAGGCAATTGCAAGCACGATTTTACCTTGCCCTCGTAGCCGGGACAAGAGTGTTGTCCGAACAAATGTTTTGCCAATTCCACCACTACCATACACAAATTAAAAATAGAAACAAAATGAAAACATGTAAAATAAATATATTTAAACATGAAACAAAAAAGGGAAATACAATAAAATAATCCTTAATTTTTTAAAAAATAGATGACAAAAAATAAGAAACAAAACAGAGAGCAAAAGAAAGAGAAAAAACCATGCTTGAAAAAAAAAAGGTTTGTCTTCTTTTTTCGAACTTTGAAAATGCATCTAATCAAACAAAAATATAAAAGTTTTTAAAATTATTTTAATTATAAAACATATTAGAAAAACTAAAAGTTTTTTGAAAAAGAAAAAAGAAAATAAATAAATAAATAAATGCACAAAAATAGAAAAAAATGAAGATAGACAAAATTAGGATAGAAAAAATTAAAACATGAAACAAAAAAAAATTAAAAAAAATTAAACACACAAAAACTATAAAAAATGAATGGAAACAAATGAAACATGGAAAGGGAAATTTAGTAAAAAAAATTTAAAAGAAAAAAAATTAAAAAAAAAGAAGAAACCAAATAAATAGTAGGAAAAAAAAACTTATAATTATGAAGAAAAACCCTACTTGAAAAAGAATGAGGTGTGTATTCTTTCTCCCAACTTCAAACTTGCATCCAAATAAACAAAAATACAAAAGTGAAAAAGAAACACTTATTTTTATTATATAAAACAATAATAAAAACAAAAAACACATAAAAATAAAAAATAAAAAAGATGAACCAAACATTGTTGAAAGAACACACCTATGCATTAGGCGTGGGTAAAGGACGTCGGGATGAAACGAAGCTTCCCCTGAATTCGTCCCGTCATCCATCCGTTTTGTCGTCCCTCTGTCCATCCGTCTGGTCATCCATGCGAATCAACACCTTAGAAGTTCCGAGGTTGTTGGCTGCACACCATCCCTCTACTAAGTTTGACACTACAACTTTTTACCCACCAAGAGTGGGAAGGAAATAAACCAACATATTACACATAATAAAGGACGTCAAGATGAAATGAAGTTTTCCATCCATTCGTCCCGTCATCCATCCAAACAAAACAAATATATATTTTTAAAAGGGAAAAAAATAGAAAAAAATAAAAACAGAAAAACATTTTAATAATTAGAATTTTTTTTTAAACACTTAAATGACGCGTTCCTAAGTCCCAAGTTGAACCCACTTGAGGGTCCAACTATGTAAAGTTGCGGAAAGTTGGGACTCAGGGCACACTCCCGACTTCCAGCACTAGAAAGGGGTAAAGGGTTGTGCTAGAAGTCTCGGGAATTAGACTAGGAAGAGGGCAAGCTATTCACTTACTCAAATTTGTATCAAAACCAACCACAAGTAGGTTAGAACTCATTATGCACCCTTTGGGTGTTGGGACAAGCCACGGGCAACCTTGGACTCACTTGACTCATGGCCCGGATTCGGGGGAAGTTACCACCTTACCCCATATAGTATTCTCTGCAACTTGCTGCGGAGGCTACATCCAAATGGCACATTTTCCCGGGACTCCCAAGTTGGAGTCCCGAAACTGTCCCGGTTGGAGTCCCGGGACTTTGGGAGCTCATAACTCCCAACTGCAGAGTCCAATTGCAATGAAGTCTAAAACAAAGTTGTAGCCCTCGTTGAGATCTTTCCAACTCCATGTTGCACTCTAAAATCGGATGTTGGGAAGAGGTCGATTCCTGAATTTTAATGGTCGGGGGTCAAACTGCCAGTTTGACTCCCGGCCCTTCTTTTGCCCATAACTTGGGCTGCAGATGTCCAAATGACCAATGCAAGGCCATTTTCGACATCTACGCTTCAAGACCTTTTCAATGACACCAAGAACACCTCAATTCAAGGTGTTTTGAGCCTTGCTGTCGAACTCTAAACATTTGGGAGTCCCAAAGGACTCCAAATCCCCAACTTTGGGAATGTTGGGTTTCACCCCCACACTTGGCCAAAGTGGGGTTGCGCCATTAAACATGAAACAAAAGGGAAATACAATAAAATAATCTTAAAAGAAAATTAAAAAATAGATGACAAAAAATAAGAAACAAAACAGAGAGCAAAAGAAAGAGAAAAAAACCATACTCGAAAAAAAAATGAGGTTTGTTTTCTTTTTCCAAACTTCAAACTGCATCTAATCAAACAAAAATAAAAAAGTTTTTTTTAATTATTTGAATAATAAAACATATTAGAAAAACTATATTGAAAAGAAAAGTAAAATAGGAACTAAATAAACAAAATAAACGCATAAAATAGAAAAAAATGAAGATAGACAAAATAAGAATTTAAAAAATTAAAACATGAAACAAACATAAACAAAAAAAAGAAAGTAAAAACAAAAAAACTATAAACAAGGAATGGAAACAAATGAAACAAGGAAAGGGAAATACAATAAAGTAATTTTACAAGAAAAAAATTACAAAAAGAAGAAACCAAATGAAGAGTAGAAAATAAGAAAAAATAAAATTTATAATAATGAAGAAAAACCCTACTTGAAAAAGAATGAGGTGTGCCTTATTTCTCCAAACTTCAAACCTACATCCAAACAAACAAAAATATAAAAGTGAAAAAAAAACATTTTATTTTATAATACAAAATAATACAAAACAAAAACACATAAAATAGAATTAAAAATAATAATTAAAAAAAAAAACTAAAACGTGAACCAAACATTGTTGAAATAACACACATGTGCATTAAGCACGGGGCTCAAACTAGTCTATCTTTATTTAAAGATGGAGGGGGGAGGGGGCACATGTTTTATTTCCTAGTTTTTTGTTATTTTTATTATTTTGTTACTTTTGGAATTATTGTGGACAAGGGAAGGGGGCCATGGGTTTTTTTTGGAGTTATTTTATTTTATTTATTTTTAATTGTTAAAGGGAAGAAGGGACGTGGGTTTTTTTTTTTTTTTTTGAATTATTTGGAAAGTTTTGTTACTTATTGTTGACTCTGGACAAAGGAAGGAAGGCACGGGTTTTCTTCTGATCGTTTTTGGCTCTCGAAGGGGGGAGGGGGCGTGAATTTATTTATTGATTTTTAATTTGGTTACTTTGTATTATTTGCATTTTTAAAAATAGTCTTGAAAGGGGTAAAAGGATTGGAAGGGGAACATGGGTTTTGGGTTATATTTTGTAAATTGTTTTGTTACATTTTGTATTATTCATAAATGGTTTGCTATTATTCTTCACTCTTGCAGGGAAAATAAGAATGTGGGTTTTTTTTTCTTTTTTTTCTTATTTTGTAATATATTTTAAAGATTCTAAATATTTTTTTGTTATTTTTTTTAGCTTTTGAAAGTGGAAGGGGCAACGAATGTTGTCTTGAAAATTTGTTAAAAACGGAAGGAACACGATGGATTCGTCAAATTTTTTTTAATCATCGAAGGACAGAAACAAAAGATGGGTGGGGCAGGGGGTCACATATTATATATATAGGAACTTCTTGAAAGTCTGTAATTTGTTTCATTACTTTTACTCGTGCAAAGAAGGGCAAGGGGAGAAAGAGAAAAGTGGGCCCACTAGGTTTAGGGTTTAGGATTACATGGGTGTTTCCATCAAATTTGAATTTTTGTTTCAAGATTTTGAGGTGACCTATCCCCCTCCCCATTTTCAAGGGCTCTAATTGTTGTTCTATGTTTATTTTTCCCTATTTTTTCACAATTTGCAAGATATAGGGGGTGTGAAAAATTTGGGGGGGGGGGGGCGGAGATGAGGGTGTAAGGTTTATTTTTATAAAATTTTAAAGTTTCAAAGTTATGTACCCCCCATATTCCAAGGTTCTGATGCTAATGGTGTATTTATTTTCACCTGAAAGTGTATGGTTTGCAAGATATAGAACATTTAGGGTTTAAGGTTATATGTGTGTCCCAACCAAATTTCATATTTTATTTTGGGATTTTGAGGTGACCTACCCCCCATTTTCAAATGTTCTAATTTTAATGATGTTTACATTTCCCTAATTGTTCACCATTTGAAAGATATAAGAGTTTGAAAATTTTAAGGGGCTAGATAGATGAGGGGGGTAAAAGTTGGAAATGAGCTTAAAATCTCAAGGTTTGGAAGGACTTAACCCCCTTATACATATGATAGTCACACTACACTCACAAGGATGCAAGTAGTAGGCAGTTTGACCCCAAAAAACGACTATAATGGTAGGTAATTTAAGCATAGTGGTAGGATGTTTTAGTTGATTTTTTTTTCATTTTTTATTTTTTTTTAGTAGTTTTAATTTTTGTAACCTTCTTTTTATTGTTGAAGGGTGGCACGGTCAATCTTTTAATTTATTTTTTGATTGTTGAGGGGGGAAGGGGTGTGGTTTGATTTCCTTTTTAAACTTTTTTTATTGTTGAAGGGGCTGGGGAGGTGGAGGTTAGTCTTTTTCTTTTTCATTTGACTTGTGGAAAGGGGAGGGGAATGGATTTTTTATTATTCTTAAAACATTTTTTTTCATCATTGAATGGTTAGGGAGGTAGGGGGACATGGTTCTTTTCCTTTTTCTTTTGATTTGTTGAAGGGGGAAGGTGTTGATTTTTTTTTTAATTCATTATTGGGTGTTAATTTAACTAATTGAATCTTAGCTAAATTAAATTAAACTTAGTTAAACTAACCTAAACTTGGTTAAATTAAATTCAACTTGGTTAAGTTAATTTGAACTTGGTTATGCCAATGATTTGTTCACTATGCCTACAAGGACAAAAGTAATAGGCAATTTTGACCCAAAAACCCCCCCTTTAATGGCAAGTGGTTTTACCACAATGGTAAGTTGGTCTTTGTCAATATTGTGTTATTTACAATAGAAAAGTATTGAAGCCAACCGCTCATGCTTATACTAAGTTTAGGGTTTAGGGTTAGGCCCATGCTTTAAGGTTTACAGTTACATGGGTGTTCCCACTAAATTTGAATTTTTATTTTGGGGTTTTAAAATGGCCTACCCCTCACCCCATTTTTGAAGGTTGTGAATCTCGTGGTGTGATTATTTTTCCCTAATTGTTCACAATTTGGAAGATAAAGGGGGTATGAAAATTTCATGGAGGCCGAATAGATGAGGGATTTAGGTGTGTGTGTGTGTTTTTTTTGGTGGAATTTCAAGGTTTGGAGGTGATGTACCCCCTATTTTTTAGGGTTATGATGCTAGTGTTGTGTTTATTTTCACATAAAAGCATATAATTTGTAAAATATAAAGGTTTTAAAGTTTTGGGTTACGTGTGCGTTTCAACTAAATTTCATATTTTATTTTGGGAATTTAAGGTCACCTAACCCCCTGATTTTCAAGTGATATGACTTTGATGATGTATTTACATTTCTTTAATTGTTCACCATTTGAAAGATATAAGGGTTTGAAAAAAATTGGGGGGGGGGGGGGGAAGGGGGGGGAGTTAAATAGATGACTCAATTTAGGGTTTAAGATTACATGTGTGTCCTCATCAAATTTGAATTTTTATTTTGGGGTTTTGAATTGATCTACCCCCCCCCCCCCCCCCCCCCCCCCCATTTTCAAGTGTTTTAATTCTAATGATGTGTTTACATTTCCTTAATTATCCACCATTTGAAATATATAAAGGTTTGACAAGTTCAAAGAAGGCTAGACAAATGGGGGGGGTAAAAACTAGAAAATGAATTTATAATTTCAAGGTTTGGAGTTGACTTACCCCCCTTCTTCATTGTAGAGAGGAAATGAATAATTGTTTTAAAGTTTAAGCTTTAAGGTTATATGGGTGTTCTCACCAAATTTGAATTTTTTTTTTTGATTTTGAAATGACCTACCTCATTTTTTAGGGTTCTGATTTTCGTGGTGTGTTTATTTCCTTAATTGTTCACCATTTGGAAGATATAGGGCTTTGAAAATTTCAAGGGGGCAAAATAGATGAGGGGTTATGGTTTATTTTTATAGAATTTCAAGGTTTAGATGTGACATACCCCTTATTTTCGAGGGTTTTGATGTTGATAGTGAGTTTATTTTCACCTAAAAGTGTACGGTTTGCATGATATGGAGGTTTGAGGGTTTTGGGTTACATGTGTGTCTTGACCAAATTTCATGTTTTATTTTGGGATTTTGAAATTACCTACCCCCACATTTTCAAGTGTTTTGATCATGATGATGTGTTTATGTTCCTATAATTGTTCACCATTTGAAAGATATATGGGTTTGAAAATTTTAAAGCGGGGTTGGGGGTTAAGGTTCAAGGTTACATGTGTGCCCCCACCAAATTTGAGTTTTTTATTTTGAGATTTTGAGGTGTTGACCCCCCCCCCCCCATTTTTGAAATTTTGATTATCATGGTGGGTTCATTTTTCCTTAATTGTTCATAATTTGGAAGATATAAGGGGTATGAAAAATTTGGGGGGCCAAATAAATGAAGTGTTTAGGGCTATTTTTTATAGAATTTGAAAGTTTGGAAGTGACCTTTAAGGTTTAAGGTTTAGGTTTACATGTGTGTCCCCACCAAATCTGAGTTTTTATTTTGGGGTTTTGAGGTGACTTATTTTCCCATTTATGAGGGTTTTGATTCTTGTGGTGTGATTATATTTCCTCAATTGTTCACCATTTGCAAGATATAAGTGGTATGAATTTTAGGGGGGCAAATAGATGAAGGGTTTAAGGATTTTTTTTTAATGAATTTCAAGGTTTGGAGGTGAAGTACCCCACTATTTTGATGCTAGTGGTGTGTTTATTTTAACCTAAAAACATGTAGTTTGTAAAATATAAAGGTTTTAAGGTTTTGGGTTACATGTGTGTCTTAACCAAATTTCATATTTTATTTTGAGATTTTGAGGTGACATGCCTTCCCATTTTCAAGTGTTTTGATTTTAATGATGTGTTTACACTTCCTTAATTGTTCACCATTTGAAAGATATAGAGGTTTGAAAATTTCAAGGGGGCTGGACAAATGAGGGGAATAAAAGGGTTTAGGTTAATTTTTATAGAATTTGAAGGTTTGAAAGTGACCTACCCCCATTTTTCAAGGTTTTGATGTCAGTGATGTGTTTATTTTCACCTAAAAATGTATTGTTTATAAGATATAAAAATTGCCCAATGTTTACCCATTGTGCAAAAGGTGGCATTTGGGACAATTGTCAAGTGAGTGGGGAATGGAATTATGGCAATCCAAACTAGGATGTGGTCCAAAACATTTGAAACATTGATAACCATCTAGCAATAATGGACAATTTTGACTAGGGTGAGACACATTTTTATCACTACCATAAACACAACATAGGAGACAAGTGGGCTCATCAATAATAACAAATCGACAAAAATTCATCAAGGATGTATGATCCTCATTCATGAAAGAGGTGAGCACTATTGCCCACACCTAAGCATAGGTAATGGCAAAGGTGGTTGTAGTGACACCACTTGTGATTGTCATAAACAATTGTCACATGGTTGTCTGACTAGAATTAAACTCCACTGTTGGGATTGAGCATCGACAAGTAAATGAAGATTGTGCCATCGACGATTCTCCATGTCCATGTTCCAAACATTGGGTTTAGTAAAGGATGAATCAATGTGCATAGCTTCAACTCTTGATTTTGTATTAGAAATCACTCGGCTAATACCACGTTGACCGTCATGAACAACTAAGTTCGATCTCTTGGTGTAGAGTAACAAAAGATCTAAAAGTTCCATGAAGAATGACAAGCTTAACAGATGGATAGTTGTATCCACACCCAATGACCCCAATGGCCACCATAACACACATTTTGTTTGAAAGCCACGACTATAATTGTGTATTCTTAGTGTCTTCATCAAGACGGGCATGAAGATGTACAGACCTGACGCATGCCACATTATTGGCATTTGATGCCACTTACTCAACAAATTGTCGTGTTAAGCAATATACAATTGTCTTATCAGTCTCAAAAGATACAGTGCAATCATTTGATGAGTTGTTGATTGATTTCATTGTCCACATCAACCACTTCATCGACAACATACCCAATCAACGAGCACACTGTCAACATCCAGATGACAGAGAATGTTGTGGATGTCACAATCTTAAGATAAGTCTCTTGAAAATGGGGACAAAGAGGTTGTCAATGTGACAAGTTGGCATCCCACAACCCATAATGACAACATGTGTTGCATGACTAGTTTAAAATTTGACAAATGGCAAATGCACTTCATCTACAACAACAGAATGAAGTTTTTGCAAATGATTCAATGTATGTGACAATTCCACAAACCTTGGAGTTGTTGCACGTTCCATTAATATGAATAAGATGGATGGACGTTCATCAAGTGTAAATGTGTCCATGCCATAGGTTGCATATTGTAAGCTAGCTCGACTTACATCCGTTTCATGTCCGTTAACAAGGATAGTGAGAGGTACCACCACAATGATGGTCCGACTGGTGACCATTGGTGGGATATGAACATAGCTGATTTATCATGTCTAATGGGCATGACCACCAATAAATAAAGTATATTTTCCAATACTAATGTCACAACTAAACCTTGTTCCTTACATGTCCACTGTTCATGGCCTAATCGACAAAGAGCTACATTTGTT
The DNA here is from genome assembly GCA_963920785.1 of Sphagnum contortum. NCBI lineage: Eukaryota > Viridiplantae > Streptophyta > Sphagnopsida > Sphagnales > Sphagnaceae > Sphagnum > Sphagnum contortum. The sequence continues at coordinate 692,061 of OY987295.1, read as the reverse complement.
GAGTGTCCATGAATCTATGACCATTTTAACAATAGCATAATGTCATGTAGATGTGGCTGAAGAATGCCCTAATGTCTCATTAATGGGAAATTTCGTGTAGTAACTTTGTTTGATGGCATTGCCAAAACAAGCAACAAGATGACAATCTACAACCCCTGGATCAAGATTTGCATATTCAAGGAATGCAATGGCCACCAAACGATATACATCTTGGCCATCCATGGCTACATCTCGTTGAATGCCCCAAATGTTCATGTATTGTTTAGCAACATCGATATTTCCATGCAAACCAACAATGAATGATTGCATTGGCCTCATAAGCAACATATATTTAATGAATAGTAAGTAATTATGGAGGTAGGAAATGAGGTATGGATTTGAACGGCAGCCTTGTGTTGGTGCCCTTGTGGTATCTCTGGAAAGTCATAATGGTGCCAGCTAAGCAATAGAATGTCCTATCAAAATGCTCCGTGTTGTGAATGAAATAGTTTTTATTTTGTTCACCACAAGGACAACCACCAATAATGAAATGCACGAGTAGAAATAACAATGCATGTATATGATTAACTCCTCATGCCCACATTGCTAAGGCATTTTGATTCCATATATTGGATTGATCATTGTTTGTGCCTTTGATAAAAAGACTTCAAGTATGCCAATCGCTAAAAAGGTGGATAGCAAGATCTTGTCCATGATGATGAAATTCATTACAAGTATCCAATAAAAATATCCAATGTTGTATTCATTCACCATGTCAGCAATGTTGCTTTCAACTATCACCTTACTAATCCAAGTTATTTGGAGACCTAGTAGCAATTGGTTGATGATGACTTTATTTACGTCACTTAACAACTTGCCAACCAGGTTTTGTAATGTTGGGATGTTTAGGTCATCACCCAACACTATGCATGTAAGACGCATGGTTTCCCATCATCTATTGAATGGTGTGTCCTTAGCATTGTCAGGTATATGGATGGCTATCTTTCGAGCACAAGTGAAAGTTCAACCTAGACATGGAAAATGGAGCACATAAATAATGCATCTTCATAGATTGAGGATTACGAGATCGCCCATGAATATTTTTCATTCTGGGGTGACGTAGGGATCATACCATTCAAACATTTTCATATTTTTCTTAGAGGTTCAAAGTAAGCAACAATTAATATTCCTTATCTAGAGGTCCAATGGGGAAAGGAGGCCAAGAATAATAATAAACCATTCATTAACTTCACACCAAGGGATGGTTGGGTGATCAGGTTATCACATTGGACACACAAGCTACATGAGGATTGAACATCTCCACCAATATTGGAGAATGGTTATGGGACCTGTGACATGTCAAACATGTTCAAAGGCAAGGTTGGTTGATGAAGGGTTCACCTTTAAATTGTTCACAATCATGAACTTCATTATTAGACTTTTGTTAAACAACTGGACATGTCGGCAATCGACAAATGTGTAACAACACCATGTGGATATGAACTAGATCTTCATCATCTTTGTTTGCATCTTGTCAACCTTGGATATAAAAAATGAGATTATCCAATGCATTTTTTAGATCCAAATGCAAATTACCAATAACATTGACAAATGGCTTATCATCCACTCGGTTGTTATCTCTTGATTGGACCATTGTAATGAGAAGCTTGTTCATCAACATACAAACTTACTTATTGTGGATGGCATCCAAAGCTAGTTGAGCCCAAGATCTAACCAATTGCCTTAGATGATATGGCACGTGACCATTCATGGTATGTGCATTTGCCAAATATGCTCAAACTAGCAAGGGCAAGCGATCCAAATTGAATTCCCCATTGATCAAGGTTCAAGAGCATGTTTGTTTACTTTACATAGTCTAGTGCGTACATGTTGGAATGATGCGATTGATAGCTAACTTGTCGCACCCCTACTTTGGCCAAGTGTGGGGGTGAACCCAACACTTGGAAAAGTTGGGAGTTGGAGTCCTCTGGGACTCCCGAATGTTTAGAGCTCGACAGCAAGGGGAAAAACACCTTGCACTAGGGTGTTCTTGGTGTTATTAAAAAGGTCTTGAAACGTAGATACCGAAAATGGCCTCGCATTGGCAATTTGGACACTTACAACTCAAGTTATGGGCAAAAGAAGGGCCGGGAGTCAAACTGGCAGTTTGACTCCCGACCACTAAAAGTAGGGAATCGACCTCTTTCTGATGTCCGATTCGGGAGTGCGACATGGCGTTGAAAAGAACTCGACGAGGGTTACAACTTTGGTTTAGACCTCGTTGCGATCCAACTCTGTAGTCGGGAGTTATGGCCGTTCAAAGTTCCAGGAGTCCCGCCAGGACAATTTCGGGACTCCATTTCGGGAGTCTCGGGAATTTGTGCCATTCGGATGTAGTCTCCGCGGCCAACCGCAGAGAATACTATAGGGAGTAAGGTGGTGGCTTACTCCCCAAGTCCGGGCCGTGGTGAGTCTTGTGGTCCAAGTGCCCGTGGCAAGTCCCAACACCAAAGGGTGTCCCGAATGCTAAACTAACCTCCCGTGGTTGGTTTTTGGATGCAGATTCAAGCTTGATGATCTAGTCCCTCTTCCTAGTCTAATCCCTGGGCTTCCAACTCGACCCTCTACCCCTTTCTAGAGTTGGAAGCCGGGAGTGTGCCTTTTGGTCCCAACTTCCACAACTTGACATTTGGTGAACCCTCAAGTGGGTTCACCCCGGGACCAAGGAGTGCGTCATAACTTGTGCCAATGAAACATTCTAAGCCATGGAATCAATCCACAAATTGATGGTTGTTCACCTTAATTGTTTTTCCATTTTCTTTCACAACTTTTTGAAGATGTAATGTGTAGCCCATTCCCCTAGGTTTGTTTAATTTTTTCTTTTCATAAATTTTTTTTCCATTAACTCTCATTTCATGTTTTTTTTTTTTTTCCCCTCTATGCCCATGGTTTTATGTTTAACTCTTTGTTTTGATTTTTATTTTGTAAAATTGCGGAATCATTTTTTTCTTCATCTTTATTTAATTTAATTTATAGACATTTTATGAACCATTTGACCTTTGTTTTTTTCTTTCCCATGCATTCTTTGACAACTATTTTAACATAAATACTTGTTGGTTCATTTTTGGTCACAATTCATAAAGGTGGAGGTGTTGAAATATTATTTTTTCCCCATAGATTGTGAAGGGGCAATGATTTTTTTTTCCCTTTTTTTCCTTAAGGGGGTATTTCTAAGCTGTAAGTTCTTTTTGTTTTGTTTTGCAAATCTTCCAAAGGAGGGTGGTTTTTTTTGTGGTCACGAAATCATAGGCTACCCCACTTTGGATCTTTTTTTTTCTTGTTTGTATTTTTGGCTTTCCTTCTTTTATTTTTGATTTTTTCATTTTAATTTCGTTTTCCTTCCATTTTATTTTTGTTCAGTTGTTTTCTTTTCTTTCTTATTTTTATCCTCCCCTCTTTTCCCTTAATCATCTTTTCTTTTTCCTTCTTATTATTATTTTTTTCTAATTTTTTCTTTTTCTTACTCGGTGTTTCTTTTTTTTTTCTTGCCGTAATTTTTCTTTTTGCCTTTTTTTTTGTTTTTTTAATTTTCACGTTTTACCCTCCATTCTAGCATCAAGCCACCATGCTAATTACCATTGAACACAATGAGGTATTGTGTTATGTTGATAAACATGTTAAATATGGTTTGTGTCTTTTGTGAACCACACCGTTCAGTTTTAGATGATTAGGTTTACTTGATTTAGACGACCTCCTCCTAAAGGTTTACAAATAAAAGGGAGCTTATAAAAGATTACAATGCGTTTCTTATCTTGTTGCCACTTATTATTAAACCCTTCTTTGAATGCTAACCAATGATGCTATATCAAAACAATAAAAATAAAAATCAATACTACTAATGTAAAGTATAAAATCATGTAGAATAAAAAAAATCACATTAAATGTTTTCCAATATATATAATATCTAACATTTATATTGAATACAATATATCCTCATTTAAAATTTTTAAAATGTCATTTGAATTTTCCATCATTACATTTGTATCCTTATTTTGAATTACACCAAAATTCATCATATTAAAACTAGTATTGTTCTTGACAAAATAATGTTATGTTTTCTTGATTTTGTTAGTTTTTATCAAATTTATATGATTATATAAACCTTCAAATATTTTTAATTTTCAAATAATGCAAATTTGTACTTTGTTGGGGAAGGAATTTTTTTTGTGGAACCATGACGCACTCCCAAGTTCCTTATTAGACCCAAGTTGGGTGCAAGTCAGTCAAACAGCGGAATTGTTTGGAACTTAGGGCACGCTCCCAACTCTCTGCACTAAAAGGGGTAGAGGGGCGTGCTAAAGCTCTGAGATGGGACTAGGAAGAGGGACAAGCTGTAGTTACTTACTCGAACCTGCATCAAACCAACCAACAAGTTGGTTAGTTCACTTTCTGGAGCACCTTTAGTGCTAGGACAAGCCACGGGCGACCTTAGACTCACAAAATTCACCACCGCCCAGATTCGGAGGAAGCCATCACCTTTCCCCATATAGTATTCTCTATTTTTGTACGCATGACCTACATCCAAATGGCTTTTTGTCCCGAGACTCCCAACGGGGAGTCTCGAAATTGTCCCGGTTTGGACTCTCAGGACTTTGCAACCTCATAACTATTTGTTCAAACCTCGGATTGGGATGAGGTCTAAAGCAAACTTATAGTTCTCCTAGAGGGATTTCCAATGGTGTGTTGCATTCCACCTACACACTCTGGGGTTGGGTCGATTCCCAACTTTTAGTGGTCGAGAGTCAAATTACCAGTTTGACTCTCGGCCCTTCTTTTTGCCATAGCTTATGTTACAAATGTCCGAATGGCTCATGCGAGGCCACTTTCAACATTTACACTTTAATAGATTTTCAATGACATAAAGAATGCTTCAAGGCAAGGTGTTTTGACCCCTGCAATCAAATTCTGAAGTTGTGGTAGTCCCCAAGGACTCCCAAGTCCCCATTTCGGGTTTAGGGTTTAGTGTCATCCTCACACTCTTCCAAAAGTGGGGTTGCAACAAACCATTACAACAAGATCCTTTTGCCAAGTCCTATTTCCCTTAGAAATGAAACAAAATTCATGTTTGATTCTATTTGTTTGATTAATAAGGATTTTTATATATTAGTATTTGTTATAAAATTTGATAAAATTTATAAATTGACAATTGAAAAGTATAATGTATTATCTTACCCCCACTTGGCAGGTGGATGTGGTACAGGTGCCATCTCGATGCAAAGAAAAATTTGAATAAAAAAAAAATTTAAACCTTTTTCTCACATTTCCAAGGTGACACTTCAATTGTTTTTTGTGTAAAATAATTCAGATATTAAAGTGTTTCCATAACTCCAAAGTTCTTTCCAACATGGGGTTCTCGTCATGAACGGGATTAGATAGGCAACCTCTCTTACCATGGATGGATGTATGGATGGATGGATGTTCGTGAGAGTTGGTTCAATGTGGGAGTGGACGAATAGCCTTTGGAAGGATGATCTTTCTTGTTGGTGCATGATCCAGAATTGGGCAAATTGGATGAATGGTCTTTGGAAGGATGAACATGAGTGGTTATGTTCATTGCTAAAGTGGTATGTATGACCATGGAGGTCAATGCATGATGGATGATGGGCAACTATGAGTTTGGTCGGTGGTAGAATTAGAGAAAGCAAGGTGTGAGTTAGGGTTTGGTGAATTGCACATTTGGTGTTGTGGTGCCAGGGGTTTTTTGTAAGAAGCTCAACCGAGCAAGTAGTCCCACAAATTCGTTTCCTTGATAGTCAAGGACTAAGATGTTATAAACATCTCCTTTTGTGCATGTCTTTTTTATTATTGTCATGTTGCGTTAGGTTCTTTGAGAGAGGAGGTCACATGATACAAATCAGATCTAAAAAAGTTGAGCTCTAAGGTCTTGGTGTAGGCAATAATATTCAAGCCCAGTTCTAGCATATAGTTCAACAATGTGTTGGTGTTATTATTGCCAAATAGCTTGTGAGTTCACTTGCTAATGTTCTTACACCCAACATGGGTGCCTTTATTTTAATACCCTTTTGCATAATCCTGCATTCTGACCAAAAATCAAAACTTTAGGTGCCACATAAACGTCAATTACTAGTGCACATATGGTGTTGCACTCTTTGATTTGTAATTAGTCCAATTACCTAGAAGCAAACAAGTTGCCCATGTTTGTAGCCATGACAACTTCCCTTTCTAGCAACTCTAAGACTTGATCACGTGGACCTTCATTATGTTTGTTTTGAGCAACTATACATGATTCAACTTTCAAAATAGGCACTCAATAATTGTTCTCATTAGATGATTCCTCGTGTAATCAAGCTTGTTGCTACTTATGATTTTAATTATGATGTTATCTCTTAGAATTCAGATTTGGAGCAAATGATCAACATTGAGGTCAATGTGGTGGTGACAATGGTGTTTGGACAAATCTATACAATGTCATGTGGCAAGCAATCAAAAGGGTGAAAGACTTCTTTGCTTAACATGTAAGCAAGTAAGTCTTTGTAGCATAATGGGAGCTTCATTTGTTTCTTAATTAAAATTTTCCACAATTGGTGGTAGTTTGTAACTAGTGATGGTGTCCTTTCTAATGAACATTTGTGATGTCTTGTGAAGTCCAATGATGGCTTTGGCAAGACACAAACATAAATCGACGCTGCTTATACATGCCTCCAACCTCTTGTTTTTGTTGACCATGTATCTTTTCCACATATCCTTGTTAACTGTGAAAGCAATTTATACTTTCCAATGATTTTTGCCCAAATGTAAAGTTTGGGGTATTCACTTTGATAAAAGTTCAATCTTGTTCCTCGCTAATTATTTGATGCATGTTTATTAGAGCTTTAGTTTTTGAACTTTGGCATTGCTTTTCACACCAGATACTATAACTCTTTGCGATCAATATGAAAAACAAAAGTTGGACACAAGCTGGTCATCTTCCCCCACATCTAGGTGCCACTTTGGCTTGGTTTCAATGAAGCAAATTGTCTTAATACATTTGATTCGGAGGTTTTGTCACTTGATCCTCTTTTTGTAAGTAAACACATTCAAATGGTAGAATGAATGCTTGTATTGCGCATGTTAATGTCTTTCAAATTTTGTGATGTAGTTAATCTTTTGGATTTTTGAAGGAAACAAGGATTTATCCCATCATTGATTATTTGTCACTTTTCATGCAATGAAACTTACCATTGCTTAAGGTTCTATTAAAAGTGATGGCAAGTATTGTCTTCCCTCAATAGTGCACAACTGGATTGACAAAAGTTTTTTCTCAATGTAATTATAAATAAAGTAAGATATTTTGTGGATAATCTTTAGGGTACATTGTCTCACTTCCACCTAGAGGAAAGAAACATGTGGTGGTTCTTCAAGAGCTACAAGTGATTGCCCATGATAAGCAACATAGTGATTGCCCATTGCATTTATGTTTTGACTTGTAGTGATGTTGATCTTGTGATACATGGATCATGTGGAAGAAAGGGTGTTTTGCATTTCTAGTTCATAGGAATGCCAATAGACAAAATCTTGGCCATGCATGTAAAGATGGATTGATGGTTAGGTGTTACACATTAACCTCAAATCTTCCCACTCTATTATTATTTTTTATTATCCAAATTGCATGTGATTACATATCTAATGGGAGTTGTCATGACAGGTCAATTTCAATATTGCAGCTTCACATAACATGACAAGTGGTGGGGGCATGAGACCTAATGACATACTCACGACCTCTAATGGGAAGATAATCAAGGTTTATGTTGAGTGTTAGACACTTCCATGTGAAAGTTGTGAAAGTGCAATTTTTTTTTAGTCCCTTATAGATATTCCATTGCCATTAACACGTTATACTCATTAGGTTGTGGCGGTGATGCCACTTTTTAGAGGTTATTGATGCTCAATGTAGACTTGCGCTTGGAGCTCTTGTCTATGCTAGCTAGCCCATAGTTCTCAAAGTCTATCCCTTTTACTTCCTAGTCATCCATGAATCCTCCTTCTCCTCTTGCCTAATTTGGTTCAATTTCTTTTACTCATTTCAACCCATTGTGTTTTTTTGTGATATAAAGGGATTTGTTATTTAGGGCTGGAAATTTTCTCTTACTTAGAATTAACATCATTGTTTATAAAACAAAGGAGAGTTCCATAACAATTTTCCTTTTGGAATAATCTTTTGATGTTATTGTGGATCGACACCTCTCAAGGAGCAGTTGACCTTCAAGAGGTGTCCACCCTTAATGTAAAAAACACAGCGCCGTGCAACCTTCTTGGTTTTTTCACAACTAACATTCTTGTTTATGAAACAAGGAGAATTTCATAGTGGTTTAGGGTTTAGGGTAATATTTTAATGGGTTTTTAAATTGTGGGTCGACAATTCTTGAGGAATTGTATGGCCTTATGGACCTTTTGATCAATTTTGATCAAAATGTGTGCGAGTTAATTGACCTTCAAGAGGTGTCCACCTTCAATGCATAGAAATACATTGCCATATAACCTTATTGGTTTTTTCACAATTAACATTATTGTTTATAAAAAAGAAATGAGAGTTCCAAAACAATTTTCCTTTTGCAATAATCTTTTAATGGTTTTTTTAAAAAAATCGATTAATAACTTTTAATGAGTTGTATGGCCTTACATGCCTTTTGATTGATCCTAATAATGGTCTATACAAGTCAATTGACATTCATCAGGTGTCCACCTTCAATCAAACAAAGTGGGTGAAGGAATCGGGATAGGTTCACTATAACCAAACATGAATTGATGACAACATTTTCCAATGGATGAATGCGTCGTATGGATTTTACAATAGTAGTTTGCATTCAAATCTCTAATGTTGTTCATGTATCTATGATGAACCTAAATCCTAAAGCTATATAACCTTTTTTAGGACCTTCGAATTCTCCCATCTTCAACACAACATTTCTGCATGGCAAGGGGTGAGTTAAGGTGCCATGTGGGATGAACACCTTACTAATCTCCATGTTGCATTCTTTAGAAAGTAACCACACAAATCATAATGTCGTTATCTTTTGGGTGTGCATCTTTGACTATACCATTCGACTTCCGTTGGTGATTGATTGATTTCTCCATAACACCTTTTTGTGGGCTTTTCTCAACCATGTGGCACATATACCTTTTTGCACAATGATGGTCACTAGAGGCTACTCCCATTATGTTGTTGTGTGGCCATTGCTAACAACGGCTATAATCTACTGGATTGTTTATAGTGCATTAAACATCTTTGGTAGAGGTTATTAGAAATCCTTTTTTTTTAGGTGTTGTTAGAATCCCAATTAGAACTTAAAGGGTTTCATTTCACACTTCCACTGATGTGATTTGAAGTGGTGACTCAAAGAGAAAGTCCAGTTGAGGACCAAGCCTTTTGACGCATTTGAATTTTGTAATCGTCTTGTTATGGTTGTCTCTAAAAATAGATGTCTCCTCTACATACAGTAAAGAGAGAGAGCGTTTTCCACATTACAAAAATGAAAAAAATATTATCAAATTAATTTTTCATTACAACATTTTATAACTATAACCAAGTCCTTAAGAAGTATCATAAAATTAAATAACAAAACCAATGTCCATCTGCTAATTGCCAATAGAGTTACAACCTTAGCTTTACCCTAAAATTGCATAACTCCCATTTTTTAGGGATTATTCATACCAATCAATTGTGTACATATTGAAGTTCACAACTTCAAAATGAATGTCACTTGAAAATTTTGTTCTTCACTTATAAAAACTATGTTAATTAAAATCACACTTAGGTTGCAAACAAATGGATTATGTTGTTCCTTAAACCAGTCCACTTTAGCATGCATTAATTTGGTCCTCCCGTCATTTCAAGTTGATCGTAATTGATGCATGTACAGTCAAAACCAAGTTTTTAAAACATATAATAAGTTTTCCAAATACATTAATGTTGTACCCATTTGTGCAAACATTCAAAAAATCATTTATGATATATATTAGGTATAAACCTACAATATGGTGGCAAGTAAAATAAATATAAAAACTGGTACTAATGTTGGGTACTACTCCACCAACATTTAAAGTATCCTATCATTGATGTTTAGTTTCTTTCATCTTTTCTTGCGCATGCCTCCCATTGTGAAAGATTTGTAAAAAAATCATTTTCCACATTTTCCACATTTTCTCTCTTTGAAACGAAACTTGAGTTATAAAAATGTTTTGTGTCAAATCATGTGTTTTGATTACATGTAAGATATGACCACCTATTATGTTTTGCATGCATGGATATTTGTGTGTTAATACACAAACTCAAGTATTCTTTGAACTGTTTTTTCAAATATCTTTAGATTGATTTAATGAAGAACACGAACAACATTGGTAAGTGTGTATGTAAGACAAAACCAACTCTAGTGTGCGAACTCCATTAAGGATTAATTCAATTGAACAAGAAACTAGTGCAATAGTGCAATTTGGAAACATTTTATGACTTCAAGTTATCAAATGTATCAATCGACATTGTGTGGTATATATATCTTATGTGACTAAACTTGCAAGGTACAAATACAATAAACAATATATTTTACTTTAATTTTATGAAATACATAAATGATAATAAGTGCATACCATGGTCCATCATCCATCGTCTTTAGGTTTGGTTTGTGAAGAGGAAGCACATTTTATTAGCACAATATACATAGTATAAGGTGCTTTATAAATAAAATCTTATTAATTATATGGCAAGGCATGGATTTTAAATGTTTTATACAAAATACATGACAAGGCATCTAAGGTTGCCCTCTTCCTAATTAGAGCAACAACTATACTTTTGTTTTTGTTATCATGTATTCCCTTTTTTTCTGTCTATTTTAGTATCGCCCCTTATGGGAAACCAAACTAATAGGAGCTAATTTTGGTGTAATGAATCTTTGGTTTTGTTCGTAAATTTCATAAACTAAGTTCATGTTGAAAGTATATGTTGTATGTATGTGAAGCCCTTTCTAATATGTTAATTTAACATGTAGTAAAAATTGAAAGGTAATCAATAAATATATAATATCTTTCCAACACATTTTACAGCCCATGACCAATGTTTTTCAAGATAATGAAATGTTGTGAGAACATTGTTTAAGCATTGTTGTTAAGCACTACTTTAGGACTTTTTATCCAATCCTATGTTATCACATAATCTCTTAAGAACTAGTCATAATGACTCAAGACATTGCCATTGGCTCTTATTAGCCTGTTTTTACCCCTCTTCATTCATGAAGTTTTGTATTGTATTATATATGTTGCATTTATGTTGGGATGTTGCTAAAGAATTATAAAGATGAACACCACAATATAATGGAATGTTGAAAAATAAAAGGGTCATGATCTATGTTGTGGTTTTCGAAGCGAACATTAATTCTTCCAACTTGTACCACAAAGGCACTCACAATATTATGATTTTCATAAAATAATTAATTGGGGGGGGGGGGGAGTGTGTGTGTGCTAAACCTTTAGTAAATAACTAACCATCGAATAATGTTGTGAAGCTTTTAGATTTGAAATGGGCCAACTAGGTTTATAAAACTTTGTGTTCCTATTTACATTGTTTAAACTTGTCATAACTTATGAGTCAATATTAAAACTACTCAATGGAAAATTTCTCCAACAGGAAGTATTCATAATGTGCCTTTATATTCATATCTTGTTGATCTCCATAGTTTTTAATTAAAAACCCTATTTGTACAAATATAAGGGTTATATTCATTGGAAAAAATATGAATGAATGAATCTTGAAATTTGACTCCCAACCCTTCTTTTGGCCATAACTTGCGTTAAAACTGTCCAAATGGGTCGTACAAGCCCAATTTAGACATCTAAGTTCCAAGAGTTTTCCAATGATATAAAAAACTATTCAATCTATAGGTTTTGACCTTTACAATTGCTCTATGAAGATTTGGGAGTCCATCGGGACTCCAACTCCCAAAATGGGAGCTCACTTGGGAATGTGAGTGTTCATTCCCTCACATTCTCCTACATTCCCGAGAGCATGAGATGTGACTTTCAAGCTTCCCTTTTAGCCCGTACCCTTGCAAGCCCTTGCCTTGGTTGCGAACCTAAGGCTAGGGTTGCGCCAACACACCTAGTCCAACTTAAGGTAGTGTGATGCCAAAATGCTGAAGAAATGTAACAATCACACTGCATGTAACTAGTACTGCAACCATGGTTCTACACCACTTCAAACCACACATGCCATCAAATGTAGAGGTAGTAGGCAGTTTGCCAATTATTCCACATCCACCTACACCACATCCAACACACGAGCATCATCACCTCATTGCTAACTTTGTGAAGTTTTGTATTGTTTGTCTCATCACATTTTCACAATTTGGGAAATTAGTAAAAGAAATAATCAATTCATTAAATAAACAAATGTGGTGATATAAAACATCATGTAATAAGATGAGCCACACATGTAAAAGGAACTGGAAGCTCTACAATGGTTTCCTCTTTGGAGATATTGATTTCCCTTATAAGAATTGTGGTAACTCTTCATGTGAGGATTATTTGCACACCTTCACCATCAAGATATGCACTCACATAAAGCTCGGTCGGAAGTGGAACTACTATGTAGTTGTAGTCTAACAAGTAAGTGGTTCAAAGTACGTAATGAATTCACTAATGATTTAACGCATTGTGTCCAAGTTGAAGATACAAAGATAAGATGAGAGAATCATAACTTACCATGATGGGATATGAAGGAGGCATATGTGGGTGTTCAATTCCATGTCACGCTTGATGGTTGAAACCTTCCGTTTCATTTGTCATGACATCTACAACAACCTTTTAATCTACATGCATTGAATTTTGGAAAGCTAATAATAAAGAACACATGTTACAACATCTCACAAGTTTTTATTTTATTTCAATTCTTTGATTAAGAGTTAAGCCTTGAAACTAGGAACCACTTGCCTAGATTGAGGAAACAAAAACAACCAATTCGACCCCCTCTATTTATAACCAGTGCAGCTCCCTCACAAGAAGTCCGATCGAGATAAAATTTGAGGAGGAGTTTCTACACCTTCTAAACTAAGACTAATCTAATTTTGACGCAAATCCAATGGTGGATTTGAGAGAAAAAATTAATCAACCAAAAGTCCAGAGGCTTCACCATGGAAATCCTTTCATGAAACCCTCTTCAACACCCTCTACTTCCAACACCTGCAACTCCCTCATACAAAGTCTGATCGAGCTGAATTTTGCGAAGGGTCTTTTGCACCTTCCAAACTAAGACTGATCTAATTTTGACGCAAATCCAACGGTGGATTTAAGAGAAACAATTAATCAACCAAAAGTCCAGAGGCTTCACCATGGAAATCCTTTTATGAAACCCTCTTCAACACCCTCTACTTCCAACACCTGCAACTCCCTCATACAAAGTCCGATCGAGCTGAATTTTGGGGAGGATCTTTTACACCTTCCAAACTAAGACTGATCTAATTTTGACGCAAATCCAATGGTGGATTTGAGAGAAACAGTTAATCAACCAAAAGTCCAAAGGCTTCACAACAAATACTTGCTACACAAGTTCTTTTCATGCCAAATTGTTACACACACTCTTTTTATACTTGATTCTTGCACACAATTCCTCCATGCTTGATTCTTGCACACATAAAAATTAACAACCAATCTTCCTCACACTCCTCCTCCTCCTCCTTTTTGCTTTTCCACATACACACAATGCCCTCTTCCTTGGTGAGCCTCCATGACCCCTTGAGCTTGTTCCCCTTGTCCAATGGAAGCCTCGAAATCCCTTGCACCAATCAATGGCCTCCTCATCCTTCAAAGGGCCAATGAGAATTTGGAAATGAATTGCCATCCAATTAAGTTTAGGATGAAAATCCTTGGGCCCAATGAAACATAAGAAATATTTCATCCTCCAATCAAAGAGTGTGATAATCCCCATGACCAATGGGATTGGAGGATTCACCCTTCCCTTTATCTTGGATATCTTGATGAGGTCTCTTGAGCTTGATCCTTATCTTTTCCGTCCGTTGACCTTCACATCCCCTTTTTCCATCCTAATTACTTCAAGTAACTAACTACTAGAATCATTATCAATAGTAACAAGGAAAAAATCCTTGAGTTCTTACTTGACTAATTCTATGTTTCAAGTAACATTTTCGTGTACCATTTACTCCTTTGATATTTCCTACCTATTTATTTTATTATGCACTAATTAACTATGTAATACATAGTAAATTAGACTTACAATTTGCATCACAAAAAACTCTCACATACTTCTAGATCCATCGTCGAAATTAGGGTTTGACGAAACCTTTAGATCTAGGATGTTCGAATTTTCATGAGGTTCCGCCGTCATTTCCACACCTTCGCCTACCCTAATTTGTTAAATAAAAAGCCTTGACCCTTCCGAATGCAAGTATCGCATTATTTTTCGTACCTTCTTGGTTTTGTTGATGCAGGTGAGCACGAGTCATGGCAGATGATGTCGCTACGCCTTCAAATTCTCCGGTCGCACTCGTACAACAAGAAGAGCTTGACTTGGATGTTTCTCAACGGTCGCGTGAAGAAGAACCGCCCAGGAGAGTGGTGCGCACTCAAGTTGCTCGTTTAGTATGGGATCGTCGACTGTCTCTTAACCCACACGCCTTAGCAATTTACCTAGAGTTTGTTCCTGCTCGTGGAGCCGCGCTAGAAAGGTTTGAAGAGTGCCAGTGCGAAGATGATGATGTCCGTCTCCATTGTTGAACGTGAGTTCCCGGTGACGGCCATTATCGTCGGCTACGAGGCCCGATCAACCCACTTCCCCTGGAGCATCGAGCCGAGTACCTCGCTCGCACCATTCGTCGCATCCTAGAATTTTTACAACTATGATCTATCCTTTTAGTCAGTTTTTCAGTTGTAATTCACTTGGGGCTACTCAGGCGGAACTGTTGCTACTTAAGTTGATTTTGATTCTATTTCAAAGTCTGGTAGAAGTGAAACTAAATAAAGATGTATTAGGACTACATCCTAAAAATCCTACAAGTACATCACTAGTGCTTGAAGATCATTCTACAGACTAACTCAACCTTGTCATGCGAAATATTGTTAATTATGGGCTTGTATTCTTTATATATCAATAAATCACATCTAATTCTACATCCCTTTCCCTTTCTCTACAAACTAAAAAGGATAATGTACCTTAAAAGGTTTACTAGGTCCTAACTAATTAAACGTTACACCCACTGAAATAAAGAATTACTCTATACCTAGAAATATCACAAAACTAATTCAACTTTTTAATAATCACTATTTGAAGGTTTATAAACATTCAAATCATTAGTATTAAGGAAATTTAAGGAACTAAAGCTTAACTAATTGTTGAGCTATAATCCATGGCTCACACCTCACTAAACATGTAGCTAGTAGTTAATGAGTGCACTAAATCAGAATCCAAAAACTCTTGAAGTGTGCATTAAACCTATAGGCTGGTAGCTTAGTGTAAGAAAATCATCAACACTAGGTTGGAAACCAAATGACTTCGTGTAATTTAATGACAACAAGAAGCATGACTATATAATAATCTCCTACATTTTGTGACCATAGGAACAACCCATATCATAATTTAGCATAATGTTTATGCTGAGCAAAAATTTGACAGCTCTCATGAAAATTCCTCCCTTGCCTAAATGGAAATTTTTGCAAGAGTTTCATAAACGAAATTTTGAATCATTAATCCACAAGCAAAAAAAAGACACATGCATGATCACCTAATATTTTCCAAAAGCATATATGAGATGTTGCAAAAGGAACTCCAAATGTGGCACTAACTTTTCCATTGCCTCCTGTGATTCAACATGCAATATCCAAAAACCACTGCCATTTTGATGAAACCCATTTGCTTAACTCATATCACCAAGGCATACAAAATTATAACGTGTCCTTCAACATTAGTCAACTTCCCTTGGGAGAGAAGTATTAACATTGGACATTGGCAGATGTAGATTGACCCCGCCCCCCATGGTGACTATGACTTTCTATGAAGAGTGTTACAATTGCCCTAAAGGTCTCTCTCAGTAAAAAAAAATCTTGACCCATAAGCATTACACATGACAGCATCACATATTTCATAGGCACAAATGGCAATAAAATTCAAATTAGAAAGTGAACAAAACGAGGTTATCACCTATTCAAAGGTTGCAAATGTAGAACGTGTAGCTTCCTGTACACATTTGTTATTATTAAGAATACACCCAAGCAAACCTATCAACATTGTATCGAATTGGATTTGTCCCTTCATTGCTTGTGTTATCGCCTATAAGCAAAAGGAAGAATAAAAGAATAACTTGTCACTAAATCACCTAGAAACAAAATGATGGGATTGGATGACTTAATGGCCAAAAAGAATTTGCAAGTGGCAAACATCCCACCTACAAATTGGCAAAGCTATCGTTGTTGTTGTTGTTATAGAGGTGTTGGTGATGGTTTAAGAAATTGAAGGCAAATTCAACAACAACAGTAGGGCTATTACATTAGTTGAACTGATTTTCTACTAGAATTCGTTCAATGTAAAAGGGAATTTCCATACCCATCAACTTTACCAAAACGATATCATCTACATTGGACTTAAGATGGTAAAGATTTTTCTCTTGATAGTACTGCTCAACCCAGATGTTGTTGCCATCATCATTTGCCAGTGCAAAAGTGGCGGATTCAAGGTTATCAACTATGATGCACCCCAAATTCCTTGATGGACTCAACTGCGAGTCCAAGGGTGAAAACATCAAAAGGAAAAGGAGTTAGAGCACGCTCCCTGGCTTATAGCATTTCAAGGGTAGAAGGGTGTGTTAGAGCTCCGAAATGGGATTAGGACGAATGACAAGTGGGTGAATTATTCACACAAACTTACACAAACCAAACAACAAGTTAGTTAATGCATAGTGGGAGCACCTTTTGTGCATAGACAAGCCACGGGCAAACAAGGACTCACAAAACTCACCATGGCCCAGACTTGGGGGAAGCCACCACCTTCCCCTTATAGTATTTTATGTGCCTGGCCATGGGGCTATGAGGCGATTTCCTGTCCTTCTACTTTCGGTTCTATGAGGTGGCTAACACGCTCCTAAGTCCCTTGTTAGACCCACTTGAGGGTCTAAGTATGTTGAGTTGCGGAAAGTTGGGACATTGAGGGTCACTCTCGACTTCCAACACTAAAAGGGGGTAGAGGGGCGTGCTAGAAGTCTCGGGATTAGACCTTGGGTGTTGGGACAAACCACGGGCACTTTGACACACTTGACTCACCACGACCCGGACTCGAGGGAAGCCACCACCTTCCCCCATATAGTATATTCTGTAGCTCTCCGCGGAGGCTACATCCAAATGGCTCTTTTTCCCGGGACTCCCAAGGAGCAGTTCCGAAATTGTCTCGGGTTGGAGTCCCAGGGTCTTGGGAGCTCCTATCTCCTGACTGCAACATCCAATTGGAGCGAGATCTAAACCAAAGTTGTAGTTCTCCTCCAGAGCTTTCCAACACCATGTTGCACTCTTTCTGCAGATGTCGGGAAAAGGTTGATTCTCGACTTTTAGTGGTCGAGAGTCAAACTGTCAATTTGACTCCCGGCCCTTCTTTTGCCCATAACTTGGCTAAAGATGTCCAAATGGCTCATGTGAGGCCATTTTAGACATGTACACTTCAAGACCTTTTCAATGACACCCAAAAAATTCAAATGCAAGGATATTTGACCCTTGCAATTGAGCTCTGAGTTTTCAGGAGTCTTGGAGGACTTGAACTTCCCACTTTTGGGAGTGTGAGTTTCATCCTCACACTTAGGCCAAAGTGGGGTTGCGACAGTGACTATACTTGAAAATACATATGTTACCAGTGAAGGAAAAAATATAGGTGTATTTTTAGATTTAAGTTGCATTTATAGTTGAAACCAAATAACTTGCCTCCTATGCATCATTTATGATTTAGAATTGATAGATTTACCTTCCAAGCTCAAACACTCCAAATCCTAGAATTTTATGTTAAATCATCATTCATTCAAACCAACTTTTAACGATTCAACACCATGTTCGACTTGGTAGCAGACCACTAATCACTTAAAATATTATTCCTATCACATACCTTATTCAAATATAACTTTCCTTAGCTCATTAAAAAGTTAATTACAAGCCGCATCTACCTACCAAATTGTAGGTTCTACACTTAAACTAGTAAGAAGTTATGCTACCAAAACCGAAAGGGTTTTACTAAGACAAGAAGTTCAACATGGTTGCAGACCTCTAGCCATTCAAAATATTACTCCTATCACATATGTTGTCCAAATCTAATTTTCCTTAGCTCATTGGAATAACTACATAGCGTATCTACCTACCAAATTGCAAGTTCTGCACCCAAACTAATAAAAAATTATGCTACTAAACCCGAGAAGGTTTTACAAAAGTAAGAAGTTCAACTTAGCTGCAAACTTCTAATCATTCAAAATATTATTTCTATCACATATGTTGTCCAAATTTAATTTGCCTTAACTTGTTGGAGAGCTAACTATAAGACTCATCTTTTTACCAAATTCTAGGCTCTGCACTCAAACCAAAAAGAAGTTGTGCTACCAAACTTGAGAGGTTTTGTGAATTTTTTTCTAAAATTTCAAGCTCCCAACACTATCCTTACTCACTTCCATTCTTTCAAAAGTACTACAAACATCAAATCTACTTTCCCTCTTTCCACCATCTACTAAAATTAATCTTTCTTCTCTACCCAAAGAAGGTTGTGGGAAAATGTGTTCTCAATATTCGAATTGATAATTATGTTTAGGGAAAGAGAAAGCCACCTATGATCCAAATTCGCCTTTTTAAAGAAAAGGAGAAGGAAGTATGTGAAGGAAGATCCCAACTTGGTGGCCAATGCAAGGTTCCATTGCTTGGTGACCCTTGGAAGGTTCCATTGTTTGGTGGCCCTTGAAAGGTTCCATTGCTTAGTGGCCAATGGAAGGTTCTAATGTTTAGTGGCCAATGGAAGGTTTTAATGTTTAGTGGCCAATGGAAGGTTCTATTGCCTGGTGGCCAATGGAAGGAGAAGGAGAAGCACCTTTTCACCTCTTCCCACTTTCCCCCCAACAAATTTTACTTAAACCTTGATTTCTTCCATTGATCTTAAGGTTTTACTTTACCATGGTTCCAAGCCGTTACTTACACATTTGCTTCCTTTTCTTTGACCTATAAATTATGACTGCACATTTCAATTTAACTAGTCCTTCACACATTCACTACGGATTTGATTTTGATTGAAGATTTGATTATTTTCCTTTCTTTAAAATTTTGGCGTCGCATGTGGCCACGTCTTATGGGCCCCAAATTGCATAAGTGAATGGAGAACCACCTTTGTAGTCATTTCTAGACTTGACATTGACACAACATCCTCGTGATGAAGATCCCAAACCCTGAGAGGTGTGTAATCATCTTGAAGTTGAACCCCTTTGAACCTGGTACTATCGTATTTCTCTGAACTCTCGCACATGGTGATATTGTTGTAAGTCGACCCCACTTTCAACAATGAACCTGAAACTATATGTGAAGGTTGTTACGAAACTAAAAACACTTATATCTTTGCATGGTTTTCAGTTCCTGATGTTTCACACTATTGTTGGTTGTGCGGTCTAATTTGCCGACTACTTCTTAATAACAAGACGGACTACCTAGTTCGCACCATTGGACGCATCATATATTTCTTGAAATTATGAACTATCATTATGGCATAGCCCAAGATTCAACATGTAATTACAACTCCTCGTTGAACTTATCCATAATCTAAATAAATGTTTTTTTTATTATGAAACTCATGGTGCTATTGCCACCCTATCACACCATTTATTTAATTGTTAAGTTGTTTCAAAATAATCTTATGTTTATAAGGCTTGAAGGTTATTGTATCTCTATTGGATCCTTCATTAACACCCCCTCAACTGTTTCGTGAATCTCAAACATCCTTGCTACTTACTAAATACTATAACAAAACCAATGTTTTGTTGAACACCACGAATTTTGATGTCTATTTCTACCCCAACCCTCTAGAATTTTTCCACCCCTAATTACACAAATGGGGTTTTAAAATGAGTTACTAGCTTTTTGTTGAAAAAAAGGACTAACCTAGCACCTTATTCACCAATATCATATTTCCAAACCCCCCCCCCCCCCCCAATGCAACCATGGGCATTCATCATTCTTTAATCTAACATGAAGTTGCTAAAAACCCCTAATGCAACTCTTGAAAATTGAGGCTACCTCACATGGGCCAACACCCAAAAGTCATTTTGTCTTGGGATTCCCAAGTTGGAGTCCCAAAATTCCTTAAATAGGGACTTTTGTTGACAGGCTCCCAAGTTCCTAGTTAGACCCAAAATGGGTCTAAGTTACTTAATAGCGGAATTGTGAGGAACTTAGGGCACGCTCCTAGCTCTCAGCACTAAAAGGAGTAGAGGGGCGTGTTGAAGCTCCAAGATGGGACTAGGAAGAATGACAAACTTTTAGTTACTCACTCGAATCTGCATCAAGCTAACCAATAAGTTTATTAGTTCACTTTTTTGGAACACCTTTAGTGTTAGGACAAGCCAAGGGCGATTCTAGATTCACACGACTCACCGTGGCCCAAACTCGGGGAAGCCATCACCTTCCCCCATATAGTATTTTTTGCGCTTCTTCGCGACACCTACATCCGAATGGCTTTTTGTCCCGGGACTCCTAAGGAGGCCCACAACTTTGCGAGATCATAACTTTTTGCTCAAACCTCTGATTGGGATGAGGTCTAAAACAAAGATTTAGTTCTTGTTAAGAGCTTTCCAACGATGTGTTGCACTCCACCTGCACACATCGGGGTCGGCACTACTAGAAATTCTGTCATATACAACCAACTTGTTTGCAACTGGGATGCAAATGCATGTCGCATGCAACTATTTATGCAACTGCAATGGAATTTTGCAACTTTTTTGGGTGTGTATGCAACTATGGTGCAACTATGATCTCCTTCATCCCAACCTTTGGATGATTTCTATGGATATATACTATCGTATATATACCTTTGGATGTATTTTATTGTATATATTTGATATGCATATATTCATAGTTGCATGTGCAACCAAAATAGGCCAATTATGGTCTTTTGGTAAGCTAGGTACACATTTTTTGTAGGCATGTCTACGATAAGGGTTGCCTACAAATGACAATCCCATTGATAAAGTTTAGGATATAGGTGAAAAATAACCTAATCTATTTTGCCACCTACCTAAGATAATGTAGTTATCCCCAACTTTTAGTAGCTTGCTCCACAAACATTTAGAAGACAATTGACAATGGAAGATATCAATTTTACTTACAATAGTTTATCATTTGATGAAGCAAAACAATGTATATGTGTATTCAACAAGAAGGTCCAATTAATCCCCTCAAGATTACAATATGTGGGTTTGAAGGTTTAAATAATCTATTTTATTCCAACAATTATCCAGTACAAGTGAGGGTCTCATGGCACATATACACCTTATAATCCATGTAATGCATGAGTTGGTTCCAAAGTCAGCCCTAATAGTCCTGATGGGTAGACATGTGAATAAGATATTGTCATTCATCGACTGTGAATATCGACAGGATGGTTTCATTACCCCAATCCATAGACTCCAACCCGAGTGTAAAACAATTTAATAGGTCTGCTTTTGACACACTTGGTTGAGAAATTTCAATTCAGACTAAAAGAGACCATGAATGCAGTAGGGCGAGAGGAAACCACAAAGGTGAAATCATGATATATGGAAAACAGGGGGACTAAAAAAAAACCCTGACCTAAAACATAAAACCTTATACACTTTGATATGACAGATTATAAATCACATGTTTGTAGCTGTTTGAATTTTGCTTCTCGCACTTGCACATTGTGATGAGCATTCTTTTCAAGGTTAGACAGTTTCTGTCACCTATGACCTGATCTATCAGCCTACAATTGATTAGAAACAAGAAGTCACACCTGTTGCTTGCACTCTCTAAGAGAAACTTGCTGTACTATTGCTGTGAATATCAACAGGATGGTTTAGGGTTTGTGGGAATATGATGACAATGATGGCTCTGCCAAATTCATACTCTCCATGATGATTTGGGCTTCTCAGAGATTCCTGAGTTTCAGGTGAAAAAGAATGAGGTGGGTGCATTATTACAAGTCAGAATCTTGGAAGATGATGATGATGTCTCTGCCAAATTCTTCCTCTAATGATGATGATGATTTAGGCTTCTCAAGGATTTCTTCAATCAAGTGAAGCTACTGCTGAGCTTGAGCAATTCTTCTTGAGATCCTGAACCCTAAACTTTAATCCAATTTGTGGGTGGCAGGATTTCTTCAATCAGGTGAAGTTGCTGCTGAGGAGAGAACAATGTGTCAATGCCTACATGTGGTCACCTACATACACATCCGTGATATGACATTGACACACATTCGACTACTAAGGAAAACAACACACATTGCCATGTGCAGCCACCTATGTGCACATTTGTCATGCAAACATTCTGATTTCATTTCATGGTGTTGTTCACAGAGAGATTTGGAGGCCTTACAACATGAGAATATGTAGGAATAGTTACAAACACATTTCAACAACTTAACATCAATAAGACTATGAGCTGATCTTTCCTTTGCAACTCTTTGAAAGGATGTAGAAAAGAGCTCAGATAGTGAAAGTTTTAACAGAAGAAAGCTAAGGCAGGAAAGCTCTAAAACCAAAACCCTAATCCACACAGCAGCTATCAGCCACGTTCTAGGATGATGTAAGATTGCAATGCAGAGTCGCCGAGCAAAAAGAGGAATGCCGAGAGAGAATCCCACAGCCATGAGCATGGAGCTTGTGGACTCCATTGATTGAGATGTTCAACAATGTGTGCGCAGAATTAGTGCAAAGAAATTAGGCTGAGATGATATGTCGCACCCCTACTTTGGCCAAGTGTGGGGGTGAAGCCCAACACTTGGAAAAGTTGCGAGTTGGAGTCCTCCGGGACTCCCGAATGTTCAGAGCTCGACAGCAAGGGGCAAAACACCTTGCATTGAGGTGTTCTTGCTGTCGTTGGAAAGGTCTTGAAGCTTAGATGTCGAAAATGCCCTCGCATTGGCAATTCGGACATCTGTAGCCCAAGTTAGGGGCAAAAGAAGGGCCGGGAGTCAAACTGGCAGTTTGACTCCCGACCACTAAAAGTCGAGAATCGATGCCTTCCCGAAGTCTGATTTGAGTGTGCGACACACCGTTGGAAAGATCTCGACAAGGGCTACAACTTTGGTTCAGACCTCGTCGCGATCGGACCTGGCAGTCGGGAGTTATGCTCGTTCAAAGTCCCGGGAGTCCCGCGAGGACAATTTCGGGACTCCATTTCGGGAGTCCCGGGAATGTGTGCCATTCGGATGTAGTCTCCGCGGCCAGCCGCAGAGAATACTATAGGGAGTAAGGTGGTGGCTTACTCCCCAAGTCCGGGCCGTGGTGAGTCTTGTGGTCGAAGTGCCCGTGGCAAGTCCCAACACCAAAGGGTGTCCCGGAAAGTGAACTAACCACTTGGGTGGTTTGTTTTGATGTAGATTCGTGCTTGATCTACTAGTCCCTCTTCCTAGTCTAATCCCTGGGCTCCCAACTCGACCCTCTACCCCTTTCTAGAGTTGAAAGCCGGGAGCGTGCCGCTAAGTCACAATTTCCGCAACTTGACTTTGTGAAACCCTCAAGAGCCCTTTTTTGCTTGCTTGCTGTTTTTCCAGACTAATAACTACTTAGGTCTAACATGTTTGGTGTTTTTGGGAGAGTTCTCAGTTAGAGTAGTACTACTGGATATTGTTCATGAGCTTTGGAGGAGGACGGGGTGGAGAAGTGCAGAGAAAAGAGGCTTCTTTTTTTCTCTTTTTCGGTAGAGGAACGAGGCGAGAGCTTCTTCTTTGCTGCTGTGTGTGATTTTTTTTCCTTGGTGAGGATGACTTGATTTGGAGGTTATAGAAGAGGGCCCGCCGTGTTTTTGTACCACTGGTTAGATCATCGCGTTGCGTGCGGGATACGGCAATACCACAGCCGATGGCAGCAGATGGAAAAGAGCGAGTTCTAATCACAGCACAACAGATTGTGAGATCGTTAGGCACCACAAATATTGTTATGACGAACGACATGCTCCAAATTCTCTCGAACTTTGATCACAGATTCTCTAACATGAATGACAAGCCCAAGGAGCTAGAGTTTAATACCTCGCATGAGGTAGGCACAACAGCTACAGATGAGGATTTGGAGTCGAAGCGTTCCTGACCTTCTTCACGGGGCGCGGGCAGTTCGAAGATGATCGAATTGCGCCTTGATCATGCGGAGGATGTGGTGGTTCGATGGCATCTAGGATACTCAGAGCGAGCCAAGTAGCAGAGAATTTTCAAGTGCCCGGAAGAGGAGGCTTCACTTATCTGGAAGCGGTGGACGAGGTACAGAACCTGCTAGATCAGTTGTCCATGCAAAACAAGGAGGAGGAGCACTAGCCTGCAACCCTGGAGAGAGCACAGAACGTGATTCAGCTGGCGATGGAGAGACTAGAGGAGGAGTTCCGCCATTTGCTTGCGCAGAACAACCGATCTGTGGACCCGGATTGGCTCTTTGACTCCATGGCAGTGGCTGGATCGTTCAGAACCTCTTTCGATGACGATCATCATCATACCGTAGATGATGCTGCAGCAGCATCGGAGATCAGCTCCTCCGGGGAGGAAGATTCTGCCAGAGATGAAGACGAAGACGTTCTCCCGGTGGCAAGACCCAGAGAAATTGTGCCGACGATAGTGGATTTGGTGCATCCTAAAGTTGTAATGGACCTCGGTAACATAGCCCAGCGAATGATTGCCGCAAATCACCAGCTTGAGTGTTGTCAGGTGTTTGTGAATTGTAGGAAGGCTGTGCTGGAGGACAGTTTGTATGGACTTAGGGTGGAGAAGCGGAAGTGGATCCAAGCAATGAAAGTGGGAGCTTTGGTGTTGTTTGCAAGTGAGAAGCTGCTCTGTGAACAGGTTTCTCTCATCATCTCTCACACTAATAGTCTCAGCTTTTTTGCCTCCACAAGACCCAATGCAAATAACCATATTTCAGCTGACTCACTTTCAGTAACACCCAGCTTTGCAACCCAGTCATTGCTATGACACCTACTACAGAGTTGGTTACTTATTGATCCTCAAGGTCTGCTTTTGCACCCATGTCAGCATTTTCAGGAATCTAAGTATATGTGTCCACAATACCTAAAAGTTCTATCTAGCATCCTTTTTTTTGCAGGTGTTTCCAGCACCCATTTCAGAAACATGTTTTAGTGATGTTGCCAATGAGACAATGATGCAGCTTCTGAGTTTAAGCAAAGCTCTAGCCACTGGTCAGAAATCACCAGAGAAGCTCTTCAAAGTTCTAGACATGTATGAAAGCCTTCAGGATCTTCTTCCCAAGATTGAAAACATATTCTCTGGAGTGTCAGGTGCAAGTCTGAAGTCAGAGGCATCAGGGATCTTCTTGCTCGTAGAAGAAGCAGCCACTGGAACGATGTAAGCTGTTGGTGTTATGTGTTGTTGCTTTATTGCAGGAATGGGTTGGGTGCATGGACGAAGAAGAAGACAGTTTGGACATTTGCTGTTCCAGCAAGTGGTGCAAACCTAGTGATATGAAACCAGAGTTCAGAATCCTCTACACCTTATGGTACTCAGTCAAGTGGAACAACTGTAAGTGCAGATGGTAGTCTCCTCTCGATGGTCACAGAATCATCAGCATGAGTGCCTCGACAACTACATATGAGTGATGGGGAACAAGACTATAGTGTGACGTTTGACAATGAAACCTCTCCAAGACATATTGAAGTTGGAATTAATGGGACGGACCAAGAAAATTTGCTCATGGATGTGACCACCAACTTCAGTGAAATGGGAATCAGGTTGAAATTTTTTTCTTCCATTTTTCTACTCTTTTTTTCCAGGTATCCAAGAATCTCCACTAAGGTTCCTCCATGTTGTTCCAGGTGACTGGATGCCTTTTTAAAGCCTTAGGGGCAGGCGAAAAGCTGATTCGGTAATTTTTTTCCAATCCTTGATTTTGTGCCCATTTGTCGGCAGGTGGGGGATCTGGAGCAGTGTGGAAAGTGCAAGGCTGCAATCTCAAAACAATTGTATCTTGGATATCTTTCTAGTTTCAGACATGGAGAGCAATACTGTTATTCCTAAGAACAAGTGGCCATTTGTGAAGGATCGAATACTTGCCAAACTCAAGCGGCACAAAATTATTAACACATCACATGATGATCCCAAGCTTGTGGAACAGGTTCACAAGAACATTACATTAATAGACACTGGTTATTACTGCTACATTTCCATGAAGAAGGCAATCAAAGCAAAACTTGAATTATGAAAGCTTATGATCCGTGGGCATGGACAGGTGACATTTCTGATCAGCACATTGGATAATGTAGTGCAAGCAGATGGGCAAGCTCAAGTGGTTGAGGCAGTGAGTATGAAGTCCCTTTTTCTCCACCTCTTTCAATGGAATAGAGATTTGTAGTCCTCACATTTCCTTCTTTTGAGAGAGAGACAGAGACAGAGACAGAAGTGCTGCCATGTTGGGAAAGAAGAAGGGGAATCATGGAGTAGGAAAAAGTGCACTGCAATAATGATGTTTCATATGTTGTGGGTGTCAAGGCATTGCTTTTGCAAAATGGGTTTGAGCAATTGCGCAAGTAGGGTTGTGACACTCTCCCCCACTAGAAGAAAAAGTCAATGTCCTCATTGACACTTAAAATTTCTTTCAACAATTGCAATTGCTTTCTTTTGGATCCTTGGCCATCATTTGCCGACTTTTGTGGCTGGACTTTGCCTTAAGCTAATTTAGGCGTCCCCAAATTTCAAACACTTTCTTGACAAGTCCAAGAGGGTTTCATTAAAATCCTCTCCTAATGTTCCGTAAAAAAAACCTAAACTAGCCCAATTGATGAAGCCTTCATTTGGGATGAAACTATTCCATCTTTCCCCTCATGAGGAACTCAAGCCAAGTCTAATCTTGACCTAAGCTACCTGACACGACTCCTTTCCCAACCTTGCGCCTTGATCACAAGAATCAAGCCTTAACTAAAAGGTATCTTATCAAAGTACGAGAAACAACATTTGGGTCTTGCAAAAACTTGAGTCCCAAACTACATGATTAAAGTATGCGAACGAGGTCATGACTTCCCACGTTGGCTGCCACTATTAACCAACCCTTTGGGATGCACTTAAAGCATGTGCATGTCCCCGCAAGCTCACCTTGCTTGCCTCTTCTTTTGGGGCCAAGACACCTCTTAACCCCAAAGTAGGAGTCCGATTTTGATTTGGGTTTACGGAAGAAAGTTTCATTTGTCCAATGTTAATTGACAACCCTATTTGCACTTATACATTATTTTTGTGATATAATCTCTTGGAAGTTTTTAGCCTTTATTTCACTTGCAACTTGATGTGGTACATTTTATGTGACTCAAACCCCACTAAAAGAAAGGTGATGTCCTCATCACGTTCTACGTCTCTTCTTTGTTGGTCTAGTGTGGAATTTTTTTATGGCTTCTTGGGCATGTTCCATATTGGATTCATTCTCCCAAGATGCCTCTATTGGATGGTATTATTTTCCACTTAACTAAGTATTCCCACTCTGGTCTTCTTAGTTGCCTTGACTTGAACACGACCTCCACTTCAAATTCTGGTTCATTATGAACCAAGTCTAGTGGGGGCTTTGAGTTGTGTTATCGATTAGGCCTTGAGGCATCGTGGGCAACTGGCTTCAAAAGGGAAACATGAAATGTGAGATGAACTCTAAGATTTATTGGTAATTCTAATTTGTAAGTGTCGGAAAGTTTCTTTTCCAACACTTTGAATGGGCCCGCATATGGGCCCTCAAACCTTCTAGCAATCAAAAATTCTTAATGTTCAACCACACTTCATCCCCCTCTTGAAATTTCACCTCTCATCATACTTGTCCGCAAAATCCTTGTATCACTTGTGCGCCTTTCCAAAGTTAGCCTTTTGCCACCTCCCACAAGTGTCGCCTTTCTTCATCAAGTTGTGTGACCATTGACACTTCCTCACTTGCATCACTTGGGGGTTGTCCATGTGCTGCCCAAGTCATGGGCACAATTGGTGACTTGATTGTCACCATTTGAAAGGGGGTGGACCCAATTGCGAAATGTTCCGAGTTATTATAACAGAACTCTGCTAACTCCAAATGGTCCATCCAATCTTGTTGATCCGTCGCCACATAATTCTTTAGGAATTGTTGGATAACCAAGTTCACCCTCTCGGTTTGTCCATCGGTTTGGGGGTGAAAAAAGTGTTCATCTTAAGCTTTGACCCCATGCGCTTCCATAGGGCTTGCCAAAACTTGCTTGTGAATTTTGGGTCTTGATCCGAGACTATGTCCTTTGGGAGGCCATGTTGCTTGAAAACATGTGTGAAGAACAACCTACCTATCTCTTGGGTCGTGGCACTATCCTTGGTGGGAATGAAGTGTGCCATCTTGCCAAACCAATGCACCACCACCATGATGACATCAAAACCCCTTGATGGCGACAAGCTTACCATGAAATCCATGGACACACTTTTCGATGGCCCTTCAACAATTGGCAAAGCTTATAACAAACTTGCTTGCTTTTTGTTAAATATCCAATTTTGTTGGCAAGTCGAGCAAATCTTCACATACTCCTCCGCACTGTCTTTCAAGTTGGGCCAATAGTAAGATTTCTTGAGGAATGTTGTGGTGTGCTTTGCACCACCATGGCCCGTAAGTGGAATGGAAATGTGACTTAACTCCGTTTTGAATGTTTTGCCTTACTTCCTTTGTAAATTCGTCATGGTGGTTTGCTAGACGAAGTTCCTTTTGAAGTTCTATTTCACCCACATACACCACTTTAAGTTGGTGCTTTCAACTTAACGCATCGGGCACTACGTTTTCCTTCCTGGGCTTGTGTTAAATGTCCACATTGAATAAGGCCAATGTGTCTTTCCATTTCACTTGTTTCGATGACAACTTGGGTTGAGTGGCAAAGTACTTCAAAGTGACATTATCAATCCACACCATCACATCTTTGGAGCCTATGTAATGGCCCCAAATCTTGAGACAATGTATGACGGCCCATATTTCCTTCCCATGTGTTGGCCACCTTCGCTTCGTCTCACTCAATTTCTTGTTCACAAATGCCACCAGTCTTTCATCTTGCATTAGGACTCTTCCAATTGCAAAGTCGGAGGCATCGGAGTGGATTTCAAAATCCTTGTCAAAGTCGGGTAACTTCAACACTACCGCTTTCACCAAAATGTTTTTCAAGGTCTCAAAGGCCTCGTCACATGCTCCATCCCATTCGTAAATCCCGATGGACTTCTTCAAGAGTGTCAAGGGTGTGGCTATTTTCACAAAGTTCTTAATGAACTTGTGATAATAGGAAGCCAATCTTAAAAAGGATCTCAAGGCCGGAACCAACTTAGGCAGCTCCCAATCCAAAATTGCCTTGACCTTGTGATCATCCATCTTCAAGCCTTCTTGAGTTATCCTATGTCCAAAGAAGTCCACTTCCGTCACCCCGAATTCGCACTTCTCAAGTTTGGCATACACATTATTTTCCCTTAGCCTTTGGAACACCTTCTGGAGGTGTTCCGCATGCTTCCCCAAGGAGCCACTATAGATCAAAATGTCGTCTATGTAGACGAGCACAAAGTCGTCAAGCCATTCCCGGAAAATGTCATTCATCAGAGTGTAGAATGTGACAGGTGCAATGGTGAGCCCAAAGGGCATCATCAAAAATTCGTATGAGCCGTACCTCGTGCGACAAGTAGTTTTTTCTTCATCCCCTTCCGCAATCCGAATTTGGTAATATCTCGAACGTAAGTCAATCCTACTAAACAACTTAATTCCCGAAAGACGATCAAAGAGATCATCGATTCGAGGCAATGGATACCGGTTTTTCATTGTTACCTTGTTGAGGGCTTTATAATCCACACACATCCTCAATGTCCCATCCTTCTTGTGAACAAAATGGACGAGTGCCCCATATGGTGATTTGCTAGGCTTGATATAACCTTTGGTGAAGAGTTCTGCAATTTGAACCTTGAGTTCTTTCAACTCCTCATGGCTCATTCAATATGGGGCCTTGGCGGGAGTTGCCTCTCCTGGCATCACATTGATCGCATGATCAACTTGTCTTCTCAGGGGCAGGTCTTCAAACAATTCTTCAAGCATCACATCCATGAACTCTTCCAAGACTCTCTTTATGCACTTGGAGGAAGTCACCAAGTTGGTAACTTCAAATTATAAATTGCATTTGAACAAGTCAAGTTCCTTTTGAGAAAACAAATTTGAAGCATCTAGACAAACCCACCTGTCAATAAACGATGGAAGCACAAAAGAAATTGTAATATCACAATGTTTTATTCTTCAAGTCAACCAGTCTAATCTAATGGCATTAATCAATCACAACCAACACACCTTATTTAATTGATTTCAAAATTTGAAGCTATTTATAAAAAAATGGGTTTATTCTAAAAAGTAAGGCACAACTTGGATAGCTGTAACTTCCAAGTTGTTGCACCATTTCATACAAAGTACCAAGTCTTGTAGGTTGTTTCCACATGGGTTGAAAGCATTCAATTATCATGAAAGCATATCACTTAATGCAGGGAATTAATTTTCTTCTACAACAACTTTAGGTTTCCTTTTCTTAAAGTTTGCCAATAATAAAATAGATCAAACATACACAGTATAACATCAACAACATCTACAAAGTTGTAGAACATTGTACCTCTCCACCAACAAGGTTATTGTCCACTTCATAAACCTTAAAAGCCTTCAAAAGCTCTTCCGGGGATCCCTCAATGGAATGATAAAATAGAATATACACTCTTGGGAAAATGATATTTGTTGTTCAACTCAACATCCAACATAAAAGATGCAACAATATGCACATTTTATCCATCGACAAATACGATGGAAGATGCATTCTTGCATGCACTTTGCAGTCCCTAAAGAGGACATAGAAACACAATAGGTTTTTTTCCAAGCCTAGGGACCTCAAACTTCAAGAGGTAGGCCTTGGTGGCCAAGTTGGCAAACAAATGAGGGATACAAGAGTAATTACACCCGAGTAGCCTAAAAGGAACTGTACCATCTTTTCCACATTTGAAATCCCCCCTTAAATGGATCCATGATTGTGAAGGAGGAATGGAAGGAAGCTTTGGACACATTGAGAAATGAAAGATAAGGGGCACATTGCAGAGTTACTAGACAAACAAATTGATCCCTATGGCCTTACAACAATTCATGGAACAGTGGCAAAAGCCATCATGGGATCACATTACAATCCTTGTAAAAAGGTGGATCTCATCTTGGAGTAAGTTTTTTTCTTTTTCTACTCATTGGAACTTGCAATGGAGGATAAAAACTTGTCACACGTGGATGGTCAAGCACAAACCCACAATAAAAAGCTCCTTGAAGACAAAATTATGGATGTCATTCTTATGTGGAAGAAGTTCTAGATCCTGGATCATCCCCAAGAGGAGGAATATGCAGAAGACAAATATCATCCTGAAGGTTATGCCTTAATGCATGCATATTGGCTAATTTTCCATGGAAAAAATTAGTGAAGATGAACAAGCATCTTAGTACATTCAAGAGCGCTTTGCACATAGAGGGAAGTCAAGTTAGTTCACATCACCAAATTAGGCTTAAAGGGCATCATATAATTTCGAGGTCGTGGAAACCTATAGTTTTGGTTTCTATACACTTGGATTCCTTGTTTGTATTGTAGATTTTGTAATCTTTGTTAGCTTTGCTACAGAACATAGTACATTCACAAATTTGTAATATTTGTTACCTCATTGTGAAATGGATTACATTCATGGTTGTGGTCATATTGCTAGAATCGATATACTAATTAGCTTCCAAGAAGTCTAATCACATGGATGTCCTCCAATATCTTGCCGAAGTTGATGGCTTAAACTAGTATGAGGTTATGATGTAGGAAGTTGCAGGTAGATGTATAAGAGAATAATACTTTTTGAGGGGGGGGGGGGGTGTAAGGATTGTTTGTATACCTTCCATTCAAAAGCGCAATGTTGTTGATTCCTATGAATTACCGGTGGTCTCTTTGATTGCTAGAACAACAAATGAAACAAAACTTAGACGTTGCAACATTTGTCGAGGAGTTCAAGGACATTTTGGTAACCCTATTCAATGCTCATTTTTTGCACATTAAGTAGCATTACCAAGGATTGCAGAGTTGTTAACTATAATGTGTGAGAATCACAAGCTACCTGCAACATAGACTAAGGTTCCTAACATCATCACATTTCATGCCACAAATGTCACAAAGAGCAATAATAACATTAGGACAATCTTTGCAAATTCAAAGGAAAGTAATAGTAATAGCAATAGCAATAGTAGCAACAACAATAGTTCAAGCGGGAGGAGTCGTGCATGCCCGAAAACTACAAATCAAATTTCGTTATGTCAATGATCCTCACATTCAGGGACTTGCCATACTTGCTAAAAATATTTTCTATAGAAGGGGCAAGGGCTTCTTAGCAAAGCATGTGCTTTTAACCAACCTTGATTTGAACCAAATATCAAGAGCTATGAGAAAAAGGACTATATTTTTGGTCATTATGCTCATCTAGTTGGCCTTAGTGTTACTATTGTTGGTATTTGCCTTGAAAGCATTCGTACTTGCAAGGATGAATACATCCCAAAGTTTTTCTACCGCCTACTTGTGTAGATAGTCAATAACAAGTAGCGGTGTTAAAGTCCCCATCCATTAACATGCAACATGCGCGCATCGAAACTTATGCATTATTTTTGAAAATAACTTAGGGTCATTCATGGTAAGCATTGCAAGTGCATCGATTAGCTATTACATAGATGAAAGAGTGGAAGATGTCAAAGGTGATCAAAAAATCACGAATCTAAAATCATTGAACGGAATAGAGATGGAAGAATGGGGCGGGGTCACAAAGGAAGATAATTTTGTTTTCACACAGGCATGGACGTTATTGAAGAGTAAGGGCCTGACAAGAGGAGAGGAACAAGGGAGAAGACAATTTGGCTTGATGTGATATATATAACAATATTTCGCCAATAGTTTGAAGGATGCAGCAAAGAGTATTGGAGGAGAGTTTCTTCTTCCTTTTCCATTGTGAGTTTGCAAACCTTTTTGTCTCATAAAAAAGGTGAATATTCACATAGTCTAAATGAATATATGTTCATTTTTTTCATTATGTTATTGCCTCTTTCACATAGGTGGTTGTGTTGCAATATGTTCAACAAAACATCTAATGTTGGGTTCGTGCTTAAATATCCTACCTTGGGATTTGATAGTGAATTCCATTATAATTAGGTAACACATTTTTGGTATCATGATGGGAAGGGTCGTTTATTGGGATTTTTGAATTTACTACACTGGAATGGGTGACCTAGGTTCAAACTTTAGGAGAGAAGGAAGATTAGAGGATACGTTGCAACGGTAGAACATTAGCACTCATTGGAAGAGAAGAATATAAATGCAACGTTGTACACTAGTAGAAATCAGCCAAAATGTAACCATTCCATTTACAACTACATGCGACTTGTAGTCGTTTGTAACCATATTTGGAATATTTGCAACTACAAGACCAAATTTTAACTATTTTGGTCATTCTCATAACTATGATGCAACTATTAAAAATTTCATCATATTGGTTGGATTGATTTTATATTTCTTTTCATCCATTAATAGGTTGATATGTCCCATTAATCGCAGTAGTCACCAAATTAGTTACATCTTAAAGGTATCCACAATGACATAGGGGTGTATTTTAATGTATATACTAAAGTTATATATATGTATATGCATGTATATTGTTCATATAATGAATATCACAATTAATATTTGAACATTGGATTTTTTATTCAATTTTGATAATTATTATTTCATTTGTTTAAAACATTATTTGAATTTAGAATTTTGATTTGAATATGATATTTTCAATTTAAATTCAAAAAGGCTTATTTGATTTTAAAAATAATATTTGAATTCTAAATTAATAATTTTCAAATTCAAAAATTAGTATTTCAATTCAAAAAAGTATTAATTGATTAAAAATGAAAACTTTTATTTTGAATATTTTTATATGAATATGAACATTTATATTTAAACTTTGAAAATTTTGCATTTAAATTTTAAATAATCACTTGATTTGAACCTGAAATTTCAATTCCAAATTATTATTTTGGATTATCATAATTACCAATTCCAATCTGAAAATTATTAATTGAGTCTAAAAATGGACATTTCAATGTTGAATATGATTATTTAATATGAAAATGGACATTTCAGTTCTAGGAATTGTTATTTGAATCCAAAAGATTTACTTGATCTAAAACTTTATATTTGAATTTTAAATTATCATTTTCGAATCTAAAAATTAGTATTTCAATTTCAAAAAGTTTATTAAGTTTAAACATTGACATTTTGATTTTAAATATTTTTATTTCATTATATTACCCGGATTTGACTTCAGTTTATTGTAGGCAACTATCAGTACATTTAAGTCTGATATTATCTCCATTAGGTTCTTATACTTCCCATTAGGGAACTTGAAATTTGATATTTGAATTCTGAAATTTTTATTTTTAATTTTAAGGAGTTATTTGACTTGAAAGTTGAAATTTGAATTCCAAATTATTAATTATTTTGCATTCTTAAAATTAATATTTCAATTCAAAAATTTATTAACCGAGTCTTAAAAATGGACATTTTAATTTTGAATATTATTATTTGAATCTAAAAATTGGCATTTCAATTCTGAAATTTTTATTTAACTTCAAAAAACTTATTTAATCTAAAATTTGATACTTGAATTTTTAATTTCTATTTTGGAATTTTAAATTTATATTTTAATTCAAAAAATTAATCATTTAATTTTAAGGGTTTTTTTTACTAGTGTTATCCATAATAAATCACTTTTATAAATAATCATAAATGATTATGTTTGTTAAATCTAAGTTACACTAAATAATTATTGTTATAACATAGATTTATATATTATTTAATTTATTTTATTATATAATAAGATATTAATTAATGTAATTAATGTGACATTATTTTAAAATAAAAATAATTAACTTGTGCATAATTATTTTCTACTTGATCATTTCACACTTTGTAATTTATAACTTCAAACCTGAATTAAAAACTTGGAAAAATTATAGTGTAGTTAAAATAATTAGTTTACTGATTTCAGGTTCACAAATTATGGTATAATATTATTAATTTTTTGATTAATCATCTATAATAAGTATTTATAGTAATTTTAGAATAAATATAAAAATTAATGTTATGTTTAAAAAATTGTTGTATTTTTAGTTAATCATGTGTCGCATGCAACTGAATTTCAGTTGCAAATGATAGTTACAAAACCCAAAATTTCTAATAGTGTTTCTAGAGCACCTTTAGTGCTAAGACAAGCCATGGGCGACCCTAAACTCACAAGACTCACCATGGCCCGAACTCGGGGGAAGCCACCACCTTCCCCCATATAGTATTCTCTATGTCTCTTCGCAGCACCTACATCCAAATGGCTTTATGTCCTGGGACTCCCGAAGAGGAGTCCCGAAATTGTCTTGGTTTGGATTCTTGGGACTTTACGAGGCCATAACTCTTCACTCAGACCTCCGATTGGGATGAGGTCTCAAGAAAACTTGTAGCTCTTGTTGAGCACTTTCCAACAGTGTGTTGCACTCCACTTGCACCCATTGGAGTCGGGTCAATTCTTGACTTTTAATAGTCGGGAGTCAAATTTGACTCCCGACCTTTTTTTGGCCATAACTTGTGCTATAGATGTCCAAATGGCTCATGCGAGCCCATTTTCGACATCTGCACTTCGATAGATTTCCAATGTTATAAAGAACACCCTAGTGCAAGATGTTTTGACCCCTGCTATCAAACTCTGAAGTCTCGATAGTCCCGAAGGACTCCCAAGTCCCCATTTCAAGAGTGTGAATGTCATCCTCACACTCTTCCAAAATTGGGGTTGTGAGACTCTCCCCACTAGAAGAAAAGGTCAATATCCTCACTGACATATTGAATTTCTTTCAACAATTGCAATTGCTTTCTTTTAGATCTTTGGCCATCATTTTGCTAACTTTTGTGGCTAGACCTTACCTCAAGCTAACTTAGGCGTCCCCAAGTTTTTTTAACACTTTCTTGACAAGTCCAAGAGGGTCTCATTAAAACCCTCTCTCAATGCTTTGTCAAAAAGATCTAAACTAGCTTAATTGACCAAGCCCTCATTTGGGAGGCAATTATTCCATCCTTCCCCTCACAAGGAACCCAAGCCAAGTCTAACCTTGACCTAAGCTACTTGACACGACTCCCTTCCCAACCTTGTGCCTAGATCACAACTATCAAGCCTTAACTAAAAGGTTTGCTTATCAAGTTACCAGAAACAACATTTGGGTTTTATAAAAACTCAAATCCCAAACTACACGACTAAAGTAAGCAAACGGGGTCACGACTTCCCGCGTTGGTCGCCGCTACAAACCAACCCTTTGAGATGCACTCAAAGCATGTGCATGTCCCCACAAGCTCACCTTGCTTGCCTCTTCTTTTGGGGCCAAGACACCTCTTAACCCCAAAGTAGGAGTCCGATTTTGATTTAGGCCTACACAAGAGAGTTCCATTTGTGTAATGCCATTTGACAACCCTATTTGCACTTATACATTGTTTTCGTGATACAATATCTTGGAAGTTTTTAGCCTTTATTTCACTTACAACTTGATGTGGTAAATTTTATGTGACTTCCTACCCCACTAAAAAAAAGGTGATGTCCTCATCACATTTTACGTCTCTTCTTTGCCAGTCTAATGTGCAATTCTTATATCGTTTCTTGGGCATGTTCCATATTGGATTCATTCTCCTGATATGCCTCTATTGGATGTTATCATTTTCCATTTAACTAAGTATTCCCGCTCTCATCCTCTTAGTTGCCTTAACTTGAACACGACCTCCATTTCAAATTCTGGTTCGTTATGAACCAAGTCTAGTGGGGGCTTTGAGTTGTGTCTCGATTAGGCCTTGAGGCATCACAGGCAACTGGCTTCAAAAGGGAAACATGAAATGTGAGATGAACTCTAAGATTTTTTGGTAATTCTAATTTGTAAGTCGGAAAGTTTCTTTTCCAACACTTTGAATGGGCCCGCATATGGGCCCAAGAACTTGTGTGTCGCAACCCTAGCATTGGGCTTGCGACCAAGGCAAGGGGGTTACGAGGTTGCGGGCCTATAAGTAGACCCGGGAGTCATATCACATGCTCCCGGGAGTGCAAAGAGTGTGAGGGAGTGAACCCTCACACTCCCAAGTGAACTCCCACGTTGGGAGTTGGTGAGAATGGAGTCCCAAAAGGACTCCCGAAAGTTCAGAGAGTGTTTTGAGGGGTCAAAACTCCATGGCTTGTTGCGCTCTTTATATCAATGGAAAGCTCGTGAAGTGCAGATGTCCAAAATGGGCTCGCATTGCTCATTTGGACATCTGAAACGCAAGTTATGGCCAAAAGAAGGCCCGGGAGTCGAACTCCGGGGAGTCCGCCAGTTTTGACTCCCGACCAGTAAAAGTCAGGAATCGACCCGAAATACTTGGCTGCAAAGAACGTGCGACATACCGTTGGAAAGGTCTCGACGAGACCTACAACTTTTCTTCAGACGGCAACTCGATCGGAGGTCTGCTCCGAAAGTTATAAGGCTTCAAAGTCGCGGGAGTCCAAAGTTGCGCGATTTCGGGACTCGGGCGTGGGAGTCCCGGGAGAGAAAAGCCATTTGGATGCAGGCTCGGCCGCGAGTTGCAGAGTATACTATAAGGGAGTGAGGTGGTGGCTCACTCCCAAGCCCGGGGTGTGGTGTGTCAAAGTGAGTCCGAGTTCACCCGTGGCTGTCCCAACACAAAAAGGTCCCGAATGAGTAGAAAAGGAGTAAGATGGTGGCTTACTCCCAAGGTCCGGACCGTGACTCTTCCTAGCACCAAATGTGCTCCAATTTTGGACTAACCACTTGAAATGAGTAATGGAGGGTCCGTGGGAGTGAGTAGCTTGTCAATTCTTCCTAGTCCCATCCCAGAGCTCCAACACGCCCTTCTACCCCTCTAAGTGTTGTGAGCTAGGGATCGTGCTCCAAGTTCCAATTGCTTCCACATTGCCGCATACTTGGACCCTCAAGTGGGTCTACAAGGAACTTGGGAGCGCGTCATTATGATTCAAACCTTCTAGCAATCAAAAATTCTTAATGTTCAACCACACTTCATCCCCTTCTTGAAATTTCACCTCTCATCAGACTTGTCCGCAAAATCCTTGTATCACTTGTGCGCCTTTTCCAAGTTAGCCTTTTGCCACCTCCCACAAGTGTCGCCTTTCTTCATCAAGTTGTGTGACCATTGACACTTCCTCACTTGCATCACTTAGGGGTTGTCCATGTGCTACCCAAGTCATGGGCAAAATTGGTGATTTGCGCGTCAACATTTGAAAGGGGGTGTACCCAATTGCTAAGTGTTTCGAGTTGTTGTAACAAAAATTGGCTAACTCCAAATGGTCCACCTAATCTTATGGATCCGCCGCCACATAATTCCTTATGAATTGTTGGATAACTAAGTTCACCCTCTCAATTTGTCCATCGGTTTGGGGACGGAAAGAAGTGTTCATCTTGAGCTTCAACCCCATTCACTTCCATAGGGCTTGCCAAAACTTGCTTGTGAATTTTGGTTCTCGATCCGAGACTATGTCCTTTGGGAGGCCATGATGCTTGAAAACGTGTGTGAAGAATAACCTACTTGTTTCGTAGGCCATGGCCTCGTCATTAGTGGGAATCAAATGTGCCATCTGGCTAAATCAATCCACCACCACCATGATGGCATCAAAACCCCTTGATGGCGGCAAGTTTACCGTGGACCATGGAAAAACATTCCCATGGCCCTTCAGGAATTGGCAAAGGTTGCAACAAGCCCACTTGTTTCTTGTTAAGTGTTCGACTTTGTTGGCAAGTCCAGCAAGTCTTCACATACTCCTCCGCACTGTCTTTCAAGTTGGGCCAATAGTAGGACTTCTCGAGGAATGTTGTGGTGCGCTTTGCACCACCATAGCCCGCAAGCGACCCATCATGACATTCCTTCAAAATGACATCCCTCATCTTCCCCTCTTGG
Source organism: Sphagnum contortum (assembly GCA_963920785.1). Classification (NCBI taxonomy): domain Eukaryota; kingdom Viridiplantae; phylum Streptophyta; class Sphagnopsida; order Sphagnales; family Sphagnaceae; genus Sphagnum; species Sphagnum contortum. The sequence continues at coordinate 652,833 of OY987295.1, read as the reverse complement.
ACATAAAGTCAATTTTGTTTATACCATAATAATCCATTTCGCAAATGCAAGTGCGACTTGACTCCATTTTGAATGTTTTGCCTCACTTCCTTGGCAAATTCGTCACGAGGGCTCACTAATTGAACTTCCTTTTGAAGTTTTGTTTCTCCCACATACACCACTTTAAGTTGGTGCTTCCAACTTAGCACATCAAGCATTACGTTCTTCTTCACGGGATTATGTTGAATGTCCATGACGCGCTCCTAGGTCACAGGGTGAAACCCACTTGAGGGTTTCACAAAGTCAAGTTGCGGAAATTGTGACTTAGCGGCACGCTCCCGGCTTCCAACTCTAGAAAGGGGTAAAGAGTCGAGTTGGGAGCCCAGGGATTAGACTAGGAAGAGGGACTAGTAGATCAAGCACGAATCTGCATCAAAACAAACCACCCAAGTGGTTAGTTCACATTCCGGGACACCCTTTGGTGTTGGGACTTGCCACGGGCACTTGGACCACAAGACTCACCACGGCCCGGACTTGGGAGTAAGCCACCACCTTACTCCCTATAGTATTCTCTGCGGCTGGCCGCGGAGACTACATCCGAATGGCACAAATTCCCGGGAATCCCGAAATGGAGTCCCGAAATTGTCCCGGCGGAACTCCCGGGACTTTGAACGAGCATAACTCCCGACTTCCAGGTCCGATCTCAACGAGGTCTGAACCAAAGTTGTAGCCCTCATCGAGATCTTTCCAACGGTATGTCGCACACTCAAATCGAACTTCTGGAAGGCATCGATTCCCGACTTTTAGTGGTCGGGAGTCAAACTGCCAGTTTGACTCCCGGCCCTTCATTTGCCCATAACTTGGGCTACAGATGTCCGAATTGCCAATGCGAGGGCATTTTCGACATCTACGCTTCAAAAACTTTCCAACGACACCAAGAACACCCCAATGCGATGTGTTTTGCCCCTTGCTGTCGAGCTCTGAACATTCAGGAGTCCCGGAGGACTCCAACTCCCAACTTTTCCAAGTGTTGGGCTTCACCCCCACACTTGGCCAAAGTAGGGGTGCAACACTCTCCCCCACTAGAAGAAAAAGGTCAATGTCCTCATTGACACTTAGAATTTTTCACTTGTACAATTGCAATTGCTTTCTTTTGGATCCTTGGCCATTTTGCCAACTTTGTGGCTAGACCTTGTCTCAAGCTAACTTAGGCGTCCCCAAGTTTCCAACACTTTCTTGACAAGTCTAAGAGGGGTCTCTCAAAAACCCTCTTCTCTTGCTTCGTCAAAAGACTAAACTAGCCTAATTGACGAAGCCCTCATTTGGGAGGAACTTTTTCCATCCTTCCCCTCATGAGGACTTAAGTCAAGTCTACTCTTGACCTAAGCTACTTGACATGACTCCTTTCCCTATCTCGCGCCTTGGTCACAACAACCAAGTCTTAACTAAAAGATTTGCTTATCAAGGTACGTGAAAAAACACTTAGGTTTGCCAAACCCAAGTCCCAAACTACACTTAAAGTATGTGAGTGGGGTCATGACTTCCCACGTTGGTCACACTACCAACCAACCCTTCGGAATGCACTTAAGGCATGTGCATGTCCTCGCAAGCTCACCTTGCTTGCCTCTTCCTTTGGGGCCAAGTTTCTTCAACCCCAAAGTAGGAGTCCGATTTTGATTTGGGCCTACGCGAGAAAGTTCCATTTGTCCATGCCACAACCCTATTTGCCTTAACAAATTTTTCATGATACAATCTCTTGGAAGTTTTAAAGCCCTTTTTATTTCACTTGCAACTTGATGTGGTACATTTTATGAACTCTCCCCCTCTAAAATAAAGGTGATGTCCTCCTCACGCTCTATGTCTTTTCTTTGTCGGTCTAGTGTGGAATTCTTCTATGGCTTCTTGGGCATGTTCCATGTCGGATTCATTCACCCAAGAAGCCTCTATTGCATGGTAACCTTTCCACTTCACTAAGTATTCCCGCTCTCGTCCTCTAAGTTGCCTTGATTTGAGCACGGCCTCAACCTCAAACTCGGGTTCATTATGAACCAAGTCCGGTGGAGGCCTTGAAATTTGCTCTCGATTAGGCCTTGAGGCATCGCGGGAGACCGGCTTCAAAAGAGACACATGAAATGTGGGATGAACTCTAAGGTTTTCCGGAAGTTCTAACTTATAAGTGTCGGAAAGTTTCTTTTCCAACACTTTGAATGGCCCCGCATATGGGCCCAAGAACTTATGACTTAAACCTTCCGGCAACCTAAAGTTCTTGATGTTCAACCACACCTCGTCTCCCTCTTGAAACTTCACCTCTCGTCGGGACTTGTCCGCAAAATCCTTGTACCTTTTGTGCGCCTTTTCCAAGTTGGCTTTGGCCAACTCCCACAAGCGCTTCCTTTCTTCATCAAGTTGCGTCACCATTGGCACTTCCTCACTTGTATCACTCGAAGGTTGTCCTTGTGCAGCCCAAGTCATGGGCACAATTGGTGACTTTCCCGTCACCATTTGGAATGGGGTTGTCGCAACCCTAACTTGGCCAAGTGTAGGGGTGAAGCCCAACACTTGGAAAAGTTGGGATTTGGAGTCCACCGGGACTCCTGAATGTTCAGAGCTCGACAGCAAGAGGCAAAACACCTCGCATTGGGGTGTTCTTGGTGTCGTTGGAAAGGTCTTGAAACGTAGATATCGAAAATGCCCTCGCGTTGGCAATTCGGACATCTGCAGCCCAAGTTATGGGCAAAAGAAGGGCCGGGAGTCAAACTGGCAGTTTGACTCCCGACCACTAAAAGTCGGGAATCGATGCCTTCCCGACATCCGAATCGGGAGTGCGATACGGCGTTGGAAAGATCTGGACGAGGGCTACAACATCGGTTCAGACCTCGTCGCGATCCAACTCTGCAGTCGGGAGTTATTGCGGTTTGAAGTTCCGGGAGTCCTGCCGGGACAAAATCGGGACTCCATTTCGTGAGTCCCGGGAATTTATGCCATTCGGATGTAGTCCCCGCGGAGTAACGCAGAGTATACTATAGGGAGTATGGTGGTGGCATACTCCCGAGCCAAGGATGTGGTGAGTCCAAGTGAGTCTGGGTCCCCGTGGCTTGTCCCAACACCAAAAGAGTGCAAATGGATTCTAACCAACTCGTGTTGGTTTGTGATGCAGGTTCGTTGATCTAAAAGCTTGATCTCTTCCTAGTCTAATCCCTTGGCTCCCAACTCGACCCTCTACCCCTTTCTAGAGTTGGAAGCCGGGAGCGTGCCGTTAAATCACTTTTTCCGCAACTTGACTTTGTGAAACCCTCAAGTGGGTTTCACCCCGTGACTTAGGAGCGCGTCAGGGGTGGATCCCGTTGCAGAGTGGGTCGAATTATTGTAATAGAATTCGGCCAACTCCAAATGGTCCACCCAATCTTGTTGATCCGCCGCCACATAATTCCTTAGGAATTGTTGGATCACCAAGTTCACCCTCTCGGTTTGTCCATCAGTTTGGGGACGGAATGAAGTGCTCATCTTGAGTTCCGACCCCATGTGCTTCCACAAGGCCCGCCAAAACTTACTTGTAAACTTCGGGTCTCGATCCGACACTATGTCCTTTGGAAGGCCATGAAGTTTGAAAATGTGGGAGAAGAACAACCTCCCCGTCTCTTGAGCCGTGGCTTCATCCTTTGTGGGAATGAAATGTGCCATCTTGCTAAATCGATCCACCACAACCATGATGGCATCAAACCCTTTTGAAGGGGGCAAACTTACCATAAAGTCCATTGACACACTTTCCCACGGCCCTTCGGGAATTGGCAAAGGTTGCAACAAACCCGCTTGCTTCTTGTTAAGGGTCCGGTTTTGTTGACAAGTTAAACAAGTCTTCACGTACTCCTCCGCATCATCCTTCAAGTTGGGCCAATAGTAGGACTTCTTTAGGAATGTTGTGGTGCACTTTGCACCGCCATGGCCCGCAAGCGGCCCATCATGACATTCCTTCAAAAGTGTGTCTCGCATCTTCCCTTCCGGCACATAGAGGCGATTTTGCTTGTACCACAACAATCCATTTCTCAAATGGAAGTAGGACTTGGCTCCATTTTGGATGCTTTGCCTTGTCTCCTTGGCAAAAGCATCCCGGCGACTCGCTAGCCTAACTTCCTTTTGAAGTTCCGACTCTCCAACATACACCACTCTAAGTTGGTGTTTTCGGCTCAAGGCATCGGGGACTATGTTATCCTTTCCCGGCTTGTGCCGGATGTCCACATTGAACAAGGCCAATGTGTCTTGCCACCTTTGTTGTTTTGATGACAACTTGGGTTGAGTTGCGAAGTACTTCAAGGTTACATTGTCGGTCCACACCACCACATCTTTGGACCCTATGTAGTGGCCCAAGTCTTGAGGCAATGTATGACCGCCCACATTTCCTTCTCGTGTGTTGGCCACCTTCGCTCCGTTTCACTCAACTTCTTGCTTTCAAAGGCCACCGGTCTTCCATCTTGCACTATGACACCCCCAATTGCAAAGTCGGAGGCGTCGGAATGGATTTCAAAGTCCTTGTCAAAGTCGGGCAACTTCAACATCGGCGCCTTCACCAAAATGCCCTTCAATGTTTCAAAGGCCTTGTCGCATGCTTCATCCCAATCGTAAGTGACGGCGGACTTCTTCAAGAGGTTTGTCAAAGGGGCTCCTATTTTCGCAAAGTTTTTTATGAACTTGCGATAGTAGGATGCCAATCCTAAAAAGGATCTCAAGGCGGGAACCGACCTAGGCGGCTCCCAATCCAAAATTGCCTTGACCTTGTGATCGTCCATCATCAAACCATCTTGAGTTATCCTATGCCCTAGGAAGTCCACTTCCGTCACCCCGAATTCACACTTCTCGAGCTTCGCATACAACTTGTTTTCCCTTAGCCTTTGGAACACCTTGCGAAGGTGCTCCGCATGCTCCTCCATGGAGCTACTATAGATCAAAATGTCGTCTATGTAGACGACCACAAAATCATCAAGCCATTCGCGGAAAATGTCATTCATGAGAGTGCAAAATGTTGCGGGTGCATTGGTGAGCCCAAAGGGCATCACCAAGAACTCGTATGAGCCATACCTTGTGCGGCAAGCGGTCTTTTCTTCGTCCCCTTCTTTGATCCTTATTTGGTAATACCCCGAACGTAGATCAATTCTACTAAAAACCTTGGCTCCCGAGAGACGATCAAATAGATCATCGATGCGAGGTAAAGGATACCGATTTTTCACCGTTGCCTTGTTGAATGCTGTATAATCAACACACATCCGCAAGGTCCCATCCTTCTTGTGAACAAAAAGGACGGGTGCCCCATATGGCGATTTACTTGGTTTGATATACCCTTTTGTGAGGAGTTCTTCGAGTTGAACTTTTAACTCTTTCAACTCCTCATGACTCATTCGATATGGGGCCTTGGCGGGAGGTTCCACTCCGGGCATCACTTCAATCGCATGATCAACACGTCTTCTCGGGGGCAAGTCTTCGGGCAACTCATCGGGCATCACGTCCGGGAACTCTTCCAAAACTCGCCTTATGCACTTGGCGGAAGTCACCAACTTGGTGACCTCCTCGGGCTCATACTCATCCACCACCCGCATGACACACATCATGCCAAAACCTCCCACGCATTTTCTTTCCCAAGCTTTTCCTAACATGAAGTGGATGGTTGGACCACTTCCGCAAGGCAACTCGTGCGCCTTGACTCGCACAATCCCACTTTTAGATGGGATTCTAACTAACCTATTGTGCCCTTCAATGAGCACATTGTTTTGGGTAATGAATTCCATTCCCAAAACGCACTCCATTCCACCCAAGGTGGAAACCAACAAATCCACTTTTCCTCTCCAATTCCCCAATTGGAGAGGTGCTCCCTTTACTTGTAGCGTAGTTGGATGGGGAACCCCATCCGCGAAATGCACCTCAATGGGTGCCTTGAGCTCCTCCAAGTGGAGCTCCATCCTTTCGGCGCTCTCCCGAGTTATGAAGTTGTGAGAAGCCCCTGTGTCCAAAAGACATAAGATTTCCCGCTTAGCAATCTTCCCCTTCAAGAATATAAGCCGATTGCATTCGGGTTGGGCCAAAGTGGCGTTGAGAGCAAGTACCTTAGAGCTCCCAACCCCCGTTTTGGACTTGGGACAATCTTTGGAGTAATGCCCCACCTCGTTGCAATTGAAACATGCACCCTTGGGCTTATCTCCAAAATTTCCTTTGGTTTGGCTCCCTTTGAAAGGAGCCCCCTTCTTCACAAAACTTCCTTTTGGCTTGAACCCCGAGCCTTGGAATTGTTTGGGCTTATCCTTGGTTGGGCTACCTTGCCCCCGGTTCCATTCCCCCTCATGCCTTGGTTTCTTGTGAAGGAACTTGTTGTCCTTCTTGAACCCGGATTTGTCACTCCGCCCCACATCCGAGAAGTTTTCCACTTTCGTGATGGCCTCGGATAATGAGGCGGGCCAACTCTCCTCAAGCTTTCGCTTGGCCCAAGTTGGAAGCCCCATCACAAATTGGCACACACGGTCCATCTCATGCATGTGCCTCACCTCCAACATGAATTCGGAATAAGCCCTCACATATTGCCTCAAATTTTCATTTGTGGCATTCACAAGGTCGCGAAGTTTGCACCTAGAAATGTAGTCGGAGTTCCTCGGAATGAATTCCGCCTCGATGCGGTCCTTGAAAAACTCCCACGTGTAGCCATGGTTCTTCCCCTCCTCTTGTCTCACCGTCCGCCACCATGTAGCGGCATAGCCTTTCAAGTAGGATTGGGCAAGCTCCACGGCGGAATTCCGTCCAACCTTGGCGGCATGAATATAGTCGTGTATCTCCGCAAGCCAAGCATCCACAACCTTGCGGTCGCGGGCACCATCGAAGTTCCCCGGTTTAGCCGGTTGAAACCTTTCACCCTTGGCGGCTCCCGTTTTGAGAGCCGCCACCAACTCACCAAAGTCGGGCCTCCCCATCTTGAGAAGTACTTCAAGTTGCTCTTGGGTGAATAGGACCGAGCTCCTTTGTTCCTCTTCACTTTCGGGCTCATCTCGGTCCTCCAGGAGCCTTGGTTCCTCCTCACCAATGGATTCCGGCGGGGCTACTTGGTCCTCGGCGGGTTCTTCCAACATGGGGTCTTGCGTTTGCTTGCGGTTCTTCTTGGGAGCCATTCCAACCCAAGAAGTGAGCTTCACCACTTGCTCTGATACCACGTGACGCGCTCCTAAGTCACGGGGTGAAACCCACTTGAGGGTTTCACAAAGTCAAGTTGGGGAAATTGTGACTTAGCGGGACGCTCCCGGCTTCCAACTCTAGAAAGGGTAGAGGGTCGAGTTGGAAGCCCAGGGATTAGACTAGGAAGAGGGACTAGTAGATCAAGCACGAATCTGCATCAAAACAAACCACCCAAGTGGTTAGTTCACATTCCGGGACACCCTTTGGTGTTGGGACTTGCCACGGGCACTTGGACCACAAGACTCACCACGGCCCGGACTTGGGGAGTAAGCCACCACCTTACTCCCTATAGTATTCTCTGCGGCTGGCCGCGGAGACTACATTCGAATGGCACAAATTCCCGGGACTCCCGAAATGGAGTCCCGAAATTGTCCCGGCGGGACTCCCGGGACTTTGAACGAGCATAACTCCCGACTTCCACGTCCGATTGCGACGAGGTCTAAACCAAAGTTGTAAGCTTCAAGACATTTCCTACGACACCAAGAACACCCCAATGCGAGGTGTTTTGCCCCTTGCTGTCGAGCTCTGAACATTCGGGAGTCCCGGAGGACTCCAACTCCCAACTTTTCCAAGTGTTGGGTGTCACCCCCACACTTGGCCAAAGTAGGGGTGCGACAGTCCACATTGAACAAGGCCAATGTGTTTTGCTATCTTACTTGTTTTGATGACAACTTGGGTTGAGTGGAAAAATACTTCAAGGTGACATTGTCGATGCACATTATCATTGTCGCAACCCCACTTTGAGGCAAGTGTGAGGATGAAATTCACACTCCCAAAAGTGGGAACTTGTAGTCCTCTGGGATTCCCAAAAATTCAGAGTTTGATCGCAGGGGCCAAAACACCTTGCATTGAGGTGTTCTTTATAATGTTGGAAAGGTCTTGAAGTGTAAATGTCCAAAATGCCATTGCATGAGCCATTTGGACATCTATAGCCCATGTTATGGGCAAAAGAAAGGTAGTTTAACTCCTAACCACTAAAAGTCAGGAATTGACCCAACCTTGGTGTGTGCAGATGGAGTGCGGAAAAATGTTGGAAATCTCTCAACGGAGAGCTACAAGTTTTCTTTAGACCTCAGCCCAATTGGAGGTCTGAGCAAGAAGTTATGAACACCCAAAGTTTCGGGAGTCCAAACCGAGATAGTTTCGAGACTCCACTTTGGGGTTCTAAAAAAGAATGTAATTCGGATGCAAATACGACGGAGTAATGCAGAGAATACTATATGAGGGAAGGTGGTGGCTTCCCCTGAGTTCGGGCCGTGATGAGTCAATTGAGTCTGTGTTGCCCGTGGCTTATCCCAACACCAAGAGTGATTCCAAATGTGAACTAACCAACTTGTTGGTTGGTTTTTGATGCACGACTGAGTAACTAAATAAGTTGTCCCTCTTCCTAGTCTAATCCCAGAGCTTTCAGCACGCCCTTTTCACCCGCTTTAATGCTGGAAGCTGGGAACAACACCAAGTTCCAACTACTTCCGCTCTTTAACATAGTTGGACATTTTTTGGGTTTAACAAGGAACTTGGGGGCCTATGTCATGGCCCCGAGTTTTGAAATAATGTATGATGGCCCACATTTCCTTCTCATGTGTTAGCCACCTTCGCTCCGTTTCACTCAACTTCTTGCTTTGAAATGCCACATGTCTTCCATTTTGCACTGGGACTCCTCCAATTGCAAAGTCAGAGGCATCGGCATGGATCTCAAAATCCTTTTCAAAGTCGAGTAACTTCAACACTATCGTTTTCACCAAAATGCCTTTCAAGGTCTCGAAGGCCTCGTTGCATGCTCCATCCCATTTGTAAGTTCTGGCAAACTTCTTTAAGAGGTTTGTCAAAGGTGTGGCTATCTTCGCAAAGTTTTTAACGAACTTGTGATAATAGGAGGCCAATCTTAAAAAGGATCTCAAAGCTAAACCGACTTAGGCAGTTTCCAATCCAAGATTGCCTTCACCTTATAATCGTCCATCTTCAAACCTTCTTGAGTGATCCTATGTCTAAGGAAGTCCACTTCCGTCACCCCGAATTCGCACTTCTCAAATTTGGCATACAACTTGTTTTCCCTTAGCCTTTGGAACACCTTTTAGAGGTGTTCCGCATGCTCCTCCAAGGAGCCACTATATATCAAAATGTCGTCTATGTAGACGACGACAAAATCATCAAGCCATTCCCGAAAAATGTCATTCATGAGAGTGTAGAATGTGGCAGGTGCATTGGTGAGCCCAAAAGGCATCACCAATAACTCATATGAGCCATATCTCGTGCGACAAGTAGTTTTTTCTTCGTCCCCTTTTGCAATCCGAATTTGGTAATATCTTGAATGTAAGTCAATCCTACTAAGCACCTTAGCTCCAAGAGTCGATCAAATAGATCATTAATCTAAGGCAATTGATACCAGTTCTTCACCGTTGCCTTGTTGAGGGCTTTATAATCCACACACATCCTCAACATCCCATCCTTCATGTCAACAAAAAGGACGGGTGCCCCATACAGTGGTTTACTAGGTTTAATGTATCCCTTTGTGAAGAGTTATTCAAGTTAAACTTTAAGTTTTTCCAACTCCTCATGGCTCATTCAATATGGGGCCTTGGTGGGAGGTGCCACTTTCGGCATCACTTTGATCGCATGATCAAGTCGTCTTCTTGCAGGCAGGTCTTTGAGCAACTCGTCGGGCATCACATCCGGGAATCCTTCCGAAACTCGTTTTATACACTTGGAGGAAGTCACCAAGTTGATAGTTTTTTTTGGCTCAAACTCATCCAACATTTGCATCACACACATCATCCCATAACTTCAACACCACGCATTTCTTTCCCAAGTTTTTCCTAACATAAAATGGATGGTTGATCCACCCACACAAGGCTACTCGTGTGCCTTCATTCGCACAATCCCACTTTTAGAAGGGATTATAACTAGTTTATTGTGCCCTTCTATGAGCACATTGTTTTGGGTGATGAACTCCATTCCAAAAATGCAATCCATTCCACCCAAGGTGGAAACCAACAAGTCCACCTATCCTCTCCAATTTCCTAGTTGAAGAAGCACTTCCTTTGCTTGTAATGTAGTGGGATGGGGAACCTCAATGGGTGCCTTGAGCTCCTCCAATTGGAGCCCCATCCTTTTGGCGTTTCATTGGGTTATGAAGTTGTGAGAAGCCCATGTGTCGAAAAGACATAACACATCTCGTTTAGCAATCTACTTTTTTAACAAGATAAGTCGATTGCATTCAGCTTGGGCTAGGTTGGCGTTGAGGGCAATTACCTTAAAACCCCCATTCCCCGCTTTTGGACTTGGGACAATCTTTGGAGTAATGCCCCACTTCGTTGCAATTGAAGCATGCTCCCTTGCTCTTCCCACCAACATCTCCCCTAGGTTGGCTCGCTTTGAAAGGAAGTTTTTTCTTCACAAAATTTCCCTTGGGCTTAAGCCTCAAGCCTTGGAATTGTTTAGGCTTTTCTTTTCTTGGGCTTTCTTGCCTTCGGTTCCATTCTCCTTCATGGCGTGGCTTCTTGTGAAGGAACTTATTGTCCTTCTTGAACCTGGATTTTAAACCTCACCCCACATATGAGAAGCCTTCTACTTTCATGGCCTTGGATAGTGAGGAGGGCCAATTCTCCTCAAGCTTATGCTTGGCCCAAGTTGGAAGCCCCATCACAAATTGGCAGACGCGATCCAGCTCATGCATGTGTCAAATCTCAAACATGAATTCAAAATAAGCCTTCACATATTGTCACAAGTTATCATTTGTGGCATTCACAAGGTTGCGGAGTTTACACCTCGAGATGTAGACGGAATTTCTTGGAACGAATTTGGATTCGAAGCGTTCCTTAAAGAATTCCCAAGTGTAGCCATGGTTCTTCCCCTCCTCTAGCCTCACTGTCCTCCACCCATGTGGCAGCATAGCCTTTCAAGTAAGATGGGCGAGCTCCATGGGCCGAATGCCATCCAACCTTGGCGGCATGTAAAGAATCCTCCATTTCGGCAAGCTAAACATTCATAACCTTTCGATTGCGGGCTCCATCGAAGTTCCCATGTTTGGTCGGTTGAAATCCCTCATTTTTGGATGACCCCCCTTTGAGAGCCGCGACCAACTCACTAAAGTCGAACCTATTCATTTTGAGGAGGACTTCCAATTGTTCCGGGGTGAATAGGACTGAGCTCCGTTGCTCCTCTTCACTTTCGGGCTCATCTTGGTCCTCTCGGGTTGTTAGTTCCTCCTGCCCAATTAATTCCGGTGGGACTACTTGGTCCTCGATGGGGTTCTTTTAACATGATCTCTTGTGCTTATTTACAGTTCTTTTTAGGTGCCATTCAAAACTCCCAAGAAGTGAATCGAGCTCAACCGGAGCTCTGATACCAAGTGACACGCTCCCAAGTTCTTAGTTAGACCCAAGATGGGTCCAAGTTACTCAAACAACGGAATTGTGACGAACTCAGAGCACGCTCCTAACTCTCAGCACTAAAAGGGGTAGAGGGTCGTGTTAGAGCTCTAGGATGGGATTAGGAAGAGTGACAAGTTTTAGTTACTTACTCAAACTTGCATCGAACCAACCAACAAGTTGCTTAGTTCACTTTCTAGATCACCTTTAGTGCTAGGACAAACCACGGGCGACCCTAAACTCACAAGACACATCACGCCCAAACTCGGCAGAAGACACCACCTTCTCCCATATAGTATACTCTGCGCCTCTCCATGGCACCTACATCCAAATGGCTTTTTGTCCTGAGACTCCTGAAGAGGAGTCTCGAAACTATTCTGGTTTGGAATCTTAGGATTTTGCAAGGTCATAACTCTTTACTGAGACCTTCGATTGGGATGAGGTCTAAAGCAAACTTGTAGTTCTCATTGAGAGCTTTCCAACGATACATCACACTCCACCTGCACGCACCAAGGTCGGGTCAATTTTTGACTTTTAGTCGTCACCTTTCTTTTTGCCATAAGTTGTGTTGAAAATGTCCAAATGGCTCATGGGAGCCCATTTTCAACATCTACACTTTGATAGCTTTCCGATGATATAAAGAACACCCCAATGCAGGGTCTTTTGGCCCCTGCAATTAAACTCTGAAGTTTCAGGAGTCCCCGAGGACTCCCAAGTTCCCATTTCGGGAGTGTGAATTTCATCCTCACACTCTCTCAATTCACACTCTCTCAAGATAGGGTTGCAACACGTATGTTATGATTGCACTCGTTTTCATGTTAGTTTGAAATTGTTATTATGGATATTTTAAAGTTTTTTTAAAGATATGTGACTAACATTGTTCTTCGATAGCTCATCATTTATTTTCTCTGCATTTAGGGTGGGTTTCCTCTCTTTCCTTTTCGTTGATATGTTTTGGTGTTTGAAATCATCTCAAGCTTATGATAAAATTATTCTAAGTTGATTTTAGTTGCAAGTATTGATGATTTTAAAATTATTTATGAATATATGTTCTACCCAGTTTGTACAGGAGGATGCCCGTCTTTTGGAAAAAACCTTGCTATAAATGGTTTCCTCTTGCCTTTTTTCAGCCAATCAAGTAGACCTCCCAACATCAAAATCTTAGTCTTTTTCTTATGTACAACCTACAACCACCATTTAGCTCTTGTCCCAAAACCAACCATTCCATTCCATTAGCTTGATTTAACTTTTCTTTTCAAAATTTAAAAACATTAAACAAGGAAGAATTTCTCAATGATTTTGGCATCAATATTGGACAACTATGCAAAACTTCCTATTGTCTTGGGCAACTTGCAAAAATCCTTGTATTGGGTAGCTAAAGGGAAGAAAGTATTATCAAAAGCATGGGTTGGTTTTTGTGCATGATTGGTCAATGCCACAACACACTATGATCTTTCAATCCTAGACTTGTAGCTAGGCAACCTTAGGAATAGGCGAACCAATTTGGTTTGCCTTGACATTCATGTGTTAACTTACTAAAATTTGTCCATATTTAAATTGTAATTTGTTAGTTGTATCCCCCCCCCCCCCCCCAAATCGTACATGAATGATGAATTGTAAAATTTAGTAGGATCATGAATCGTAGATCTACATTTTGGTTTTTCACATAACCCATTAGTTACAAATCCCTTGATTTAAGGGGGTAACTATTTTTATTATAACTTACAATGTACAATATATCACACTACTAGAAATCTTATCATGTGTAACCAATCATTATGCAACTAGCATGCAACTAGTTGTCATTTGCAACTATCTCGGTCATGTTTGCAACTATAAATTTGGTATTGTATAAATTTTAAGCCATAGGATTGTGCGTGCAACTAACGTGTAACTAAATGTGTACAACATGGACACATATCATAAAAATGATGGCCTAAACTTATACATACTTAAATTATTGTACTTAATATATTTACGTAGGCTATGTACAATAATATTATGTGCTTCTAATACTAAGGTTAACCCCATGTTAACTTAGGCTAACCTAAACTAACCTAAGTTAAAATAACCATGGCTAAATTAACCTAGGGTAAATAAACTAAAAATTTAAATTAACCATGGCTAAATTAAATTGGGCTAAATTAACCATAATTAAGTTAACAATAAGTTAGGTTAAAATAATTATGGTTAAATCTATTAAGCTAAAATAATTATGGCTAAATTAAGTTAGGCTAAATAATTTATGGTTAAAATAAATTTAAATAAATTTAAATATACTAATTATGGTTTAAATATAATAGTTTAAAATAAATATGGCTAAATTAAGTTAGCATAAATTATTTATGGCTAAAATAAATAAATTTAAATTGAATTAACATGAAATAAATGTGGTGAAATTAAATTAGGCTAAAATATTTATAGCTAAACTACACTAAGCTAAAACTAAAAATGGCTAAATTAATTATGGCTAAAATAAATTATACTCAGTTAAATAAACTAAACTAAACCATTGTGTAAATATATATTGCAAAAAAATTTATTTTATTTGTTAAATATATTTAAATATTTTTTTGGCAAGTAAATTTATTTTATTTTATTTTATTTGGAATATCTTTCAGAAAATGTAATTTTGATTTTAAAAAACATTATTCAAAATCGATTAATATGATAATACTAAAATTTATAATAAATATTCATAATTATCAATTAAATTTTTATTATAATTATAGTGATAATCAATTATATATGTAATATCAATAGGTATTATATGTTTAAATTTTATTATTTATGTTAAAATATTAATGTAAATAGGCTACACAAATTAACCTACAAATTTTTTTCTTTAGACCCCTCCTACTTTCAAACCTCATAACTTTCTTATTTCTTGTTCATTTTAAACGATTTAAAATGTTATAGGAGCGCCATCTGAAGTTCTAAAAATCATGATGAAATTTTAATAGCAAAAAAAATCATAAAAAGAACTTTCTGGGTGTTTAAGAATCAGCCTTTGTAGTCATCATGGTTTTTTTTCTGAGTTTTTGATCCCCTTTACTTTAGGGGCCCATAACTTTCTCATTTTAAATCTATTTTTGACAAGTTTTAGTGTTTAGATGCGCCAAGTGGAGGGCTTCAAGTTTTGTTTAGACACTAGAAGCAACAAAACCCTCCCCTGGCTGCTATACTCTAATACATTAGTGGCATCTAATGTGCAATTAAGTTGGTTCGTGAAGTTTGCAATGGAATTTTTTATCCCATGTCTTTTGGCTTCCAATTTTATTTAGCTCAGTATATAACTAGAAGCAATATCTTTGAAATAACAAAACACCAAGTGCCACTGGGGACGAGTAAATAAATAAAGCTTGACCGTTATGAAATGATTAATCTAAAAAATAAAATCGGATTATTCTAATTTTACCTATATAGCTTAAACCTAGCTGTGTTCAACCTACTTACTTTATGAGGTTTAATAATTACCTACCTACATAGGCAAACATATTCAACATCTTATTAGCCATAAATTGGATGACTTAAATTTCATTAATTAAAAGTAAAGATAGGTGGGCCTTAATTACCATGCGTCATCCTATAATTGGTGTTTAAAAAGGACACATGTCAAATGGCCAGTGAAGGTTCCATGGTGTGCCACGTGTCATCATCTTAATGGTAAAAACTTGAACGATTGAGATTAATCCAATGAAATCTTCATTTTAAAAACATAAAAATAATTAAAGAGTGACACATGTCCACAAGCTAATTGTCCAACTTTTAAACACATGCCATATTTTTATTAGTTACATTGTAAGGAAAGTAACACGTAAGGTGCAACTACATTTGGATTAATATGTATCGATGAACATGTATATTAGCACCGTATATACATGTTGCATACATAGTGTCGCATGTAACTGAATGTCATGTGCAACTTGTTTTAGGCAACTACACAAATTTGTCATTGCATGTGTCGCGTGAAATTGAATTTTAGTTACAAACGACAATTGCAAAACCCAAAATTTCTAGTAGTGTCATAATGAAAATTGCCAATGATAATTTTAAGAAAATAATTTCTTGTCACATACCTACATAAATATTACAAAAAATTAGAAATATCACTCATTTCCTTTATATCAATTCAACAAAAATATATATTAATTTTATTATTATTACAATGAACATGATATTTTATATCTTTTGGAGGAGCATGCCATTTTCAAAACGATTAAAGGTGCCACCGTCGACTTTCTTATCATGAAAGTTATTAAGGTTGTACAAACATGGCATTCTACTATAATGTTATGTGTACATTTCAAGTGAAAATATTCTTATATGCATTTCCACACTCCTTTTCTATTGACATGGCCATACATGTTTAAAAAAGATCCCAATGCTCCTAATTTATAAAACATAATTTCTTCATTACAACAAAAGGTGTCTTTGTATGCCAAATGATTTCACTGGATTTTGAGTGAATTCAGTAGTTGTAGTGAATGGGGACCAGTGAATTGCACCCACATTTTGTAGCAATGTTTTTATTCATTTTGTGCACTAGTCAAAATGGCAACCATCTTGTTTTTTTCCTTGCAATGAAAGTTAGATTCATTTGTTTCAAGAAAATGAAAAGAAAATCTCATGAATGAAATGGTGATCATTTATAAAACAATTTAAGCAAATTTGGTTACACACTAGATGCAAAAGTAGGACCAAAAAAAAAAAATCACTGCGTTTTTTACTACCTTTTAACCTATCATGAAAATTTAACAATCGAGAAAAAAAATCTCCAAAATTTAACATTAATCTCTGAAATTTTCAAAACTTTATATATATATATATATATACCATAAATATAGCCTACCACAACTATCTCAAAATTTTCAAAATTCCAACAAGTAATTTCCTTTAATACTACTTAACTTGAAAAGGGTACTCCAATATTTAGTTTTCAATTTTTTATATTAAACTCTTAAACAATTGTTGAATCAACGGAGGGTTTCTACTTGGACAAAAACTAGACAACAATAAATGGACTATCGATGACAATCATCGATTTTTGGACATAACCTTAGAACAAAGGTTTGTGGTTGTTGTAGCAATGATAGCGGCAAAATCTCTGTGAGCCATGGATTATAACTCAACAATTAGTTAAGCTTTAGTTCCTTAAATTTCCTTAGTACTAATGATTTGAATGTTCATAAACCTTCAAGTAGCGATTATTAAAAGTTGAATTAGTTTTGTGATATTTCTAGGCATAGAGTAATTTTTTATTTTAGTGGATGTAATGCTTAATTAGTTTAGGACCTAGTAAACCTTTTAAAGTACATTATCCTTTTTAGTTTGTAGAGAAGGGGAAGGGGATGTAGAATTAGATGTGATTTATTGATATATAGGGAATACAAGCCATAATTAACAATATTTCGCATGAGAAGGTTGAGTTAGTCTGTAGAATGATCTTCAAGCACTAATGATGTACTTGTAGGATTTTTCGGATGTAGTATTAATACATCTTTATTTAGTCTCACTTTTATCAGACTTTGGAATAGAATCAAACTTAAGTAGCAACAATTATGCCTGAGTAGCCTCAGGTGAATTACAACTGACTAACGGACTAAAGGAATGATCACAGTTGTAAGAATTCTAGGATGCGACAAATGGTGCGAGCAAGATACTCAACTCGATGCTCCAGGGGAAGTGGGTTGATCGGGCCTCGTAGCCAACGATAATGGCCGTCTCCGGGAACCCACGTTCGACAGTGGAGACGGACATCATCATCTTCGCACTGACATTCTTCAAATCTTTCTGGCGCAGCTCCACGAGCAGGAACAAACTCTAGGTAAATTGTTAAGGCGTGTGGGTTAGGAAACAGTCGACGATCCCATACTGAACGAGCAACTCGAGTGCGCACCACTCTCCTGGGCGGTTCTTCTTCGCGCGGCCGTTGAGAAACATCCAAGTCGAGCGGTACTTCTTCAAGCTCTTCTTGTTGAACAGGTGCAACCGGAGGATTCGAAGGCGTAGCGACATCATCCGCCATGATTTGTGCTCACCTGCATCGACAAAAACAAGAGGGTACGAGAAACAATGCGATACTTGCATTCGGAAGGGTCAAGGCTTCTTATTTAACAAATTAGGGTAGGCGAAGGTGTGGAATTGACGGCGGAACCTCATGAAAATTCGAACATCCTAGATCTAAAAGTTTCATCAAACCCTAATTTCGACGATGGATCTAGAAGGATGTGAGAGTTTTTTGTGATGCAAATTGTAATTCTAATTTACTATGTATTGCATAGTTTATTAGTGCATAGTAAAATAAATAGGTAGGAAATATCAAAGGAGTAAATGGTACATGAAAATGTTACCCCAACCATAGAATTACTCAAGTAAGGACTCAAGGATTTTTTCCTTGTTACTATTGATAAATGATCCTAGTAGTTAGTTACTTGAAGTAATTAGGATAGAAAAGGGGGATGTGAGGGTCAACGGACGGAAAAAATAAGGATCAAGCTCAAGAGACCTCATCAAGATATCCAAGATAAAGGGAAGGATGAATCCTCCAATCCCATTAGTCATGGGGATTGTCACCCTCTTTGATTGGAGGATGAAATATTTCTTATGTTTCATTGGGCCAAGGGATTCTCATCCTAAACTCAATTGGATGGCAATCCATCTCCAAATTTTCATTGGCCCTTTGAAGGATGAGGAGGCCATTGATTGGTGCAAGGGATTTCGAGGCTTCCATTGGACAAGGGAAACAAGCTCAAGGGGTCATGGAGGCTCACCAAGGAAGGGGGGGTTTTGTGTGTATGTGAAAAGCAAGAAAGAGAAGGAGGAGGAGTGGGAGAAAGATTGGTTGTTAGTCCTTATGTGTGCAAGAATCAAGCATGGAGGAAAAGTGTGCAAGAATAAAGCATAGAAAGAGTGTGAGTAAGAATTAGGCATGAAAAGAACTTGTGTAGCAAGTACTCGTTGCAAGCCTCTGGACTTTTGTTTTAATTAGTTATTCCTCACAATTCCACCGTTGGATTTGTGTCAAAATTGAATCAATTTTAGTTTGTAAGGTGTAGGAGGCCCTCCCCAAATTTCAGCTTGATCGGTTTTGCTGAGGGGAAGTTGCAGGTGTTGGAAGTAGAGGGTGTTGAAGAGGGTTCCATGGAAGGATTTCCATGGTGAAGCCTCTGGACTTTTGGGTTGATTAATTGTTTCTCTCAAATCCACCGTTGGATTTGCTTCAAGATTAAATCAGTGTTAGTTTAAAAGATGTAGAAACCTCTCTTTGAATTTCAGCTTGATCGGTTTTGCTGAAGGGAAGTTGCAGGTGTTGGAAGTAGAGGGTGTTGAAGAGGGTTCCATGGAAGGATTTCCATGGTGAAGTCTCTGGACTTTTGGGTTGATTAATTGTTTCTCTCGAATCCACCGTTGGATTTGCTCCAAAATTAAATCAGTGTTAGTTTAAAAGATGTAAAAGCCTCTCTTCGAAATTTAGCTTGATCAGTTTTGCTGAAGGAAAGTTGCAGGTGTTGGAAGTAGAAGAGGTTGAGATGTTGTTTTTGTTTTCCTCAATCAAAGCAAGTAGTTTTTAGTTTCGGCTTAACTTTGGACAAAGACATAAAATAAAATAAAAACTCATGAGAATTGGACACAACGCATTAGATTTATCTATTTATTTATTTTGAATTTCATTACTTACTTGTTAGACTACACTACATAGTAGTTCCACTTCCAACCGGTCTTTATTTGTGAGTGCATATCTTAATGGTGAAGGTGTGCAATAAATCCTCACAATCTCATTTTTGTGTGATCTATGATATGCAATTTTCTTTTTCTTTGTTCTTCTTTCCATTAGAGATCCCTTTCCTTCTCCTTCCTCAATTTATCGTCTTTTTGTGTTTGGCATTTCTACTTGTTCTTTGTGGAGCTGTGTTGTTCACCTTCTTATGTGATAGTGTATAAAAAAATTGGGGGCGAAAGCTATACAAAGAATAATCCCTTGTGATAAAAGAGGAGGAAAGGATTGCAAGAGGAGTGTCGACACAACAACAGAGGAGGCTTAATAGATAAACTATTGAAGAAAGGGTTGTTGAAGTCAGGGAAAGAAGAAAGGTGGTGGGTTTGGTATTAATAGTCCCTTCCCCAATCTTATCCCCCAGTGAAAGAAAATATGTTGCAAAGTCGTGGTAGCCAGCGGTGCTATTGCCGCCCAAGGAGGCTAATTTTTTCAAGCTAATTATCGTATGTTGGAATGCCTATTGTGCCTTGTGACCTCCTTTTTTGTATGTGGGTGTATTTTTTGAAACTATGTTTCTCCTAAAGTTTGATGAACCATTTAGTGGCATTACATTTTAGTATGGGCGAGCTTTTGAACCTTCTTTTTTCCTTGTCGCAATACACAGAGGCCATGCATGATGTGGTCTAATGTCTCTTGAAATGGTTTGTGCGACTATTAAAGAAGGGTCACATGCTCCAAGCACAATCCCTAGTTCTTTGCATATTGACTAGAAAAGATTGTAGGTGTTGTGTATGATGCACCACACACACACAACATTACTCCTCAAAAGGATTTTCTATTGCATTTTCATGTGATGTAGTTTCTACCACCTTAAGAACCTCACATACTTACAATTACATTCGGAGAAAGCTTCATAATTTTTTAACATACCTCCACAACATCCTTTTTTGGGGTTTATCGTCTATCTCTTCTGATGTAGTCTCGATTACCTTCACATTTTGTGTCAAGCAACTCATGGTCAAAAGCCTTACTAAGATCAAAGCTTGAGAATTAAATGGTAGTTAAAGTTTTGATGAGATTATCTGTCAATGCATGCAACTTTCTTGCTTGGATTTAAGTGTTTACAATCTTACATATTCATGTCATGGAACATAAAGTTATTACAAAGTGTGTCAAGGAAGGTTTAGAAATTAGTTTGAAAGCTCACATGAAATAGGGCATAAAGGCTTCTTGTTGCCCTTGTGGTATTTGCTATTGGCGCGTAGTCATAGTAGAATTTGTGAACAAAAAATGAGTTAAATGGTTGAATAATAAGTGTTGAATTCTTTGGTGTTATGTATCATGTTTTTTGAGATTTATATAAAGGGTTTAAGCTTAATCAGACACCAATAGTTGCTCTTGGGCTTCTCCCTATTATTTATCTTACCATAAGTATTATATTGTTTTTTATGCGTTCCCTTAATGGCCCACCCTAGCATTGTGATGCGCTCCTAAGTCACGGGGTGAAACCCACTTGAGGGTTTCACAAAGTCAAGTTGCGGAAATTGTGACTTAGCGGCACGCTCCCGGCTTCCAACTCTAGAAAGGGGTACAGGGTCGAGTTGGGAGCCCAGCGATTAGACTAGGAAGAGGGACTAGCAGATCAAGCACGAATCTGCATCAAAACAAACCACCCAAGTGGTTAGTTCACTTTCCGGGACAACTTTTGGTGTTGGGACTTGCCACGGGCACTTGGACCACAAGACTCACCGCGGCCCGGACTTAGGGAGTAAGCCACCACCTTACTCCCTATAGTATTCTCTGCGGCTGGCCGCGGAGACTACATCCGAATGGCACAAATTCCCGGGACTCCCGAAATGGAGTCCCGAAATTGTCCCGGCGGGACTCCCGGGACTTTGAACGAGCATAACTCCCGACTGCCAGGTCCGATCGCGACGAGGTCTGAACCAACGTTGTAGCACTCGTCGAGATCTTTTCAACGGTATGTTGCACACTCAAATCGGACTTCGGGAAGGCATCGTTTCCCGACTTTTAGTGGTCGGGAGTCAAACTGCCAGTTTGACTCCCGGCCCTTCTTTGGCCCATAACTTGGGCTACAGATGTCCGAATTGCCAATGCGAGGGCATTTTCGATATCTACGCTTCAAGACCTTTCCAACGACACCAAGAACACCCCAATGCGAGGTGTTTTGCCCCTTGCTGTCGAGCTCTGAACATTCGGGAGTCCCGGAGGACTCCAACTCCCAACTTTTTCAAGTGTTGGGCTTCACCCCCACACTTGGCCAAAGTAGGGGTGCGACACTCTCCCCCACTAGAAGAAAAGGTCAATGTCCTCATTGACACTTAGAATTTTTCACTTGTACAATTGCAATTGCTTTCTTTCGGATCCTTGGCCATTTTGCCAACTTGTGGCTAGACCTTGTCTCAAGCTAATTTAGGCGTCCCCAAGTTTCCAACACTTTCTTGACAAGTCTAAGAGGGGTCTCTCAAAAACCCTCTTCTCTTGCTTCGTCAAAGGACTAAACTAGCCTAATTGACGAAGCCCTCATTTGGGAAGGACTTTTTCCATCCTTCCCCTCATGAGGACTTAAGTCAAGTCTACTCTTGACCTAAGCTACTTGACATGACTCCTTTCCTTATCTCGCGCCTTGGTCACAACAACCAAGTCTTAACTAAAAGATTTGCTTATCAAGGTACGTGAAAGAACACTTGGGTTTGCCAAACCCAAGTCCCAAACTACACTTAGAGT